>BQKN01064696.1:366649-425883 GCA_022839385.1 Asparagus kiusianus
GAACTCTTAAGGTACATGAAGTCTCATATTTGACTCTTGCAACGAAGCGGTAGAGACTCCACTTAACTTAGGCTAATCTAGGCCGAGGGGCGGCCGACTCTTTAGCCTCCATGAAATTTTGGCAGACAGCCTCTGGATGAAATTAAAAGAATAAAAAAAATTTAACCTAGAGGGTCTATAGGTAACAATGAACTACATGGGTATCAAGTTCAAAATAGCGATAGTTAAGGGGGGTTTGGGAAAATTCATTCTTGGAACTATATTAGGAGAGGCATAAAGATGGATGACCTGTCCCCACGTTGCAGTACTCTTGTGACTTCATCGATATGGCCTTGAACACGGTTGTCTAGAATTAAGGAGACTTAGGGGCTGTTTGGATGCCTTTAGGAAACTAGAGTTTTTATGACACAAAATGGAAAGTGGTTATCCACCTCATCACTTTCCATTCGAGTGTTTACATTGTTTGGTTAGGAATCTTTGTGAATCCTAAAATAATAGTATTATATTGTTTGGATAGTATAATGTAAACTAGAGTATTTATGACACAAAATGGAAAGTGGTTATCCACCTCACCACTTTCTACACGGTTTTGACTTTTTATTATTTTTTTGGGCACATTTATGACATTGTGTAAGCTTTCCAGCAAAATCACTCCTAATTTTGGTGATTTTGCTTTCGGTGACACCTCATCAAAAGGTGTAAGCTTTTCATGTAAAAGAGAATTTAAACAAACAATGTAAAATGATGAAAGCTGACATTGGGACCCACTTTTTTACACTTTCCATCATTTTACATGGTAAAAACATACAACCAAACAGCCCCTAAGAGTTCCACAACATCTTTCTCAGGTACATTAAGTTCCTACATACCAACCAAAATTATTATGAGAAGAGCTTACTAAAAGAACCTCATGTTAAAAAGTTTTACTCAAGAATTCGAAAGATGACAGTATACATCTTAGCATTACATTAGTCATTTTCTTTCCAATAGCAAAGAGTTCAAAATCAAGGTTCACAAATAGGTCAAATCCTTGAACCGTGAAGCATCTTATATCCTTTCGAATGCACAAAATAGAAATCAAGGAGTTTCAATTCAATGATCTAGTCCAAATTACAAGGATTTCTATTATTTGAAAAACCCTGTTTCTTGTAGAATTTTATTTCTCATTTTATGAAAATGAAGATTTCTCCTCTGGAATTAGGAAATTCCAATTCTGAGAACTATAAAGGAAATGCAAACTTTAGCCAATTGAGGCAGCTGTACCAATATTTGAAAAGAAATATTAAATGCAATTCAAAGACAGTCAACCAAACAGCAGGAATTTGAATTCAGTTAGCAACTACTAAATATTAACAAAAAAAAAAAACTAAGAATTGGAATCATGACTTTATGGTTTAATTCATGAAACATAAAATAATTAACATGGAATTGCATATCAATGACATTTTACAATGATACGTCGAACAATAGATATTATATAATGACCTAGTCATCCGGAGTTCATATGAACCAAACACTAAGCACATACCTTTGAGACGAAGGGGATTCCAATTCTTGTGTACGGCTTAATGAGCTTGAGCAGGACTTGAGTTCTGATGTTCTTTAAGAGATCTATATGATTACAGATGAAAGGGTCATCCATAATGGTTCTTCTGTTGCTCTGCACAATTTTAAGAGGCCAGTCAATACATAAACATTGAGTAACACTAAGAGGGGTCAAATTGAAGAAAACAGATGCTACAATAAGTCAACGTTTAGAATTTTTTGTCAAACTCAAAAATTTCATTTCGTTGATATGCTGCTATAAAATTTGTCATTGCCAAGATTTCTTGTAGCTGCAGCTAAATGCAGTTATTAACAGCCTCTGCGTAATGTTGATAAACACATAGGAGAAGAAAAAATAACATGGTGAAACACGTAAAAATTTTACGGTTTTGCTTCCTGCCCATCAAATGGGTTCACTGTAGATTCCATTAGCATGTTAGCTAGAACCAAGTACCTGAAACGCCACACAAAAAAAATTACAAAGAAAAATTAACGAAAGGAAGGGAAGAGAAGAGAAGAAAGACATATGAGAGGATATCTGAATTATATACTTGAGGCACTGAATACTGCGGTGATTGCCAGCTTCATCATAATTCTTGAACGCTTCAAAAAATCAGTGGCTGCTTCTTCCCATTGTCGCTCTGCCATATGCATCTTTCTCCCACATTCATGAATGATTCCCATAATTCAAGGATGAGGAATTGCTGACTTGATTGAAAAGGCTTTCTGATATAGTTGCTGCAATCAAACATAGGTCCAGTTAGGTTACTAGCTTGAGCAAGCTAATAACCCAGTCGAGAAAACGTCAATAGTTAAGCACCACAAGTGATGACTAACATAAAACATTATAACATGCAGAAAATCGAAAATACAATATAAAGTTATAAACTAACATTGATTGGAGGTGAGGAATAACCGTGCTACCTCGAGTTTTTTGTTGTTCTTTGTTTCAGTGTACATTTGAATCTCAATAGCATAGACCTCCAGAAGCTGTGTTCCCTTCTTATGGTCATCAGTGCCATCCTCTCTTTTGACAAGATTTGTGCAGTTCTTTCAGTATCTGAAATGTGCCAAAGAAACAGTTGAGATTAACTTAAAGCTGCAAAGCTCAGGAAAACACGGGAGAATGAAATGTGAATACCTTGTTCATTCGTCCATATTCACCCATATCAAATGATATCTTACAAAGTTTAAGATTGGTCTTAAACCACAATCTCTGAAGAATTATTGAGACAGTTTAAAAAGGAAATGAATGCTCAGTCACAGCACATGTAGATAGAAAAGCAAAAGAAGGATTATCCAATCAAAAACTGCTGTTGTAACTCATTCTTAGCCTCCTCAAGGGCCTTCAGTGTTGTCTGATAGAACTCCACTAGGAGACTAAATTTCTGAGTTGCTGGACTAGAAACAAAATCCATTATGTTGTTCAGATATTTTTAGCTGTAGTTACGTGTAACAGCTGATTTTATGTATGTTAGCATCTCCTTGTAGGCTTCCATCATCTCTTTATACTTCCCCAGTCGATAGTAAAGCTTCACAGTCTGCTTTAGAGCTTTGAATCCCCTAGTTGAAAGGAGAGGGTATAAGAGATTAGCTAGCAAAAGAAAATGATAAATATAATTATATATAAGTATATATAATTCAATGTATTTACATTTCGCTTGCTACATATTATAAAAGATAACGTAAAAAATAATGTCAAATGCCCAATATATATATATGAAATGACTATTACACTAAATACAAGATAATGGAAATAACAATGTCAAATGCCAAATGTATCTAAAATGACTATCACACGGTCACACCAAATATAAAGAAAATAATAGTTCATAGCAAATTTCAGTGCTACAGGATCAGTAAACTATAAGATACATAAAGAATTTGTAAGTGATATGTATCTTTGGAATGCTGGGAAGATTCACATAAATTATAGGTTTAGAAGTTGAGATTAAAAGTCAAACTGATAGAAGTCTACAGGAAATGGGGTCTCAAAAATATCTAGGTTCGAATACAATGGAATATTAAGACCAAAAAAGCTAAAACTGAGCTCACTAGATCAGATTTTGGTGCATTTAGCAATACAAACATGTACGCTATGACTACCCTGAACTGATAAAAATGCATCATTTCAGCAAGTTTGGGAATGCAAATGATAAAAATCCTGAGGCAAAAAAAAAATGAAAAAGAAAAAGAAAAAACTACACTTTTGACTTTACTTCTTAACAGCCATTCATGGGGCTGCATTCAATCTATGATGCACGGATACGGATACGGGACACGGATACGACACGGACACGGATACGGGATACGGTAAAATCCAAAAAAATAGGATACGGGGATACGGCAAGGAATTTTTTTTAAAAATATATTATTATATATAGAAAATTTTATAAAATTCAACTAACAATCTAAAATATAAATCTATCACAAAATAACAAGTTTGCAGACAAAAAGTACCTCAAGATGAAGTGGAAGCTAGTTCGATGACTTCTTCATTGCCTTCTTCATAGGGTTTTTTTTTCTTTCGTTTGAGTCAGCTGAGGATCGAATCGAATGGGAGATTTGAGAAATAGGGATGAGTTTTTTAATCGAATGGTTCGGGTTGGATTTTAACAACCAAACCCGCAACCCAAATGAATCGGCCTTTGGCGAATCCGAGCCGCGTCCGAGCTCCTTTGACCGTATCCGAGCCTAATTTGACCATTGTCCCGTGTCGGACATGGACTGATCGTGTCCGACACATGTCGTGCAAGTGTCGTGACGAATCCGTGTCCGATTCGAGTCGGACACGGATTCGTGGCCTCCGGGGGCGAATCCGTGCTTCAGAGCATTAACATTATAACTCTGTCAATTATCTTCTCATCATGTTAACATTACACATCTGATGACAAAATCAACTTATCAACCCTCCTCAATAGGGTGATAAGTTCACAAATTATCGTCAAGTTAACATTACACCTCTGATGATAAAATCAACTTATTGACTCTCTTTAATAGAGCGATAAGTCCTCAAAAATCTCATCATGTTAACATTACACCTCTGATGATAGAATTAACTTATCAACCCTCCTCAGTAGGGTGATAAGACTACAAGTCTCATAATGTTAACATTACATTTCTGATGACAGAATCAACTTATTAACCCTCCACAATAGGGTGATAAGTCCATAAATTATCGTCAAGTTAACATTACACCTCTGATGACAGAATCAACTTATCAACCCTCCTTAATAGGATGATAAGTCCACAAATCTCATTATGTTAACATTACACCTCTGATGACAAAATCAACTTATCAACCATTCTCAATAGAGTGATAAGTCCACAAATCTCATCATGTTAACATTACACCTTTGATGATAAAATCAACTTATCAACTCTCCTCAATAGGGTGATAAGTCCACAAATTATCGCCAAGTTAACATTATACCTCTGACAATGAAATCAAATTATTAATCCTCCCTAATAAGATGATAGGTAAACAAATGATTGTTATGTTAACATTACACCTCTAACACTCAAACCCCATAAACTTGTTGATTCTTTTTCAATGGAATAACAAGTATTCATTAAAACTACGAATTTTTTTTTAAAATTATCCTGGTGATAATAAAGAAATTTTTTTGAATTTTATTCTAGATGAAAATTCACGCCAAGTTAACACTACGCCTCTGGCATTTTCAACCATTTTCGTTGTCTCGAGTTAAAACAAGATAGAAAAAAGACAAAGGAAAACCAAAATATCATCACTTTTTATTCAAAATGCTAAGAAGTGATACAAAATCGTTGTTTTGTTCTTGTCAAAAGAACGATACATGATTAAGTTTGCAGGCCCATCAACTTGATAGATGCGAGCTGGGACTTGACGTCTGAGAGTTGCTTCTCGTGAGTAGCTCGTACCGTCGCTGTAGTTCTCCTTCTGAGTTCACCTTCACTCAACACCGCAACAACAGCCTCCTTCTTGATTTCCTTAAGAGTTTGCACCTCCTTGCAATAATTTGTAAAAATTTCTGCACTCTTAAAGTGGAGTCCTTTCACATTAGCTTCCTCCCGAGCAAGCTGAGCTTCCTTCTGAGCCAACTCCACTTGTAGTTGAGCGATCGCTTCTTGAGTGGTGCGCATGGCGATGGCAGAATCAATCAACTCAGCTTGTATTTGATCGCGTTGCCCCTGCAAATATGCAATTTGGACCTCCTTCTCAGCCAAACTTTTCTGAACGACTTCTCGTTGACGTGCTGCTTCGGCTTGAACGTCGGCAAAAGTCAATTCAGTCTGAGCCTCAAGATCGACGCGCTGAAGGTCTTGCAGTGCTCTTAGGTCCTCTTCTAAGCGAGAGATGCTCTCTGAACAATGTTCAATGCATTGGGCGTCACCTAAGCATCTGATGTTGTTCAGATAATTTGTTAATGAGGGCCTGAAAATTCGGAGCAAGTTAAGAACATCCACCGGGCTTAGAGAAGCAGCGGGAGATGACATTAAGGCACTCGAAGCTACGAAACTCGGTGCAAGAGTCGCAAGCGATCTTGGTGGAGCTAAGCTGGAAGTGCCTACATCCTGCGCTTGCCCAAGAGAAAGCGTCAAGGGAGTTTGTTGCTCTAGCAGGGGAGTTTCTGCTCTAAGCTCTTCAATTGCCGGTGCCGGGGATCCTGTATATGAAAGTCGTTAGCAAACAAAAGAGAATTTATCAAACTTTAAAATGAACAACACTTACCTGTGGAAGGGATAGCTGTGTGAACAGACTCTTTGACGGAAGCGACCACCAGTGGTTCATCAACACCAGCGTCGTCATCCGAAAAGGTCCCCCGTGATAAGTTATCATCATCTTGTGCCGCAGAAGATTGTGGAGAGCTTACGATAATAATTGACTTGGGAACTAATCCTGTTGTCGGACTAGGCCTTACAGCTCCCGTCGTCGGCATCAGTGCAGAAAAAGGAGATTGATTTCCTTCAAGCTCGTCCAGCCCAGCCACCTTAGGCTCACCTGCAGCGGGCTCAGCTTCTTCAGCTTGAGCAGCTTTGGGCATGACTTCCTCTTGCATCGCCTCTATGATTGGATGAAAAACACTTGAAGTCTGACCCGAGGCCATCATAACAGGAGGTTCCATCACTGGAATGGACTCTGCATCTCCAGCAGTCGATTCATCCTCGCCTTCTTCTTCTGGAGAATGATAAGAGGAGGCTGCACCTGCTAAGGCTAGGCCAATCGAATGGAGTCCAACCTGATGAGAGAGACCCGCAACAGACGATTCCTCTTCTTCCTCCTCTTCAAGATGAATCACAGGGGTGGACTTGAAAGCGTCTTGCATCAATTTAGCTCCCTGTTGAGCTTTTGAAGTCGACACAACTGATAATTTTCTGCGAATCCCCTTGTCCAAACGACACGCTTCATCCTCAGTAAGAGCTCGCTTCCCCGCCGCCCTTTCTTCCCGAGCCTCTTCTGCTGCGACTCCCTCACCCTCAGTCGCCGCTTGTTCACAAGACAAATACTCGTCAATCCCCTTTAGACGAGTCATCTTGGAGCTTCTCCTTGATTCGTACATCTTCTTGATCTCCTTCAAACAAGATGTATACATTTTATATTCGGGGATTTGAGAAGCGACGTGGTACCAATTACAAAAACCCAATGCAGTATAAGAGTTGGGCGTCTTATGAGGCAACTTGAATACTGCTCCTGTACAACCGGCTATCGAATAGTACCATGTCCGGGCTCCTTCATAAAGATTACCGATAAATGCGAGTCGAGGATTAGGATTCCCGACGTATAGCTGGTCGTATCCGAACTGCCGGGAGAATCGATACGGCTGATAGAGCTCAATGAAACATTTACTGCCCCGCCTGAAGATAAGATATCCCGGTCGGATATTGATGAGCCAACGGAAGGCGCCGCTATTTAAATTTGTGAAGGCATTAGGGCCTCGTACGTCCTGATGAGTCTCGCCATATCCACCGCCCTCAAAATCAGGGAAGCAACGGAAAACATGATAATTAAGGTCTCTTGACAAGATCTTCCGGACCTTAACCGTGTACAAACCTTCCCACTTAGCCATCTCAAGCCGTCGGACGAACGGCATGAAAGATCCACTGTAGGGAGAGGTTGTTGTCATCAACGAGGGGCAATGTAAGACAAACCATGCCACCAAATAAGTATATGGCATTGGCACGCGAGGGTTAGGAGTTTTTAGAATTTTCTTCCTTTTGGAGCCCGTCCCTTTGACCTGGATGAATTTGGAAGCTAACTCCCTTAGGTCGCTCTGCAAACAGCATACCATTGCGAAGAGAAGATTTATCGGTCTCCCGTGAGCTAAGAGAACCGTAGGATATACGACTTCGGCCATAATGGATTCGATCGGCTTCGTAGGCACTACACACCGCTTCAGCCACAACATTAAGAATCCGGCAAACAATGCCATATCGGAGATGGGATGTTGAGCTTGATAATGGAAACTGTCGAACTCGGTAAATGGTGGAAAGATATCCTCCTGAGCCTCGTTGGTATAGTGAGCGGTAGCAGCATCAATTCGAACTTTAATATCATCAGGAGAACTCATTGCTAGTCGGGTCACCTCGACATCCTTTTGGTTTAGATTTTGAAATAAATACTCAGCCTAGGATAATTGCTTCACACCACCTCTGTTGGACCCTAGAGGGGGGTTGATTAGGGTCAAGAGGCTCTAATTATGCAATAAAAACAAAGACAAGCAATCCACAATATTCTAATGCAACAAAGTAAATAAGAGAGGGTTAGGAATCGTTATCCTTTGACGCGCGATGTGTTAACGAGGTTCGGTCCTCTGACCTACGTCCCCGCTCCCCACTCTCGAGGAGAAATCCACTACACACCCGGTTTGGAAGCCGGAACTTCGTCTACACAGTGATCTCCTCACGATCTCTCACTACACAGTTGATCTCAACAGATCACACACCCTCACAGTTGATCTACACAAGATCACACTCACACAGCAGTGGAAATGATGCAAGACTCTCTTTACACAGTCCCGATGGCAAAGAGAAAGATTTCTGAAGCTGGGAAGTGAACACACACAAAGAACACAGAGAAAAAAACACAGAAAACAGGTTTGAAAATTTTTCTCAGGAAGACAACGTCTCTCTCTGGTTTTTTGCAAACGTTAGGGCAACTGGGAACTTGGAGGAGAAAGATTTAAATAGGATAGATTAAACATTTTAAAATCACAACCCAATCTTCCCAATAAGAAAATAATCTCCTTTACAGACTCTTACCACAGACTGTGCCAAACACGGATCAGTGAAAGCACAGCAAACGAGGCAATCGACCGTTTGAAAAAAAGTCGCGGTTTGACAGAAGAAACTTTCGGTTGACCGAATGGATTTTCGGTCGACCGAAAAATAGTTCGGTCGACCGACCGAAAATCCGGTCGACCGCGAGCAGTTATGAAAACTTAGAAAACAAGCAGAGCCATCATCGGTCGACCGACGCGGTCGACCGATAGAAAAATCGAGATTTCGGTCGACCGCACCGGTCGACCGACGACCTCTCTGGAGTCCAGCAACGAATGATCATATGTGCGGTCGACCGGTCCGGTCGACCGCATTCTGATATATTGCAGAAACTGATTTTTTGACTCAACTAAAATATTTGCAAAATATTTATTTGATCTCTGAAAATTATGAAACTTTGTAAAATGTTTTCAATACTAAAAACAAACTGTTTGGAAAAAGAATTTTGTAGATAGGTCCTCATACTTGTGAAAAATAGTATTTTGTGAAAAACGCTTAAAAGCTTAAGTATGAAAACGTGTGTGTGAGACCCAATAGCTTCAGGTGAAATCAATAACTCTTTGCCTACATTCTAGCACTAGAGAGAAAAATAAAAGATAGCTAATATCCTCATATTAAAAGCAATACTTGAGCTTTGATATAGCTTGAATCGGATGAAGCTTTTATTTGAATTTGTTGTTCTTGAAATAACGTTGCTTCATCATTATGCCTCCCCCTTCTTTGGATATCCTCGTTGAAGCGCATATTCCATCCAATCCTCCATGAATGGCACTAACAAGCTTGATAAATGAATTTGCTATATTTGCACTCAATAAGCCATTAGTACCGGTAATGATGGTTGTAAAACATCATCAAAACATAAGGGCTAACAACCTCCTCGTAGCCCTGTCAGCTGAGCGCAGATGTGGAAGTTACACATCACTTCCCAAAAGGTTTCATATATCTCAGGATTTGCCGCTCTTAGAATTGTGAGTTCTTCGGTCCCTGGGACGAACTCCTCATACGGCAATTCCCCGAATGGCAAGCCAAAAACTTCATGCAACGCAAAACCCAGCTCCCCAACTGGTGTGAAGAAGGTGCATGTCTCCGGATTGTACCGCTCCAGCATGGCGTAAAGGTTGTAATGACTCAGCACAATCCCGTATCGTGTGGCCATCACCGGATTCCCAAGTCCTGAGGTGTCGAGCGGCTCTCTTAGCTCCTCCAAAACAAAGTTTATCATCCGAGCCCACCATCCCCCATCCACAGAGTGTACCCATCCGGGGGATCTAAAAACCTGAGCGGGAAATTCACTTTTCACCGCAATAAACTTTTGAATGAAGACGTTCGCCAAGTTAGCCCCTTCGCTGACTGGATATTCCCTCTGGAACAGGCCAGGTCTCAGAGCCGTCAATTGTCGGCCATAGCGCACTGGATGAACGCCTTGATAAGTGAGTGCTCCGATTGAGACACCATCTTGTTCCTTGACAAGATCCCACTCCATATGCCTTGGGATCGAGGCGCTCTGAAAGTAAGATAAAGGGTACATCCGCTCCATGTTAGGCAAGAAGATGAAGCGGTCACCAACTTTTCGAAGCATCTTGTAGTTCCCGTCGTGCATGATTTCGACGTCAATGTCGACAGAGTCTCCAAATATGAATGTCGGCTTCTTTAGATTTTTCTGGTCTGTTGTTTCAAGCTTAATATCCGTGACTAAAGCCCTAAGAATCGGCGGACTTGCACGAGTTATGTTGTCCATACGCTCTTTGTTTTGGCCTTGAAATACCGGGAGAGCCTGGTGAAGACTAAAAGTCACATTATTGTCCATACCCCCTTCGTGACCGAAATGATGATGGAAGGAGAGCGGCTCATTGGAGTAGCGCAGTGCATAGAAAAAGATAACGGTTAGTATCTGAAAAACAGATGAGCTAAAAAAGTCTAAAAGACTTAGTTGAAAACGCAAGGGTTCACCCATGCATTTCAAACTCAAAACACGAGGGTTACCCCCGTGTTTTAGAATCAAAACGCGAGGTTTACACCGGCGTTTCAAGTTCAAAAAAAAAATGCAAGGGTTACCCCCGCGTTTCAGAATCAAAACGCGAGGATCAACCCCGCGTTTCAGAATCAAAACGCGAGGGTTATCCCCGTGTTTCAAGTTCAAAACGCGAGACTCGCTGTAGGCTGTCTAAAAATCACAATAGATAGCTGATCCCTAAAAGGTTACAAGGCAATGGTTCCTTCAAATCAAGAAGCATAATTCATCCTTATAATCAAAACAGAAGATATTTCTAAATCATTACATCCGCAACACTATAATCGCTGCAAGCACGACCTCATGCTTGAGATGATTGATCTTGATGGTTGCGATAACAACATGACCAATATTATATTAGCAACTATTAGAGATGCTGATGAGCAGTGTAATGATTTCAGAAATAAAAGGTTAGACTTAGTTGATGAGTTGATAAGTAGAGAGCTGTGGGTAAATACTCACTGATTCTCATCAAGTTCCAACAATGAAAACTACAATCAAATAGCTTTCGTGCCGATAAACGAAGGTTACGAATGGAGGACTTTTCACACAGATCGAGAAGAGTTACAATTCAACGACACTTCCGACAGCTGATGAAAACTCTATTCAGTGGTCTTCACAATCAACAGTGAGAGTTACAATCTGACGACTTTCACACCCCACGACAACTCAAGCGAGGATCACTGAACGACGGTCCTTGCAACACTTTACAGAAGAAGTTACAAGTCAACCAACTTCTTCTAAAAACGCGGAAGTCATCCCCGCGTTACAATTCTGGAAGTGCACCCGACCACAGCGTTTCCAAGTTACAACAAGTCAAACGCGAGTGACCCTCGCGTTCATTGATGTTCAGTCAATATCCAACCTCGCGTCTCAATTCTAAGACGCGGAGTTGGGATTCCGAACGCCAAGGTGGGCGTTTGACTCATTCAAACCTGAGTCGAACGGTTCCAGAACTGCTTTCCCCACGATCTGAGGAAATCACGCCCACTTAGGAGCGGATTTAGAGGGCAGTTACAACCTCTTATCCCATATAAAAACTCAACAAACTCAACTGAGTTAAGGGCTGGCTTTTTGGAACGAAAGAGTTAGCTAAGGGTTGGATTTTCAGCATCTAAACCTCACGGGTTTGGAGGTTCAGAATGATCCCAACCGCATAAGGCAGTAGGAGAGAGGGGAATCCTGGGAGATAGGATTTTTGAATCAAATTCAGGAGATCAAATCTAAAAAGGATTCTTCAACAACAGAATACCTGCTTGGTCATTAACCGAATCTTCGGTTCTAACAACTCTATTCACAGAGTTCTAACTTGTTCAGAGTTCTTAAACTCGTTAAAGAGTTATCCATAAAACTTTCCACAGAAGTTCATCGTTCCCACGAGATAAGAGACGGTCAGATCGTCAACGGAGAGCAAGTTCGATGCAAGCAATCGAAGGAAGCATTTCATCGCCACTGAGAAGGACCCAGTTTTAAACAAAGGGGAGAACTAAATTCGTTCTCCTCTCTTTTGTATTCAAGTTGTAATCGGGATTTAAAGAATTCAATTCAAATTTCTTTTGTTCTCTTTATTGTAATTTTTTCAACCTACAAAAGATGGCGACTCTGTTGGGGACTAGCTTTTCCGATGAAGAAGTGGTGGCGCAGTCTGACGTCCACCTCATGGGAACGACTGTAGAAACTCTCGTCGTAGAGTTTGATCAAGCAAAATATGAGGAAGCCTTATCCTCTGGATCGCTGAGCCCCAAGGCTAAGCGCGATGTCCGCAAGATCTCCAAAGAGATCAACTCTGTTGTGGAAACTCCGAAGAAAGCCCTCTCCTTCGGCCAGGAACTTAAACTGGCTCTGCTGGTTAAAGATCCCACATCCGCGTCAGCACGACGTGCTTCAGGCCATAAACGGCCTATAGAGGAGATGAGCTCCATAAACGTCAATGAGCTGCTGCCAAAGCTTTGAAACAAGCCAAGAAGAACGCCGCTCGCAGACGGAGAAGATCCATACGGCGAGCACACTTACGTGAAAGCCGAATGTTGGCCCAACGCGAAGATCGCATTTCTGAAATTTTACCCGAGCCTAGCGTTCCTAAAGCAGAACGCTCGCTTCGCGGTAATGAGCCCAACTACGAGCCTCGGCTGATACAGCTGAAACGCGACCCTGAATGGCGCGTTGTTCCTTCAAAACGCAGCCCTCAGAAGGAAGCTGCCAAAGATAAACGCGACCCTCAAGTGCGCGTTCAAATAGAACATGACTCTCAAGAGTCTGTTTCACCAAACAAACGCGACCCTCAGGGGCGCGTTCAACCAAAACATGACCCTCAGGGGTCTGTTTCATCATTTAAACGTAGGCCCCGGCCTAATGTTTATAAATCCAAACGCGACCCTCGCGTTATCCTTCAAGAACGCGACCCTAGCGTTGTTCTTCAAGAACGCGATCATCAAGAGGTCCGCCAGGTTCAGAAAAATCAGCGTGGTTTCAAAATCCACATTCGACAAGAACCAATTTCACCCACCCAAGGGCAGGGGGTTCCATCTCCGCCTCCACACCCGGGGAAAGTTTCCTCCCAAGTTCCTGATCTGCGGGAATTAATGTCAAGAGGAAAACCAACAGTACATGCAGCTCACTCATGCCAATGTGAGAGGCTTATCTCGGCAATCCTTTCAGAGTGCCATTGTTGCACATCTACACCTCGGCAGTCTGTATTCGACAGGTTGATGAACGTTGTCAGGCCTGCCAAACAACAACGCCGATACAAAAAGAAGACGACCGAGACCGAATACCCCGAAGTCACTATAAATGTGATAGGTAGAGGGAAGGCTTCCAATCCCAGTTCTGAAGAATCACAAAGGAGTCATTCACCGACTGTTCGGGAAAGGTGCGAAGAGTTTGAAGGGGTATACCGACACACCCGGACTCGTACAGGAGCCATTCGCGCGGTTAACTACCAAAGATTAGCCAAGGGGATCGCTTCTGACGATGAACACTCGGCAATAGCCGAATCTCAATCTTCCAGCTCTGTTGTGGCTCGTGAAGTCTCTGCTTACACAACAGGGAACCATGAAGACTTAGCTAAGAGAGTCGACGAACATCACGTCATGCTTCAGGCGCAACAGGAGACACTTCTCCAAGTAAAGGATATGTTGGCCCAGCTCCTTGCTGAAAAAGGCCAAAGACCTGAATCTTCCCGAAGAACCACATCGAAGGGAAAGCAAAAAGCGACTGAACATTCAGATCGCGAAACTCACAACCTGGAATCCTCCTCTGAAAACGAGAAGGATACAGAAAGAGAACCGCATCCCCAGTCTACTAAAGTGGACGAATTGGAGGCTCGCCTCAATGCAATTGCCAATAGAAGCGAGCTCCGCGAAGAGGGGGTCGTGCGACCTTATCCAGCCGAGTGGGATACAGCTCCCTACCTACCGAAATTTAAGGCCCCTACCTTGCAACCTTTCGATGGCACAGGATCGCCGAATCAGCATATTTATTACTTTAAATCCCAGACTGGAGATGTGATAGCAAATGACGCTATCCTGACCCGCTTGTTCATCGGCACTCTTAAAGGAGTTGCCTTTGAATGGTTCATGAAATTGCCTGCCGGGTCTATCCAGAAATGGGTAGACCTGGAAAGGCTATTCTTGGCCAGGTTCTTCGAGGACGACACGGAGGTCTCAGTCCCGACTCTTCTCGCCACTAAGCAAAAGAAAGGAGAGTCCATCAAGACCTATGTTGAGAGATTCCACAGCATGGCACTGCGGTGCCCGTCAGGTATGACCCAATCAACCTTGGTTGAAACTTGCAGGCACAACTTGCAGACCCAGCTCCTTGCTCAGATGGGAGTAGCGGAGTGTCGCTCCTGGAGACAACTGGTTTCGCAAGGAGAACAAGCCGAGGAGATAGTGGCGCGAGTTAAAGCTGAAGAAGAGCCACAGCCCAAGCCGCAGCAACAACGCAATCAACACAACGCCCAGCGGTCTAAGGGAAAAGAAACTTTAGCAGCTGACTACACGCGAGTACCACCGCCTACTAAGCAAGGCAAGGCGCCAAATCAACAAAGAGCGTCCAAGCAGTATTCATTTAAAGAGGAGCATGTAGATACCTTATTCCAATTGCTTCGAAAGAACAATAAGCTGCAGTTGCCTGAAATCAGGAAGCCGGATGAAGCAGGGAAGGTGGATGACCCTAACTATTGTCGTTATCACAGATTCCTGGGACATCCCACCAGAAAATGCTATATCTTTAAAGACATTTTGCAGAACTTGGTAAATGCTAATATGCTCACTTTGAAACCCGAGCAAAAGATCGTATCCACCAATATGATAGCGGTCCAATTCGGTGACTTCCCTCCAATAGTAGCTGCGAATAGCGTTGTTCCCATTCCTAAGGGAGAAATGCACTTGAAGAATGCTGACTTGCATAGTCAGAAAGACAGGGGGTTGGTACCCCTCACTACCCCAAAAGGGGAAATCATGTGGGTCCACCCCGACCTGCTTGGAGATCAACAATGGATGAACACCTCATCCAAAAAGAAGGGAGGCAAGGCTAAGTCTTCCAACATGATTAGCCCCTCCGTTACTGAAAATGATGACCACCTCAAACCTCTTACTGATTCAGAAGAAGAGAGGATTGTTCTGGCAGCTTATCAGGGAGACAATCCTGGCACTCGGTCAGGAAAAGCTTACTTGAGGGATTACGGCCAGAACACTCAAGAGGTGGAAGAACAGCCCCAAGACGCTGGGGGTTCTGTCCCGAGAAAGCTAGTTGATAAAGGAAAACAAAAGGAGCTCCGATTCAACAAAAATCTCCACCAGGAATCTGGAGAATCAAGCGCTCCCTTCCAGTTCAATGTTATGGCACAGTTGGCCAACATATCGGCCAGAATCACCCTATATGAACTCTTAATGTTGTCCAAAACTACCAAGGAAGCTCTGATCGAAGCCTTAAAGAATACAGAGAGCTTCATCACCCAAGTCACTCCAATTCCCGAAGCTTCTGAAGACCAACCTTGTCTGCAATGTCTGCAAGCGGCAAGAAGCCTACCTTGCATATCCTTTACTCAGGAAGATATGCAGGTCAAACACCAGCATGACAGACCTTTATATTACACAGGGTACATTGGGTCGTCGGAAATCAGCCGTGTCCAAGTTGACCCGGGCTCAGCGCTCAGCATCATGCCTTACAGGGTCATGCAGGTTTTAGGGATTCCTACGCATCGGCTGAACACCACCCAGACAACCATCTTCGGGTTCAACGCAAACAGCACTCCCCTGGGGAAGATCAAACTCAGGTGTCAAATCGGAGACCTTAAGTCCGAAATGACCTGTTACATAATAGATGCGGACACGTCCTACAATCTTTTGTTAGGACGACCATGGATACATGCAAACCGCATTGTCTCATCTACTCTACATCAGGTCATGAAATATGCCAATGATGAAGGAGAGGTTCGAACCCTGATTGCGGAGAAATATCCTTTCAGAGGAGTTGAAAACTTTCACACCGACTCCGTCTTTTACCTCGAATCCCAGGAGAAAGAAGATGGGGACAGCGGCAATGAAGCTGATATCGAATCAGATCCTGAAGAAGATTGTCCATGGGAATTGAACTTAGATGTAATGGGTCAAGATGAGGGCAATAATAATGTACCGAGTGAGGGCGAGTGGTGCATTAATGAAGATTTTATTTTGGCGTACTTGTCTGATGTTTCCTCTAAAAATAAACAAATAGAGAATAATGCTAATGCAGGTACCAACCCAGGGCACGTATTGTGCGCAGAGGCATCATTCATATTGCCAATCAAGTCATCATTCGCTTCAGATGAAGTAGTAGAAGACGCACAAAGGGCCTTCTTCAAAGTCCCGTCCAAAAGGAAAGGGCAGAAGCCAATATGTTTTGGTAAAGTCAAACCCGAACAACTCAAACGAGGAAGTTCGGAGGAAGATGATGGAGTTCCTCAATTCCATTATCACGAACCCAATTCCATCCGATTAATGAAACAGATGGGGTATAACTTTAACGAAAAACAAGGTTTAAATTTCTGGAAAGGAAGACGAACACCAATTCGAATGTCTCTCACCCCGGAAGGAAAGCCCCCGGATTACTATCAAAAGACCGGAAGAGGCTTAGGTTATGTTACACCTCCCGCTGTCTCGGAGAATGAAATAAGTAATTACCTGTGAAAAGATCATTCATCTGGAACATCTTCCTGGGAATCTGATGTCAGTGTCGGGCCTTTCTTTAAAAATATGACTGTGAACATGGTGTCGACTAGTCATCCAGATGAAGATGCAGGGGGTGATGAAGAGTTAATCGAATCGACTGACGATCCTTGGATCAAACATCTTAACATCTTATGGGATATGCGTTTTGAACAACGCGAACCACCAACCGAAGATAAAGTGATCCAAGTCAACATGGGAGATGAACATGATCCTAAACCCATCTTCATAGCCGAAGACCTATCATCATCTGAGAAAGAAGATCTTATATCTCTCGTCCGAGAATATATAGATGTCTTTGTTTGGAATTATGAAGATATGCCCGGCCTCGATCCAAAAGTGGCCATGCATCGTCTCAACATCGATCTGGACGCTAAACCCGTTAAACAACAGCAACGCAGGTTTCGTCCAGAGATCATAGAATCAATCGAGTCAGAAATTAAAAATCTTATAGACTCAGGTTTTGTCAGAGAGGAACAACACCCAGACTGGGTGGCCAATATTGTTCCAGTGCCCAAGAAAAACGGTAAAGTACGTATATGCATTGACTTCCGCGATCTTAATACAGCTTGTCCGAAAGATGAATTCCCACTTCCTATCACGGATGTTATGATTGATAACACCTACGGATATGAAAGGATGTCCTTCATGGATGGATTCTCTGGGTATAATCAAATCAAGATGTATCCTGGAGACGAAAAGCATACTGCATTCAGAACACCGCTGGGGGTGTATTGTTACACAGTGATGCCCTTCGGTCTGAAAAACGCAGGCGTAACTTATCAACGAGCAATGAACGTCATCTTCCACGAACATCTGCGTAAGAAGATAGAATGCTACGTTGATGACATAGCAGTGAAAAGCCAACATAAGGGTGATCATCTCGCAGACTTGAAGACAATGTTCGATATCATGCGAGCACATCAACTAAAGATGAACCCGACAAAATCGTTCCTCGAAGTATCAAGTGGAAAATTCTTAGGATTTATCGTCACGTCCAAGGGAATTTCTCTTGATCCAGAGAAGGTGCGTGCCATCCAAGACATGCCGCCGCCAAAGAATCTCAAAGAGCTCAGGGGTCTACAAGGAAGGCTAGCCTATATTCGGAGATTCATATCTAACCTTTCAGGACGCTGCCAACCTTTCTCAAAACTTATGAAGAAAGGCGTGTCCTTTGTTTGGGATAAAGAATGCCAGAAGGCTTTTGAAGAGATTAAGAAATATCTCACCCAACCACCTATTCTCGTGGCCCCTATATCAGGAAAACCGTTCCTGTTATATGTAAGGGCTATGGATCATTCTCTAGGAGCGCTATTGGCCCAGAATGACGATCAAGGTCAAGAGCAAGCCATCTATTACCTAAGCAGAACCATGATAGGAGCCGAGTGTCGATATAACCCGGTCGAGAAAGAATGTCTCGCTTTGGTATTCGCAGTTCAAAAGATGCGACATTACCTAGTTGGACAAACAATTCATGTCATCTCTAAGGTAAATCCCTTGAGAGTCCTGATGACGAAGCCATCATCTCTGAACTGCCGACTTGTAAAATGGGCCATCCTCTTGTCGCAATATGATATGCAATTCATGCCCCAAAAAGCGGTCAAGGGTCAAGCGTTGGCAGATTTCTTAGCCAATCACCCAGCGCCGGGGACATCTAAATTGTATGAAGAATTACCTGACGAAATCGCCGAAGCTTGTGTTACTCGAGAAGCTATGCAAGTATGGAAATTATACTTTGACGGTGCTTCCAGAGCAAATCCTCATGGAGCAATTACCGCGGGAGTGGGAGTGGTGTTCATTTCCCCAAACGGTCATGTGATCCCAAGGGGATTTTCCCTAATCGAACCTTGCACCAACAATGTAGCTGAGTATAATGCTCTGCTACTAGGAATGTAATTTGCCGAAGAACTTAATATTCGACATCTTGAGGCTTACGGTGACTCTCAACTCATTGTAAATCAAGTCCGAGGGGAATTGAAGTACGTCATGAGGACCTAATCCCGTACTACTTCGCGGTGCTAAAGCAAGCTAAGAAGTTCGAAGGATTCTTTATTGAATACATTCCACGAGCCCAGAACGCTTACGCAGATGCTTTGGCCTTATTGGCAACTTCACTGGCATTACCGCCAAGGGCCGAAACAACGATCTCAGTCACAGGACGTGAACTGTACTGCTCCAAAATTCTTATGGAGGAAAGCTCAGATAAGACGAAGACAGGTGAAGTCTGTACAACCTCTATGGAGTTCGAATATAGAGATTGGCGATTTCCATATATTGACTACGTCCTGTACGGAATTCTGCCCAACGATCCTAAGGAAGCGGCCGCCATCAAACGAAAGGCCCTCCGATTCTATTACGATGCAGTCTCTCAAGTCCTGTATCGTAAATCACATGATGGAGTTTTACTTCGATGCTTCTCTCGGAAAGAAGCAAAAGAGGCCCTCAAAGAAGCTCATGACGGAATGTGCGGAGCCCATCAACCCGGAGCTAAATTAGGAGACCGCCTTAGGCGAATTGGCTATTATTGGCCAAAAATGTTCGTAGATGCGGTCGACTATGCCAAACGTTGTCATGCATGTCAAATTCATGGTGATTTCATCCACCAGGCACCGGGAAATTTACATCCCACATCTGCATCCTGGCCATTTGAAGTGTGGGGTATGGATATTGTGGGACCAATTTCTCCTCCGACCTCTAAAGGACACCGGTTCATCCTGGCTGTGACCGATTATTTCTCCAAATGGACGGAGGCAATCCCGTTAAAAGAAGTTAAAACTTCCAATGTAATCAAGTTCATCAAGCATCACGTCATTTACCGTTTCGGAGTCCCGAGACGGATAGTTCACGACAATGGGACACAATTCGTCAGTTCTGGGTTTCAGAGATTTTGTGATAAATTCAGGATCCAAAGTGTCGCATCTACGGC
This sequence comes from Asparagus kiusianus, assembly GCA_022839385.1. Taxonomy (NCBI): domain Eukaryota; kingdom Viridiplantae; phylum Streptophyta; class Magnoliopsida; order Asparagales; family Asparagaceae; genus Asparagus; species Asparagus kiusianus. Next base: position 386,601 of record BQKN01064696.1, read on the forward strand.
GTATTATCCGCCGGCGAATGGTCTTGCAGAAGCCTTTAACAAAACCATTGTGAAACTTCTCAAGAAATTCGTTTCTAAGAGCCGACGTGATTGGGATGAAAGACTCGGCGAATGTTTGTGGGCCTATCGTACAACGGTGAGGACCCCTACACGAGCTGCTCCGTTCTCCTTAGTATACGGCTGCGAAGCTGTATTGCCACTCGAGATTCAAATTCCTTCTCTGAGAGTCGCAATTACAACGGGACTCACAGAAGAAGAAAAACATCAACGACGTCTGCAAGAACTTGAAGCCCTAGACGACAAAAGACTTCAAGCTCAGCAGCAGATTGAATTGTATCAAGTCCGGATTTCCAAAGCCTACAACAAAAAGGTTAAGGAACGGATTTTCAAGAAGGACGATTTAGTTTTGGCTAACAGACGACCCATGGTGATGACACACAAAACCAAAGGAAAATTCAATCCTAAATGGGAAGGGCCCTTCGTAATAGAATCGGTCTATTCAAACGGAGCCTATCACCTCATCAATCAGAAAGGAGACAGGCTCATGATGCCGATTAATGGGAAATTCCTTAAGAGATACTTCCCGTAAATCATGTAGCCCCCTAAACCCTAGCTAAATCAGGCTGGGGGTTGCCTATTTATAGTGTAATTCTGTTTTATATTTCGTCATGTTAACACTACACCTCTGACGATTGAAATTTTCTGGAATTATTCTAAATAGTAATAAAGAGAATTTCGATAGCCTTTGCATTATTTTTCATTGTACTGAACCAGATCTCAACAAGAGCAGTGATGAAAACCAAAGTGATTTCATTTCCATTCAATATTGTTAATTTGAATATAAGATGAAGACGATCAAAATGAAAATGATACAAAATCTTTTAACAAAAAAAAGGGGGTGCAAGACCTAAGCGTCAGGCTTCATCAACTTAAGAGACTCCAGCCTGGACTGGAATGTAGAGAGTTTCTTCTCATGAGCCGCCCTGACCTGTTCCTGGATTTCTCTCCTCAGCTTAGCTTCAACAGGAGCAGCAGCAACAATGTTTCCACGAATCCTTTCAGCTGCATGGAGCGTACGGCAAAAATCAGTATAGATGTGATCGCTTTGAAGCTCAAACCCTCTCCTAGCCTCTTCATGTTGAGCTAATTGGGTTTTCTTCCGGTCTAATTCAGCCTCCAATCGGGCGATGTCCTTTTCAATAGCACGAATATTAGAAACAACTCCTTTGATGTCAGTATATACTCGAGTATGCCGCCTCCGTAAGAGAGATATGCGACCCTTCTTATCAGACAAGTCCTCACGAAGGATCTCTCGATGATGTACCTTCGAGATCATAGCCAAGGAAAGAGCTGCCTCCACTTCAGAGTCTAGATTGGTGCGTTGCAGCTTCTTCAAAGCTGCCAACTCTGCTCGCAAGAGAGTGATTCCTCCTTGACAGGGCTCAGTCCATGACGCATCCCCTTTATCCTTGATTAGGGCCAAACACTTGGTCAGGATAGGTTCACAATCTTCAAAAGAAGCACCCCCAACACGGACAATACCAATAGTCGTCTGCATCTAATGTTCCAACTCCTCGATTAATTTCTTCAAAGCTCTTGAGCGTGGAGGAGGAATGGTTGGATAGATCGGACCCGTGTGTTCATCCTGAACAAACAATAGAGCAGCTTCGGAAGAGGGGCCTTCATGCATACTTTCATTCTGAGAAAGAGAAGGAGAAGTAGATTCAGACCCCCCAACGGGCAGTGCCTCCTCGGCTTCAGCTTCCTCAGGAATAGGAGAGATCGATCGAAGTATTTTGTCCTCCCTACCAGTTAAACACACGACAGGCACAGACTTCATCACGTCCCCCATTAATTTAGCCGTCTTCGAATTTTTGGCCGTGACAGGCAATCGTTTACGCACCCTCCTGTCATACTCTCCTTGCTCAGCAGCAGAAAGAGCCTTCTTACCCGATCTTAAAGAACGAGGTTCAAGAACCGGCACTTCTGTAGGAATCTCCTCAGTCGTCTGTTCTTTGGGAGAATTAGCAATCGATGTTCCCTCTTTAATCCCCGTAGGAACCTCTTCTTCAGAAGGTTCTATGGTGGACAACTCTCTAGGAACTTCAACGGCTCCGGTTGCTTCCTGTTCACAGGATAGATACTCTTCTATCCCCGGCAAACGAGTATTCGAAGACCTGCTCCTCGAACGATACAACTCCCGAATCTCATTTATGCAGGAGGTGTAAATATCATAGTCAGGGACTTGGGAAACTTCTCCAAACCAGTCGTGAAAATCTGCAACGGTAGAACAACCGGGCGGCGAGTTAGATAAAGTAAATTGCGCATGAGTTCCCCCGGCAGAAAAGAAGTACCATGCGCGAGCTCCTTCATACAAGTTCCCAATTTGAGCCAATGCCGGGTTGGGATTGCCAACGTAAAGCTGGTCATATCCAAATTGCCTAGCAAATCTAGAAGGCATGTAAGGCTCGATGATGCACTTCTCCCGCAAACGATAGACCAGGTAGCCCAACCTGATCATAAGAAGCCAGCTAAATGTGCCCTTTTCCAAAGAAGACGAGCCCTCAAAAAGCAAGTCCATGAAGAGGGCATTTTCTACGTCAGCTCCGTCAAAGTCAGGAGCACAACAAAAAATCCGATAATTGTCTTCTCGAGATAGGAGTTGTCGAGCCCTGACTATATAAGAATGAGTTCACGTGGCCGACTCCAATCTCTGTACAAAGGGAATATAAGTGTCACCGCCCTCGTATACTCCCGTCATTAATGAGGGACAATGCAGCATGAACCAGGCCACCAAGTACGTATACGGCACTGGTATACGTGGTGGAGGAGTTCTCCCGGCTTTCTTCTTAGTAGCTTTAATTCCTGAAGCGCTGAGAAGTTCTGAGGTCAACATCCTCAGGTCATTCTGCATGCAGCCGACCATAGCAGTAAGGAGGCTCACAGGTCGCCCATGCGCTAGTAAAGTAGCTGGGTACACAACTTCAGCTAGTATCGCCTCAGTTGGTTTTGACGGTACTACGCACCGCTTCAACCAAACCATGAAGAAGCCCGCAAGAAGAGCCGTGTCAGAAATAGGGACTGTGGCTTGGTGATGGAAACTTTCAAACTCGACACCAGCCTCGAAATCATCCTCTGCATGCTCTGTTTTATAAGTAGCATTGGAAGCCTTAATTCGAGCTTTGGCATCCTTGGGAGAGATAGTTGCAACGCGAGATACGGCTACATCCTTCCGGTGCAAGTTCTGAAAAAGGTATTCCGCCCATATGGTATGCATAAGGCCCCCTCCACACATCCCAGAGACTTGGGCACATATATGGAAGTGACACATCAACTCCCAGAAAGTAGCGTAAATTTCCGGGTGAGCCACTTTCAGTAAAGAAAGCTCCCTGGTAGTGGGGATGAACTCCTCGTAGGGTGTTTTTCTAAGCGGTAACCCCGACACTGCTTGCATCTCATGAAGAGCAAAACCTAACTCGCCTGTAGGTGTGAAGAACGTGCAGCTGTCCGGGTTATATTTCTCCAACATAGCGAAGAAGTTGTGATAACTCTGTACGACACCCCGTCGAGTAGCTAATACGGGAACCGTAAGACCCGATCGAGCGAGTGACTCCTTAAGTTCCTCAACAACAAAGTCAATCATGCGGACCCACCAACCTCCTTCTCCAGAACAAACCCATCCAGGGGATCTGAACATCTGGGTAGAAAATTCACCCTGAGTTGCAAGGAATTGTCGAATAAGGATGTTCGCTGGACGTGGCATCCCATGAGTTGGATCTTTCTTCTCAAATAAACCGGGTCTCAACCCTTTGAGTTGCACCCCGATTTGTGTGCGAGCCCGCCGACCAGATCCAAACGACACATTCTCCTTCTCTTTGACTATGTCGAAAGTCAGACCCCGACGACAGCTTGCATTCAAAAAGTAAGAGAGTGGGTACATCATCTTCATGTTTGGAAGGAAGAAGAAGCGATTATCAACTCTCCGCAACAACTTCGAATCTTCTGCACGTATGAAGTGATCGTCAATTGGTATACGATCTCCGAACATGAATGCTGGCTTGGGAAATTGAGCACGACCGACAGGAGCCTCCATATCTAAATCAGTGATCAAAATTCTAAGAGTAGAACATCGGGGGAATTTAATCATATCCGTTCTCTCCGAGTCAGCGAAAGTACAAAGCAGAATTATGTTTTGGAGACTGAAAATTTCATTCGCATCAGGTCCGCCAATATACCCAAAATGATGCCCTTGCAAAAGCGGCACGTTTGGAAGAAGCACTGCACAATCAAAAGCAGAAGTTAGTAGCTGAGAACAAGTTACTGACGAAAAAACAGAATCATAAATCTCGAAACGCGAGAGTCAAGCCTCGTGTCAAAAATTTCAGACGCGGAGGTCGAGCCCCGCGTCAGGAACCCCAAACGTGAGGGTCGAACCTCGTGTTGAAAAAAAACTTGAACGCGAGAGTCAAGACCCACATGGAGTCCCAACTCCGCGTTTTCATTGAACAAAACGAGTCATCTTCCTCGTTATCAAGAACTCATCTAGGGTTTTCAGAAAACTTGCCAAGGCAAGTTATTTCGGTTAACACTCACCACGACAGGGAGGACTCCGCGATGGCGGCGACGACGGCAACGTTCCTACGGGAACAAGAACACCGCCGGCGTCCTCAGCCGACGTCATTTCAGAAGTAGTTCCGGCAATTTTCTTGGAACTGGAACCCAACCTCCTCGGCGCCATCGACGCAATCGATCAGAGGAAGCACTGTCGAACGTCGGAGAAAAGAGTTCGTCGGAGATCTCGTCGAAATCAAACGAGAGTTCTCGTTCTTGGAAATAGCCGAAAATTTTGAGAGTCAATGGACTCTTGACGTGACCACTCAGGTCTATTTATAACAGTCGTCAAGCTGTTGAGATGGCACGGGATTCTAGGAAAGAATCCCAACCATTTTTAAAACGCGAAGCTCACTGCCGCGTTCAAATGCCCAAGCACAAGGCTCAAGCCAGCGTTACAAGGGTCTGCAACCTCGCGTTTTCAAATCTCAAACGCGGAGGTCATCTTAGCGTTACAATCCTTCCAAATGAGGAATCAACACTTATTCCTCAAAGTCATGGGTTCTCTTAACAGAGTGTTAATCAAAACCTCTGTATCTCCTCAGCAGAATCAAAATTCTCATTGGGTTAATGTTTCACCCCAAACTATCATCATCACCACGGAGTTTAAGCTTATCTGGCATCAAATATCAGTGTGGCTATAACTCTTCTGCCAGAATCCACTTATCGATTCTCAAGTCCTCAAAATCACTCAGATTATTATCAATTTATTAGCTCTCTCCAACGGAGCAATAAATAATCAGTTTATCAACTCCTTTCAGTGGGGTAATAAAACTCCCCAAAATCTTGTTCAAATCACAAGTATCACAATTCATCACTCCGATGACAAAACGCTTAGCTATTCTCCCCAGCGAGACATAAAAATATTATTCCCTACAAATGTCACGTTAAAATCACACCTCTGACAAAAATCAACTTATCGACTCTCCCCAATAGAGCGATAAGCCCTCAAAATTGCCCTGATCGCAATTTCTCTCCTGTCACGTTAATATCACACCTCTGACAAAAATCAACTTATCGACTCTCCCCAATAGAGCGATAAGCCCTCAAAATTGCCCCGATCGTAATTTCTCTCCTGTCAGGTTAATATCACACCTCTGACAAATATCAACTTATCGACTCTCCCCAATAGAGCGATAAGTCCTCAGAATTGCTCCGATCGCAATCTCTCTCTTGTCATATTAAAACTACACCTCTGACAAATATCAACTTATCGATTCCCTCCAATAGAGCGATAAGTCCTCAAATTGCTCCGATCGCAACGTCCTTTCCTGTTATGTTAATCTCACACCTCTAACAGTCTAAACCCTCTTATTTAAACCATTTTTATCCCGCTATATAAGGGGTGTTCTCATAAGATCCCCAATAGACTAAGTATTTTTCGGAACTGTCCTTAGTGATAATAAGAAAAAGTTTGGAATCTCCCCACAAGAAAAAAGTCCACGCCAAGTTAAAATTACACCTCTGGCGTCTATAGACTTCTTTCAGTGTTTAAAGTCAAAATAACACAGGAAGAATTCTACTCTTTAGCTCTGTTCTGGGAGAATGATCCAACATTTATCCCCAACATTTTAAAATTTTCTAGAGTTATCTTAAATGATAATAAAGGAAACTTTCTAAATCCGGGCTATCCTGGAGATCTACGCTAAGTCGTGAATACACCTCGGGCGTTTCTCGTGATTTGTTACTTAAAATCAAAACATGACAAATGCAAGAAACAATGAGGGACCAATATCACTTTTTATTCAAGAGCTAAAAGAAAGTGATACAAAGCAAACTTGTTCTTGTCAAAAGAACATTACAAAGACCAAATTCACTCACGCATCAAATCAAAAGAGATGAGTTGAGTCTTGAGTTCAGCTAATTCCTCCTCGTGATTAGCTCGCACCATAGCTTCAGCCTTGGCCCGGAGTTCATCCACACTAGATATGATGATGGCTGCCACTTCGTTCCTGGCCCGTTCTAGGGCTTGAGCCTGCGTATGATATTCTAAAATACCACTTGCATTCTGAGTACTAAAGATACTGACAATGCCTTCTTCGCGGGAAAGTTCAGCCTTCAATCGTAGGACTTCGGCTTCAGCTTCAACAAGACTGTCCCTAAGCGAATTCATAGAAGCAGTTGAGCATTCTAGTTCTGCTCGTTTCCGAGTGTTACGCTCACGAAGCTCCGCGATCTGACGCTCTTTTTTAGCTAAGTCCCGTTCTAGTGCTTCTCGGTGAACCACTTCTGCGACCTGAAGACTAGCCAGAGTTGACATGATTTGCGGCTGAAGTTCTCTATGGCCCATCATCTCGAAGCGTTGTAATTTCTCCTCCAAACGAAGAATAATCTCTGAACAGCGCTCGAACCATTGAGTGTCGCCCACGCTCCTGACTCCATTTAAGCCCGCCTCCAGAAGAGGTCGAAAGGAGTTCAAAGTTCCTTGACCATTCACCATGTACTCAACTACCGTCTTCGCAAGGCTGTTTAGATATACTAAAGAGATTTGAAGGAATTTAGGTGCATTAGCGAGACTGAAAACCGCACCCGAAGATACCCCTCCAGCAACTGAGATTGGTGTGCCAAGATGATGACTAGCAGGCGATCCAGGTGCCGAAGCTGCAGAAGCAATTGAAATGTTCAGTTGCGAAGGACTCGAGGTCAAAGCCATCAATGCCTTTGCCTGAGATGAGCTTGGCCCAGCCTCTGTTGGGGTGAATGAGATCTTCATCACCGTTTTCGATGAAGTATCTACCGCAGAAGAGTCATGCAAAGTTTGCTCCTGCAAAGGAGCTGATACTGGCACAAGCTGCTGTTCCAGAGGAGGAGTCGCGGCAGTAGCCTTAGGCAAGGCTGCAGGTAAAACAGTGGCCTTGGGTGAGCCAGGTAAATGCTGCTCTTGTAGAGGAGCCGATACTTGTGCGGGTTCTTTTTCCGAAGAAGGAGCAGCGATGGTAGTTCCAGGAGTAGGTGAACCTGCGCGAAAAAAAGGTCGGAACGCGGACAAAACATGTGGAAGAATTCGAAACAAACCAAACTTACCGGTGAGATAAAAAGGAGTGTAACCGGATGCTTTATCAGATGGGACCTTAGGAGCATCATCAAAAATGGTTATGTCATCCATAGAGTTATGATCTTCATCCTCCACATCATTGCCCGGTAGCTTGCTAACTTCAACATCCTCAGTTTCCCCACCATCGTCAGGTGCTTCACCAGCCGAAGAGCCTTCATAATCCACTTCCTCTTCGCCGTCAAGTGCAATTGAGGGTTCGGGGAGATTTGTGTCAGCAGCTGGTTTAGTCATAAGTCCTGTTGTCGGACTAGGACTTAAACCACCAGGTTGCGACATTAGTACTAAAGGATGAGGGGATAAATTTCCTTCGAAACCCCCTGGTTCTAAGGCAGGAGACCTAGGAAGGTCCATCACTGGAGCAGATTCTGCATTTGCAGCCATTAATTCGCCCTCTTCGTCTTCAGTTGGATGATAAGAAGAAGCCTCACTTGATAAGGCTGGACCATGAGAACGAAGTCCAGCTCTATGTGGCAGGCCTGCAACCGAAGATTCCTGTTGGTCTTCATCTTCAGCAGCTCTGATAGCATCGGCCATCAACTTGGATTTTTGCTGGCCCTTAGGAGGAGGAGAGTCAACTATCAACTTCCGACGGATCTGCTTCTCGTATCGACCGGCTTCATCCGTAGAGAGCTTTCTTTTCCCCGTTGCTCTCGTTGTGGGAGGCTCAACCACTTGTTGCTCCTCTCCGGGAACAGGCTCAGCTGTTTGTTCCTCTTCCTGTCCAGCAGGCTGATTCTCAATGGATAGGAACTCATCAATCCCTCTCAATCGGGATGTCTTTGATCCCCTCCTTGAAGCATACATATGCCTAATGTCTTTCAGGCAAGATGTATTCAAGTTGTAATTAGGAGTCCGGGAAGCGGCGAAATACCAATTGCAGAAGCTCATGGAGGTATAGGAGTTGGGTGTTTTGTGGGGAAGCCTAAAAGTCGCCTTGGTACAACCTGCCACAGAGTAGTACCAAGCCCTGGCCCCTTCATATATGTTACCCACAGCTGAGAGTTGAGGACGAGGGTTCCCAACGTACAATTGATCATACCCAAATTGGCGAGCGAACCTATAGGGCTGGTAGGGCTCGAGGAAACAGTGAGCACCTTGCCGGAAGATCAAGTAACCTGGCCTGATAGAGAGCAGCCAATGGAAAACACCCCCGCTCAGCTGAGTGAATCCATTAGGACCCGCTACGTCCTGATATTCTGCTCCATAGACGCCGCCTTCAAAATCGGGGAAACAACGCCATATATGGTAGTGGGTGTCCCGCGATAAAATCTGTCGAATTCTAACCATGTATCTCCCTTCCCATTTTGTAGATTCTAATCGTTGCACAAACGGGATGAATGAGTCCCCCGGGGGAGAGGCCGCACTCATTAGGGGAGGACAGTGGAGCACATACCAAGCCATCAGATAAGTATATGGCAATGGTATCCGGGGATTGGGAGTTTTGAAAGCTTTGTGGCCCCCAGACTCCACCTCGGTGACGTCAACAAAATTCAAGGCCAACTCTCGCAGACCACTCTGCAAACGGCCCACCATGGCGTACAGCAGATTCAATGGTCTCCCATGCGCCAGGAGAACAGCGGGGTATATCACCTCGACAGCAAGGGCATCGATCGGCCTGGTAGGAACGACGCACCGCTTGAGCCATAGCATCAAATATCCAGCCAAGAGCGCCGTATCAGAAATAGGGAGCAAAGCTTGGTAGTGGAAACTTTCAAATTCTGTATGAGCCGGGAAAACATCTTCCTTGGCCTCATTGGTATAATGAGAAGTAGCATCGTCGATTCGGGCCTGGACCTCCTCCAAAGTGCTTGCGGATAACTTGGACACTGAGGCTCCCTTATTGGTCAAGTTCTGGAATAAATATTCCGCCCAAGACACTTGCTTAATACCGCTACCTCGAGCCCCTGTCTGTTGCATACAGATGTGGAAGTGACACATGACTTCCCATAAGGTGGAGTAAATTTCAGGGCTCGTTTTCTTCAAAATTTTAAGTTCCGCCGATCCCGGAATAAATTCTTCGTACGGTAAGTCCCCAAGAAGAAGACCCGAGACTTCATGCATCTCGTGGAGAGCGAAGCCTAATTCCCCCACAGGGGTGAAGAAAGTACAAGTTTCAGGATTATACTTCTCCAATATGGAGAAGAAATGAAAGTGGCTTTGAACAATCCCGAACTTGGTGGCCCGTACCGGAATCTTCAAACCAGCTTGAGTGAGAGGCGCATCCAATTCGTCCAAAACGAACTTGGTCATCCGGGTCCACCACCCTGTCACTGGAGAATGAACCCAGCCAGGAGTTCTAAATCCTTGGGCGGGAAATTCTCCTTTATGGGCCAAAAATTTCTTGACGAAGGTGTTTGCTGGACTAGCCACTTCGCCGATAGGGTACTCCTTGGCAAACAACACTGGCCGTAAAGCTGTCACCAGTCGGTTGTAACCAACTGTGCGGACCCCTTGAAAAGTCAGGGTTCCGAGAACCACTCCATCCTGATCCTTAACCAGAGGCCAATCCATACGCCTTGGGACGGAAGCGCATTGAAAGTAGGATATGGGGAACATCCTCTCCATATTAGGCAAGAAAAGGTTGCGGTCCCCAACTTTCCGCAACCACTTATAGTCCCCATCATAAGCAGTGCCGGTATCGAAGTCAACATAATCCCCGAAGAGGAATCCAGGTTTAACTATTGGCTTGTGGCTCGGGTTCTCAAATCGGGCATCCGTAACCAATATCCTAAGGGTCTCAGGAGAAGCTTGGGTGATCAGTTCCACGCGACTTTTATCCTTGATTCGGAAAACTGGAAGTTCTTGGCGTAGGTTGAATATCATATTCGAGTCGACACCACCTTCATGTCCAAAATGATGGCGAAAGGGGAGAGGCTCAGTAGTATGACGCACTGCAAAAACAAAGGAAAAAAGTTAGATCTCAGACGCGAAGGTCAAACTTGAAGACTAAAGTTCAGACGCGAAGGTCGAGCCTCGCATCAACAAAGTTCAGACGCGAAGGTCGAGCCTCGCGTCAACAAAGTTCAGACGCGAAGATAGAGCCTCGCGTTAAGAATTTAAGACGCGGAGGTCGAACTCCTCGTCGAAAATACCAAACGACGGAGTCCAGCCCCGCGTTATCGAAACGAGTTTCCTCGTTGATCCAAAGATCAGAACTTGCCGAAGCAAGTTTAATGATCACGGAGGTCATACTCACCACCGATCAAAGGAAGTGAGGGCGGCATGTTCGCCTGAACAGCAGCGTCGCCGGCCGACGCAGTCGGCGCCGACCCCTGAGCTGCGGCGACGTCGGACTTGGAGGGACGAGTGACAGTCCTCTTGGGTGCCATAGATACCAGTCGGAAGAGAAGAAGAATGATGTTCACCGGAGATGAGAACGAAGACTTTCGTTAAAATTTCAAGAAGAGTCGAATGACTCTGGATTTGACCTCCAGCGGTCTATTTATAGACAGCTGTGAGCTGTCAAATCCTAACGGACGGGATTCGAGGCCAGAATTCCACCCAAACTCGATCCTCGCGTTCGAGTTGGTTGAACTTCCAAACGCGAGACTCACCTACGCGTTCAAACTCTCAGGTACAGAGTTCACCTACGCGTTACAATCAATAGGGCCTTAAATAAATGGAGAAAAATTAAGGTCAGCCACCAAAGTCAGCAAAATCAAGAAGCAACAGATGACTCCACTGGGGAGTCTATCAGATGGGTGCAAGCAGATTACAATCAGCAAAGCTAAAACCATCAGGCTCAATTTGGGAGCACACCTCATTCTTCATTATCATCAAGGCTTAAAAGCTGTTTTGTTTGGTTCGAGGAAACAGAATTTCAATATTCCGACAACCAGTTTCGCGATGTCTTCAGATCAGACGGAGTGAACAATCAATCCACAAAATTTTGGGATCCAAAGTATTCCGAAAATTCGTCCCAGTCAACCGCGAACTTTCGAAAACTTTGGAGGGGGTTCTGTAGGCTGTCTAAAAATCACAATAGATAGCTGATCCCTAAAAGGTTACAAGGCAATGGTTTCTTCAAATCAAGAAGCAAAATTCATCCTTATAATCAAAACAGAAGATATTTCTAAATCATTACATCTGCAGCACTATAATCGCTGCAAGCACGACCTCATGCTTGAGATGATTGATCTTGATGGTTGCGACAACATCATGACCAATATTATATTAGCAACTATTAGAGATGTTGATGAGCAGTGTAATGATTTCAGAAATAAAAAGTTGGACTTAGTTGATGAGTTGATTGGTAGAGAGCTGTGGGCAAATACTCACTGATTCTCATCAAGTTCTAACAATGAAAGCTACAATCAAATAGCTTTCGTGCCGATAAACGAAGGTTACGAATGGAGGACTTTTCACACAGATCGAGAAGAGTTACAATTCAACGACTTTTCCGACAGCTGATGAAAACTCTATTCAGTGGTCTTCACAATCAACAGTGAGAGTTACAATCTGACGACTTTCACACCCCACGACAACTCAAGCGAGGATCACTGAACGACGGTCCTTGCAACACTTTACAGAAGAAGTTACAAGTCAACCAACTTCTTCTAAAAATGCGGAAGTCATCCCCGCGTTACAATTCTGGAAGTGCACCCGACCTCAGCGTTTCCAAGTTACAACAAGTCAAACGCGAGTGACCCTCGCGTTCATTGATGTTCAGTTAATACCCAACCTCGCGTCTCAATTCTAAGACGCGGAGTTGGGATTCTGAACGTCAAGGTGGGCGTTTGACTCATTCAAACCTGAGTCGAACGGTTCCAGAACTGCTTTCCCCACGATCTGAGGAAATCACGCCCACTTAGGAGCGGATTTAGAGGGCAGTTACAACCTCTTATCCCATATAAAAACTCAACAAACTCAACTGAGTTAAGGGCTGGCTTTTTGGAACGAAAGAGTTAGCTAAGGGTTGGATTTTCAGCATCTAAACCGCACGGGTTTGGAGGTTCAGAAGGATCCCAACCGCATAAGGCAATAGGAGAGAGGGGAATCCTGGGAGATAGGATTTTTGAATCAAATTCAGGAGATCAAATCTAAAAAGGATTCTTCAACAACAGAATACCTGCTTGGTCATTAACCGAATCTTGTTGAAATAAGTTCAAAAAAAACGCGAGGTTTAGACCGGCGTTTCAAGTTCAAAAAAAAACGCAAGGGCCACCCCCGCGTTTCAGAATCAAAACGCGAGGATCAACCCTGCGTTTCAGAATCAAAACGCGAGGGTTATCCCCGTGTTTTCAAGTTCAAAACGCGAGACTCGCGTTGAAGAAGAAACTTGTTGAAACAAGTTTTCAGCCTCGTGAGTTTAAATTTTTCCCACCGAACAGCACCCAAGTGACTTCACTGCCCGTGTCAAGAACCAAGTACATCGGCCCAATCCTCATACAGCCGAGGTACGGTCACTGGCGTTGGTGACTTCTTGCTCAGTTTTTGCTAAGCCATAGGAGACGATAAGGGTGGCTGTGGTTCCGGCCTAAAGAAAATTGTTGGTTAAAATCTTAGGAAGAAAATTACGAAATTTTGATTACCAAGCATTCTCGTTGCCCTCTTTTCCTCGTTACACTGCGGCAGCGAAACCCTACTTATCGTCTCCTGCTTCCGTTTATCCAAGACAGTCGATGACGCCTTCGGCCGTGGAGGGGGATCCAAAGGAGTAAGAGTCATGGGTTTCACGGCCGGAATAATAAGCTGCGGACGAGGCGGCGGCGGCGGCGGCGGCTGCTGAGGAGGGCTCGGTGGTGAGGCGGCAGCACTGGCGGCGGAGCGCTGTGATCGGAGGCGAACGAGCAGGGTCTGCGACTCTCTCAATCTCCTCTCTGAAGCTTCAAGCTGCAATTTTCTTGTCAAAAATCGCTCCAAGATCAAACCTTTACAACCTTGATTGGATTAAATCGGTACCTGGGTTATGTAATAAGCGACGCGCTGCTTGTTGTGCTCGACCTCACGGGTTCTGTGGGCAATTAGCGCGAGAAGAGCCTCCTCGTGATCCTCGGTGGCCAATGGCGATTCGTCTTCTTGCTGTTGTACGGGTTTTTCGCCGGTGATGGGTTCGTCGGACATGGGGTCTTCGAGTTTAGGTTTCTTGAGGGGGAAATGATGATGATGGTGATGATGATGAGAGTCCATTGAGTAATCGAATGGAGAAGTTCAAGAGGTTGCGTGGGCAATTAAGCGCACGGGTTGACCCTCGCCTTTTGATTTGATTCTGAAAACGCAAGAGTGACCCTTGCGTTTTGATTTTGAAAACGCAGCGGTCACCCTCGCGTTTTGATTCTGAGATGAAACGCAGCGGTCAACCTCGGGTAATTTACATTTAGGGTTTTTTTTGCATATATGTACACCTCTCAAATATTCCATATCTGCAAATTTATACCTCAAATCTTGGTATTGGCTCAGCTTTAGCCTTTCTACTCCTCTAACTTAATAATGCCGAATTTTAAACAAGTCGATGTCAAATTTTACAATAGTTTCCAACATTTTTTGCAACATTCCTATTCTAAGGCTAAGTAAAAAGTGTTAAGTGAGAAGGGTAGAAAAAATCGATGTAAGAGATTTGGGGGTTAATTTTACAAATACCATGATTGAGGGGTAAATTTACAAATATAAACGCTTTGAGAGGTAATATGCAAAAAACTCTTACATTTATGTTTTTTTAGGGAAGCATTTTACATCTCTCTCTTTCTATTATTTAACAAAGAGACTTTCCCCACAGCCCATGGCAAAAAATTCAGGAAATCTCCTCATGATTTATAATAAGTTTTAAAATATAAAAAGAACAAACTTGAAGGAGATTGAGAAAGTACAATTTTGAAAGGCAAAAACCCTCAAATTAAAGTGGCTGTGACTACATTACAAATATATTTTTATATTCATAAAAGGGTAGTGTCATTGACTGCTAGGAGCATTCTAAAATTATCTACATTTATTATTGGCACCAGTCCCAAATTGTTTTAAGTAGTGAATAGCAATGAGAAGTTGAAACAATTACTCTGAAAATAGGGGCACAAGAAGAAGTAATTAAAACCTTTTATGTTAACAATCAATCTTTTGCCTCTATTATGTCCTCGGTAACAAATTGATACCTTAGCATTCAACCATTGAAAATACTGCAACCCACTTGTAGAAGAGGATATCATTTTTTTATGACAATGAGAAGTTAAGGGAGAAGAAGAAGCACTATAGATTGCAAGAGATGATGAAGAAGAACTAGCACCATTGATCATGAAAGGGTAGGAGAATAGGGAAAGAAAGAAAAAAGAGCCGTCGTTAGTGTTTATATGTTGATTAAAACTATTAAAGGGTATTTTAGTCAAATTTTAACTCAATCTAATAAGTTAACAGAAAATTAATAAAATTTATTGTAGGCGTCTAAAAATGTATGTAGGTTCCCGAATACGGCTCGAGATGAAGAGGAGGTGATAAATGTCATCATCCAAGTCGAGAAGGTTTATTCGAGTGGTCCGCGTATTCATCGGCCACCGTCAAGTAGCCCGTACACTCAATGGTCACCGGAACAGCGAACCAAACGTCCTGTGCGCTCACCGACAGTTCCGTGCACTCACCAGCCACCGTCAAGCGATCCGCGCGTTCACGAAATGCACGAAGCGAATTGAGGAAGTGTACTGGTCGGCGAAACAACGAAATACACATAAACGACGGAACGAGTCAAATCCAAGAAAGCATTTGGCGGCCGGATCGCGTCAAAACGATCCGGTCGAGCCAGTGGCTCGACCATCAGTGGCTCGGCGATGGTCGAGCCACCAAATGACAGTTCGGCCAAAAATCGGTTTTTTTGGTTCTTTTTATGGATTTTTTGGGATTTGAGTGTTCATGGACGTTCCAACTGATCTGATATTGTGGTTGTACAGTTGTTAACTGAAGATAAAGAGAAATCCATCAGTCTCATCCAAATAACCGCATCCAAGGCCTATAAATATGAGTCAAATGTCTCCATTTTATCGATCTGGAAATCAAGAGGACGAAGTGCTGTCAAATTGAAGATTGGAGCACGAATTTCAGAGAGTTATCAGATCTTGGCAGAGTTCTTCAACAAAGTGAGAGTTCGAAAGATCTAAGACTCATTCCCTATTCCTCTGGATTTAAGCTTAGTCTTAAATCTCGAGAAGAGCCGTGATTTTGCTTAGTCAAAATCACCGCTACTGTAATTACTTCCTTCGTGAAGTGAGAGCATTGATTATCTAACTTCTGCTAACCGGATCTGATCTGTAGGCGGTCCACGGATAAACCCCGGCACTGGCAACAATCCCGCACAAGCAATAGGCGATAAACTTCTATTGCGTGTAGTTTGAGAGAAAGTTGTAATTTTCAATTTAAAGTCTTATAAAAAGGCTATCTTTATTTTTTTTTTTTGAGTTTATTGTAAGAGTTTAAAGTTGTAATGGACTCATCAAAGAAATCAATTTTCCGATCAAACAAGCTGGCGACCACAGTGAGAGCCGACAGCCTTTCTGCAAAGGCTGATGTAACCTCGGATTCTCATCCCGGTTGAAGAAAATGTCGAATATGAGTTCGACTAGCAGAAGTATAAGGAGTATTTGTCCTCCCCCTTCAGATCTACCTCTCCTCGCAAGTGAAGGAAGATTCGCTGGTCTTCGGATTTGAAATTTGATAGCACTTAAAATTGCACTTATGTATCCTCATGTTTTAAACTTTCATATTAATGTAGCTAGTTGCTTCATGTCATCTTCAGCTTAACGAACAAGTTCTCTCTCGGGCTCAGTGAGGCGAGCGCCTTGGACGCTTGGCTCTTGGGGCGCCGCAATGAGCCTTGTTCTTCCTCTTATAACCCCTCTGTGTCATTGTTTCCTCATTCTCTTTCTCCTCTCTCCTATTATTTGCTATTACTATTGCTATATTTGGAACATTACTTGTGCAGTCGCAAACTATTGTTCTAAATATATTATGACGACATATAAACTACGGTACCGTTTGGCAAAGGGTTAAGTGAGGGGTTAAGGAGACTTAACACCTTCTTAACCTGCCAAACACAACAAATTTATATAAGGGTTAAAGTGAGTTAACCCTCCATAATTTGCCAAACATAAAAAATATATAAGGGTTAAGTTAACCCCTCTAGAGGGGTTAAAATGAGTTAACCCCTCAAAATGAGGGGTTTACTAATACTCCTATTTAGATGGAATAAGAGTTAACACTTCTAATTATAAAGAAAATAGTCAAAATCATTGTTATTCCCAAACACTAAAACTGATCATAAGGGCTAAAATAAAACTTATTTAACGGGTTAATAATTTAGTCATTCGGATTATCAAATGGGCTAAGTACATTAATCATTCTCTTTAACCTATCTTCATTAACCCTTTGCCAAACGGAGCCTACTAGTCTACTATCTAATAAAGGGTTCTGATTTGTTCCTTTCTTTAGTTTTTGTGCTTTTTCTCTTTATTTTCTACGTCACTATTAGCCTACTCATTATATTTTGTTTTCTTATTTTCTTCCTCTATTTCACTAGGATTCTTCTCTTTTTTTATTCTTTAGTTTGGTGGTGCCTAATTTCTCTGTTCCTTCCTTTTTTTTCCCCTCCTATTTCCTATAACTCCTTTTATCTACCTGGCCTTATTGCTTTTTATCTTCTTATTTTCTTGTTTCAACAGTCCTCCCGTACATTGGATGAGGCGTTACTTTTAAAGAATAATTGTTTCTAAACCAGTGTCTTGGGAAAGAAATTTCGCATGAAAAGGGGTTGTTGTAAATTCAATATTAATAATGCAATTATTTATTCGTCTTAAATTTAAATGATTATTATGCTAAAACTCTTTAGGGGCTGTTTGGTTGTATGTTTTTACTATGTAAAAGGATGAAAAGTGAAAAAAAAGTGGGTCCCAATATCAGCTTTCATCACTTTACATTGTTTGTTTAAATTCTCTTTTACATGAAAAGCTTACACCTTTTGATGAGGTGTCACCAAAAGCAAAATCACAACAATTAGGGGTGATTTTGTTGGAAAGCTGACACAATGTCATAAATGTGTCCAAAAAAATAATAATAAAGTCAAAACCTTGTAAAAAGTGATGAGGTGGATAACCACTTTCTATTTTGTGTCATAAATACTCTAGTTTACATTATACTATCCAAACAATGTAATACTATTATTTTAGGATTCACAAAGATTCCTAACCAAATAATGTAAACATTCGAATGGAAAGTGATGAGGTGGATAACCACTTTCTATTTTGTGTCATAAATACTCTGGTTTCCTAAAAGCATCCAAACAGCCCCTTAGTGAAATGTGTAGCTATGGCTGAGTTTTAGTTCAGTAAGGTGTGCCTCGTCTTGTGCTTTGTGCATCAGGCGCCTTGACAACTGTTATCCATATAGAGTTGTAACTAAAAATGTTGGGAAAAATGTGTCTAGACCCTAAAAACAAAAACTTCATGTGCTGCAGCCCCTCTTAGTTTTCCCAATGTGATTCAGCCCCTTGAAGTATGACACTTTGTACTGCAGCCCCTTTTTAGCAATTATTACATGCCAGCTAAGCTAAAATCTCTAAAATAACTTTATCTCATCTCTTCAAACCCTCAAACTCAGCTCTCTCATCTCCTTATGTTAGTTCTAGCTAGTTGAGCAAGTTAGAACTAACAATATTCGAAGCGATATAACGAGAGACAGAAAATGAGCCCAAGTGAAAGGAAGATACCGTGTGATAGACAATATAAAGGGCTACACACCGGCGAAGACGGTGGTAAAAACGGAGACCGGAGGTGGCCGAAAAACGCGCGCGAAGTCGGCACGGCGCTGCTATTTTCTGCTCGTTGATGCCGTCGAGCGATGTTTCGGACGTTACCGAGAAAGATAAAGACTGAGTTAGGGCGTGATACAAATTGAAAGTGATAGGCAACATGTATGGCTAGTCACCAAAGAAGAAATCGGCGGAAACGGAGATTGGAGGTGATCGAAAAGTGCGTGCGAAGTCGGCACAAAACTGCAGCACCGTGCCGACTTCACGCGCGTTTTCCGACCACCTCCGGTCTTCGTTTTCACCACCGTCTTCGTCGGTGTGTAGCCCTTTATATTGTCTATCACGCGGTATCTTCCTTTCACTTAGGCTCATTTTCTATCTCTCGTTATATCGCTTCGAATATTGTTAGTTCTAACTTGCCCAACTAGCTAGAACTAACATGGGGCTGGCTAGAACTAACATGAGGCAAGGTAGAACTAACATGGGACGGATTAGAACTAACATTGTGCAAGTTAGAACTAATATGGGACAAGTTAGAACTAACATGGGGCGGGCTAGAACTAACATGGGGCGAGTTAGAACTAACATGAGGCAAATTAGAACTAACATGGGGCAAGTTAGAACTAACTTGAGAGCCCAAGAGCCCAGAACTAAGATGAATTAGGGCTAGAACTAACTAGAACTAATATGGGGCGTGCTAGAACTAACATGAGGCGTGTTAGAACTAACATGGGGCAAATTAGAACTAACTTGAGAGTTCAAGAACCTAGAACTAACTTGAGAAAAAGCTTCTCCCACCTCCGGCAGAGCCTACCGAGACACCCCGACGACCCCGACAACCTCCTCCCACCTCCGGCAAGCCCGGACAGCAGCGAAAAGCTCCGAACAACAAAGAACAAACCCGAACGGCGAGAAATTGCACTGCAGAAAACTACAGTTTTGTGCCGACTTCGTACGCACTTTTCGATCACCTCCAATCTTCGTTTCCGCTGATTTCTTCTTTGGTGACTAGCCCTACATGTTGCCTATCACCTTCAATTTGTATCACGCTCTAACTCAGTCTCTATCTCTCTCGGTAACGTCCGAAACATCGCTCGACGGCAGCAACGAGCAGAAAATACCAGCGCCGTGCCGACTTCGCGCGCGTTTTTCGGCCACCTCCGGTCTCCGTTTTCACCACCGTCTTCGCTGGTGTGTAGCCCTTTATATTGTCTATCACATGGTATCTTCCTTTCACTTGGGCTCATTTTCTATCTCTCGTTATATCGCTTCGAATATTGTTAGTTCTAACTTGCTCAACTAGTTAGAACTAACATAGGGAGATGAGAGAGCTGGGTTTGAGGGATTGAAGAGATGGGATAAGGTTATTTTAGGGATTTTAGCTTAGCTGGCATGTAATAATTGCTAAAAAAGGGCTACAGTACAAAGTGTCACACTTCAAGGGGCTGAATCACATGGGGGAAACTAAAAGGGTCTGCAGCACATGAAGTTTCTGTTTTTGGGGCATGGACACATTTTTCCCAAAAATGTTTGGGGATATATTATAAACAAACTCATCCAGTTATTACATTCTTTAATATTTTTAAACATATATGTTACCTGTATAGTGCCTTTAAAGTTTTCAGTACTCGTCACCCACCGTGGGTGACTCAGACTATTGGGAGGTTCCGATATGGCTCCCACGGTCTTAGGTTCGATTTTGGACTGGGTTATAAATTAATAAATAAATTATTAGTACTTGTCTCAATCTGATACATGGTAATATAAATATATGAATGTGTTATTAGTGGAGATCTACATAACTGTTCTCTCGGGCTGGAGGAAAATGTAATTAGTGCCTAATATCAGTCCAATCTTATGTTCTTGAGCCAAGAAAGGGTTCATATAAGCAATTGACATGTGGCATATTTTGTTGATTATATTCAGAAGTCCATCTTTATTCCTGAAACATAAGAGTTCACTTGTGACCAGCATGGGGCTGATAAGTCGGAAGGTTCAATTGACATATAAATGTGGAACATTGTTAACTGAGATATGGACCTGAAAGGAGACTTTGGTGTGGAGCTCAAGATTCTGAGATTAGGATCATTCTTCTGAGTTCTAGGAAAAGGGGACTTAGTAGGCATGATATCATTTATCCTGTTATGCTTCACAGATAAATATTGGATAAGGTCATATTGTCAAACGTCTTTCATCACAGCCTTACGTTAAGCGAAGATTACAAATTTCCAAAAATATCTTAAACCATAAATAAGATTCTGACAGATGCCTAATTCTACTTGAAAGTTTAAATGGTTCATTTAAATCCAATTAAGTTGAAAGATAAATATTGGATAAGTTGAAAGATAGCTTTACGTGTTCCATTTAAATCCAAGGGACAGAGTGGCAGGTACGCAACACACTGATGACTGAAGCACATGGAAAGGATGTAAATCATATCATATCTTTATGTATATTCTAATTACTATATGAACATACAATAATAAAGCGGAAGCAATAAAAGAGATCGATTATTGTGCCTCCAGCCATTGCTATTTGAAACCTTAAATTATCTTTGAGAAAGCCCCAAAAGATTGCTAATCTGAACTTTGGTTCCAAACCCTCACTGCTCACTTTTAGATGGTGTAGAAATTTATGGAGAGTAGATTTGGTGACCTTTTTCAGAAATTACTATCACTTATTTATACTACTCTAGCCATCATAGAGTAGTTACCAATAGATATGAGTATGTGGGTGGTTTCCTAAAGGTGAGAGAGAACATGGGTTAGTTACCTTGATCATTGGCAACTTCCCACTAAATGGATCATAATCTTTTTCCATAATTAATAAATAAATATTAATTATTATACTAAATGAAAAACGTCTTACATTCTCCCACTTGATCCATTTAACGAGAGAGACTCCATATATGAATCATAGCGACTAGTTCTCTTTAAGGGCAATAATTAATCTTCCATGTATCACAATGTACTTAGTCTTTCACCACTCACACTTAACTTGATGAGTAAACCATATGCTCACTCTAGGTCAAACTATAATGATATTTCTCAATAAAATAACTAAAATATGTACGTACATAATTCCAAATGAGAAATTATCCAACTAAATGAAAGTTTCAGACAAAACATAATGAATGTACTACATAATGGAACCAAGTCCCATCTTGATTACATGATCCTTGAATCCTTTAACGTGCATGCCTTTAGTCAAGGGATCAGCTATCATTAATTCAGTGCTAATGTGCTCAATGATCACTTTCTTTTCCTGCACACGTTCTTTTACGGCTAGATATTTTATGTCGATGTGTTTACTTCGACTTCCACTCTTATTATTCTTAGCCATAAAGACAGCAGCTGAATTATCACAATACATTCTTATCGGTCGACTAATAGAGTCAACAACTCTTAGCCCAGATATGAAACTTTTCAGCCATACACCATGTGAGATAGCCTCAAAACAAGAAACGAACTCAGTTTCCATCGTAGAAGTGGCCGTCAAGGTCTGCTTCGCACTCCTCCAAGATATGGACCCATCAACTAGCATGAACACATATCCTGATGTGGATTTACGTGAATCATTGCAACCACCGAAGTCAGAATCGGAGTAGCCTACCACTTCAAGTCTGTCAATCCGCTTATACATAAGCATGTAATCTTTAGTACCCTTAAGGTACCTCAGCACTTTCTTCGCAGCCTTCCAGTGATCGATGCCTGGGTTACTCTGATATCTGCCTAATACTCCAATGGCATATGCAATGTCGGGTCTAGTACAGACCTGAGCATACATAAAGCTACCAACAGCTGAAGCATATGGAATATTTTTCATTTGTTCCCTTTCAATGTCATTCCTGGGGCATTGGTCCAAGCTGAACCGGTCACCTTTCACAATGGGTGCTATACTTGGTGAACAATCTTTCATACCGGATCTTTCTAAGACTTTGTTGATATAGGCCTCTTGAGACAAACCCAATATGCCTCGAGATCTATCTCTATAGATCTTTATGCCAATGACATAAAACGCCTCGCCCATATCTTTCATATCAAAGTTACTTGAAAGAAATTGTTTCACCTCATATAGCAACCCCTTATCATTGGCTGCTAGCAAAACATCCTCCACATACAACACAAGGAAACAAATCTTGCTCCCACTGACCTTAAGGTATATACATTGATCCATAATATTTTCTTCGAAACCAAATGAAGTAATCACTTTATGGAATTTCATATACCATTGCCGGGAAGCTTGTTTCAACCCGTATATGGATTTATTAAGCTTACAAACCAAATGTTCACCCTCTTTAGAGAAGAATCCTTCAGGCTATCTCATATAAACCTCTTCCTCTAAATCACCATTGAGAAATGCCGTTTTCACATCCATCTGATGTAGCTCAAAATCAAAATGAGCTACTAATGCCATCACTAATCGGAAGGAATCTTTCTTTGGTACAGGAGAGAAAGTCTTTGTGTAATCGATTCCTTCCTTTTGAGTGAACCCTTTGGCAACGAGTCTAGCCTTATGTCTCTCGATGTTGCCTTGTGAGTCTTTCTTTGTCTTAAAGACCCACTTGCATTCAATGGCTTTTATACCATTTGGCAACTCGACGAGGTCCCAAACTCGATTAGATGTCATAGAGTCCATCTCATCTTTCATGGCATTCATCCATAAGTTTGAATCTGTAGAACTTATGGCTTGTGAAAATGACATAGGATCATTATCGGCTCCAATATTACAATCTGATTCTTGTAGATACACTAAATAGTCACCAGAAATAGTTGATTTCCTTGGTCTAGTAGATCTCCTCAATGGAATATGTTCATCCTCACGATGAACTGTTTGTTCCTCATTAGCATTATGATCTATTAGATTATTGTCAACTTGTGAAACCTCAATAGTTGGTTGTCTAACACGCGATTTTAGCTTGAGGTGCGTGAATGACAATCAACTTGTCACTTGAAACTGTAGATGGAAGTTGATCATGATCCTTTTCAGGAACAATGTCTTGAAATTGATCACTCCCACTAATCAAGTCATTCTCAAGAAATTTAGCGTTTCTTGATTCCACAATCCTGGTACCATGAGACGGACAATAGAATCTATAACCCTTAGACCTTTCGGCATATCCAATGAAATACCCACTAATAGTCCTTGGGTCTAGCTTCTTCTCTTGTGGGTTGTACACTCTCACCTCAGACGGGCATCCCCAAATGCGTACATGTTGCAAACTCGGTTTCCATCCTTTGAATAGCTCAAAAGGCGTCTTTGAGACGGCCTTGGAAGGAACCCGGTTTAATATATATGCTGCCATCTTAAGAGCTTCTACCCATAAAAATGATGGAAGTTTAACATTACTTCTCATACTTCTCACCATGTCCATTAAAGTTCGATTTCTTCTTTCTGCTACACCATTCTGGTCCGGAGAACCAGGCATGGTGTATTGGGCAACAATCCCATGCTCTTGAAGAAACCTCACAAATAGACCTGATGCTTGTCCGTTCTCAGTATATCTACCGTAGTACTCTCCACCTCTATCTGATCTCACAATCTTAATGTGCTTATCACATTGTTTCTCTACTTCAGCCTTAAACAATTTGAAGGCATCCAAAGCTTCGTCTTTGGAACGAAGTAAGTAAAGGTACATATATCGTGAATAATCATCTATGAAGGTGATAAAGTATTTCGGTTCATTAGCATTCATGTCCGGACAACAAATATCTGTGTGTATGATCTCTAATAGGTTTGAACTCCTTTTGGCACCAATTTTATGTTTGTTAGTTTGCTTTCCCTTAATGCAACCAACACAAGTATCAAAATCGGTAAAGTCTAAAGTACCAAGTACCCCATCCTTTACCAATCTCTTTACTCTCTCAATGGAGATGTGTCCCAATCTCCGGTGCCACAAAATAGAGGAGTCCTCATTCATAATACATCTTTTTAATCCTGTACTAACAATGCATAGAACTATGAGCGATATCATTTTGCAGACAAAGACGATATAAATCATCAGACAGAATACCATAACCAATAACTTCAGAATTTCTAAGAATACTAAAACCAGAATCTGAAAAATTAAAGGAAATTCCTAAAGGTACAAGTCTTGAAACTGAAATCAAGTTTCTAGTGAAACCAGGTACATAAAACGTCTTTTCTAAATGCAAACTAAAACCACTACTTAAAATTAAATTGCATGTCCCAACGGCCTCCACATGTGAACTCATCTGACCGCTCGAATAGATGTAGTGTTCACTTCCCATTGGTTTCCTTAGGTTTGTCATACCCTGCAAGGTATTCGAAACATGAATTGTAGTACCAGAGTCAATCCACCATGTATTATGATTAACATTAACCATGTTAGATTCATAAACAAACGCTAGAAAATTACATTTCTTCTCAAGCCAGGTCTTAAACTTAATGTAGTCTTTCTTCACGTGTCCCTTCTTTTTACAAAAGAAACACGCAGACTCCTTTATGCCTTGCTTAGCTATAATCTTTCCCTTTCCCTTTTCCTCAATGTGATCCTTTCTCTTCTTTGAAGAAGAAGCAGTAGTAAGGTTCACCTTTTCGCCCTCTTCCATCCTCAATCTGCCCTCCTATTGAACACACATGGTCATAAGTTCATTAATTGACCATTTATCCTTATGTGTGTTATAAGAGATCTTAAAAGGACCATATTGTGGGGGAAGAGTGCACAAAATGACATATAAACATCAGAAATGTTCCCAGGTAAAATTGCTGCAATACAAACAAATACATATACATGCTTATAAACTGAATTGAGACTTAAACTTTATCATGCTTTACCAATGCAAATCATGAAAAATATGAATCTAGTGACATAAAACCTGCCTGTGGGATAAAGTCCTACTCAAATTAGATTCATAAAAATAACTATATGCTGAAACTATCAAATCATATTCATCCCTTAATTCCTATGGGTAGATTAAGGAACATAATTCAATATTTCACCCTAATTAATCACATAAATATAATAAAATTTCCTGTGGGCATATTTCATCATATTTACATATGATTAATTACAAATTAATGTTTAGTTTCCACATGTGATTTCATAAGAAAAATTTAAATAACTAGAGATGCTGTGGCTACTCTCTAATTACTAAAATTAACGAATCACTCAACTTATTTCTTTAATATTTTGTTCCTGTACAATTCTAATGGCCATAACATTTTTAACTAGTTATTTCCAGCCATTACACATGTCAACAAATAGTAATGCAAACATATAAAATGGAACACAAACAATGTAATTAAACATATTTCTAGCAGAAGCAACACAAAACGAATATATTTGCATTTAAATGGTGCTAAAATCGATATAGTAAAACGAATAATCGATGTACATTATGTTCCAGTATAGTAAAGTACTAAGGTTCCAATATGACAAAGTACTCTAGTTCCAGTAGGGCGAAGTGCAATATAACACATGTTCCAGTATGACAAAAATACTAAAGTTCATATGCGATTTTCATAACAAACAAGACAGAGGTAATTATTGCTCTGATACCAAATGTAAATCATATCATATCTTTATGTATATTCTAATTACTATATGAACATACAATAATAAAGCGGAAGCAATAAAAGAGATCGATTATTGTACCTCCAGCCATTGCTATTTGAAACCTTAAATTATCTTTGAGAAAGCCCCAAAAGATTGCTAATCTGAACTTTGGTTCCAAACCCTCGCTGCTCACTTTTAGATGGTGTAGAAATTTATGGAGAGTAGATTTGGTGATCTTTTTTCAGAAATTACTATCACTTATTTATACTACTCTAGCTATCATAGAGTAGTTACCAATAGATATGAGTATGTGGGTGGTTTCCTAAAGGTGGGAGAGAACATGGGTTAGTTACCTTGATCATTGGCAACTTCCCACTAAATAGATCATAATCTTTTTCCATAATTAATAAATAAATATTAATTATTATACTAAATGAAAAATATCTTACAAAGGATGCACATCTAGATTGTGCAGTGGGAATAAAATTCAAAAGTCAAAATCAGCTATTTAGGCTAGCAAAATGTGGCTCATTGCATGATTCAATAGGCACAATTGGTGATGCCTCGAATATTTTTGTTTTAGGTTTTTTTAATATAATCATCATTTAAAGTTCTGAAAAACTCAGTCATTCAAGTTCCTTCAGATTTACTCACTGTTGTGTAAGAAGTAATGTGGTTTCAATTGGAAAGAACGCTCAATCAATGAATCTCTGTCAAAAGAGTTGCCTAGGGTGTAAACTAGTAATGCAATTATGAATTAAGGGAGGGACAGTTCAGTTTAATAAATTGCTGATGTTTTCCAAGTTATGAAGAGTTATTAGTACATTACGTCTGTATGCTGTGTGTATAGCTTTCCCAATCAAGGTTTGCTGCTCCTGTTCCGTTTTCTAGATTTATATAAATGTATTACTTGATCTTTGTGCATATACATTTCTAACAGGCCTTGTAGAGACTGTTCCTGTTTCTTTTCAGTCACTATAGATTGAATGCTATGAAGCACGGACACGTCAAAATTGGCCCCGAGTCCGTGTCCGACATGTGTCGAACGCGGACACGCGGTCGACACACGTCGGACACGCGGTCAACTCCACCGACGCGGTCAACGCACCGACACAACCCAGATTCGTGAGCGACTCGTTCCCGACTCGTTCGCGAACAAAAAAGAAAACCTAAAACCCAAACCCTAATTTCATTACTTACCGTCCCGACGTTGTCTCTCTTCCTCATCTCTCTCCCTCGAGATCGGCTCTTCCTAGTCCTCGATGCCGCCAGTCTCTCGACGCTAGGTCAGTCTCTCTCTCTCTGAATCCGTCTCTCTCCTAATCTCTTTCTCTCTCTCTGATTCTCTCTCTCTCTTTCTCTCTCTGAATCTGTCACTCTCTCTCCCAATCTCTTTCTCTCTCTCTGATTCTCTCTCTCTCTGAATCTGTCTCTCTCCCAGTCTCCTTGTTTATATATATGCACTTAATTTTTTTTAATATGAATATACTATTAATTAAATTAGGGTTCCTAATGTTACATTTTAATTTACTATTTTCTTTTAATTTAATATTAATTACTTAGGGTTCCATTAATTTACTGTTAATTAATTAGGGTTTTATTTTTTAATTTACTGTTAATTAGAGAATACTGTTAAATACTTGTAACAGATTTTTGTTGAAGAGTTCCTCAATTTTGTAAGACATAAATTGCTTCTGGCAATTGAGTATAAAATTAAAAGTCGGATTTTTTAGTGATCCGGATTCTCTTTCAGATAGAGGACATATGGATCCAAAGTCATGGTGGCTTCTTTATGGTCCAAGTACTCCAAATTTGCAAGCATTGCTGGTAAAGCTTCTAGGTCAACATTGTTCCTCTTCTTGTTGTGAACGGAATTGGAGTACATATGTTTTCATTCACTCCTTAAAGAGGAACAAGCTAACCCCGGCACGTGCATAGGATCTTGTTTATGTTCACACCAACCTTCGCTTACTTTCGCGATGTTCGGAAGAGTATATGGAAGGGGAATCAAGAATGTGAGATATTGGTGGAGATGTTGGACCTAATAAAAACTTTAGATCTAAACCTTAAAGCCATGATTAATTCAAAGAGATTAATAAGAATGAAAAGAATGCGGAAGCATATACCTGAATCCATTGAAGAAAACCTGATTAGGGTTTTGATGATCTTCTAACCTTAGGGTTTCTCTAGCCAAATTTCTCTCTAGATTGGAGTGATGAGAATTAGAGAATGTAACCCTAGATTAGGGACCATAACCCCTTATTTATAGGTGTTGTACATTTGTAATTTGACCCCTCATCAAATTATAATTACAACCTGGTATCTGCACATATAACCCCATGATTATATTTAAATACCCATTAACCCAAATTGATTAATCACTTTAGTGGGTTATTCTGAAGGATAGCAATACACACAGATTAATCATATGTGCCCACGAATAGATTTAATTAGATTTAAATCCAACAATCTCCCACTTGGGCACCATATGACTTCTTAAAGTGTGTATAACCTTATGAGCTCAAAATTGCTATCACTGTAAAGGTATTTCCGAACAATCTCGTCCATTGACTATACCAATATAGGATCAAAGCGGCCTTCATCACATTTATCGTGACTCGACCCATCAATGGTCACATATACCAATACAATCAAACGACATAGATCAATCATGGATATGCAGCATGAAAATTACATGCATTGTGATCAGTACATGTCTATTTTTAACTGGTCCTACTTTAGTGAGGTCAAAACCAAACATAATGTAACAGAATGTTTGAACTAAAAAACTTTATTCTGATCAGACAATACAACCTAACATAAAGCACCACAATTACAAACTCCCACTAAATCATGATATCCTTGAATATCACCACACCCATATGAGCGGTGTGCTCATGAAAGACCTTGGGTGGCAATTCCTTAGTAAGAGGATCTGCTATCATGGAGTTTGTCCCAATGTGCTCTATGGATATTTGTCCACTCTGTACCCTTTCTTTCACAACCAGGAACTTAATGTCAATATGTTTTGACTTAGTTGAATTCCTGTTGTTATTGGAATACATTACTGCAGATTTATTATCACAATATAACCTTATTGGTCTTTCCATATTTTCTAGAATGCGTAGTCCTGTGACAAAATTTTGTAGCTATATTTTTTGATTGGATGCCTCATAGCAAGCTACAAATTCTGCTGCTATAGTGGAAGAAGCTATAAGTGTTTGTTTGACACTTTTCCATAATATAGCTCCTCCTGCTAATATATAAATATAGCCTGATGTAGACTTCCTGCTATTTTGGCATCCAGCAAAATCAGAATCAGAGTACCCAATGACCTCCACCTGTTCTGATTTTCTGTATGTGAGTATATAATCTTTTGTTTTCTGAAGATACCTCATAACCCTTTTGACTGCTATCCAATGATCCATACCAGGGTTGCTTAAGTATCAGCCTAATATCCTAACAATGTACGCAATATCCGGACGCGTACATACTTGAGTATACATTAGACTTCCTCCAACCGAAATATAAGGAATCTTCTGTATTTCCTGAAGTTCAAGGTTACCTTTAGGGCACTGATTGAGACTAAACTTGTTTCCTTTAGCAACAGGGGTATCTCTTAGTCTGCAATCTTGCATGCCAAACCTTTTAAGTACTTTATCGATATAGCTCTTTTGTGATAATCCAAGTATACCTCGAGAGCGATCACGATGTATCTGGATTCCTAATATAAAAGAGGCGTCCCCAAGATCTTTCATCTCAAAATTCTTTAATAGAAATCTCTTGGTTTCGTGCAACGTGCCTATATTATTAGTGGCAAGCAATATGTCATCGACATACAGAACCAGAAAAATATACTTACTCCCACTGAACTTGTGATATACACAGTCATCAACAATGTTCATCTCAAAACCGAACGAGATAATTATTTGTTGAAACTTATGATACCATTGACGAGGAGCTTGCTTGAGTCCATAGATGGATTTCCTTAATTTGCAAATCATATTCTTCGGGTCTCCTGACACAAAATTTTCTGGTTGCACCATATAAATCATCTCATCAATATAGCCATTGAGAAATGCAGTCTTAACATCCATCTGATGTAACTCAAGATCATAGTGAGCAACAAGTGCCATGATTGTTCTGAAAGAGTCTTTCGATGAAACCAGAGAGAAAGTCTTTGTATAATCAATGTCTTCCTTTTGAGTAAAGCCTTTAGCTACAAGACGTGCCTTATACCTCTTCACATTACCATTTGCATCCCACTTGGTTTTAAAAATCCATTTACAACCAATTAGTTTTGTACCTTCTGGCAATAGGACAAGTTCCCAAACCTTATTGTCTTGCATAGACTTGTACTATTCATTCATGGCATCAATCCACTATTGAGAGTTAGAACTTTTTATGGTCTGAAGGAAGTTGATTGGATCATCTTCTAACATTCCATTACTTTCCTCATGTTCTTGGAGAAATACAATATAATCATCCGAAATAGCATTTTTCCTTTCTCTCGTGGATCTCCTTAATGACACTGGTTCTTGAGGTTATTGACTTTGTTCTTTTGGAACATGGAGTTGTTCAACATTGTCATCTTGAGGTTCTGGATTTACTTCTTGAGCAACAACAGGTATAGGAACCTGAATATTGTCAAAAGTAACTATATGGATTGGATATGATGTCAATTCCTCCTCAAAAGCAATGTCTCTAATCTTATTTCTCCCCCCAAACTCAACATCATCAAAGAATGTTGCTGTTCTCGTCTCAAAAATATTCCTTAGTGTGGGATCATAAAACTTATAGCCCCTAGAGCGTTCAGAGTACCCAATAAAGTAGCTGCTAACTATTTTGGAGTCCAATTTTTTTTCATTTGGCCTGTAAGGCCTTGCCTCAGCTGGACATCCCCAAATATGTAAGTGTTTTAAACTGGGCTTTCGACCAGTCCAAAGCTCATAAGGTATTTTAGCAACTGCTTTACTTAGTACTCTATTCAGAATGTAAGCTGTTATCTTAAGTGCTTCTCCCCAGAGTGACTCTGGTAAAGAAGAATGAGCAATCATACTTCTTACCATATCCTTAAGAGTCCTGTTTCGTCTTTCAGCTACACCATTCATGCTAGGTGAACCCGGTATGGTGTACTGTGGGACGATACTGCATTCCTCTAGGTATCTAGCAAATAGTCCTGGACATTGTTCACCTGAACCATCATATCTGTCATAGTACTCACCACCATGATTAGATCTAACGGTTTTAATTCTTCTGTTGAGTTGATTCTCAACTTCAGCTTTATAGGCTTTGAACATGTCCAGAGACTCAGATTTCTCATGAATGAGATATAGGTACCTATAACGTGAGTAATCGTCTATGAATGATATAAAATATTATTGACCATTCCAGGATGTCGTAGGAAATAGGCCACAAATATCTATATGTATCAATTCTAAGACATCCGAAGATCTGTTGGTACCTAATCTCTTAACTTTGGTCTGTTTTCCCTTGATACATTCAACACATACGTCGAAGTCTGAAAAATCAAGGGAATCCAAAGTGCCATTAGACATAAGACGCTCAACTCTACCTTTTGAGATATGACCCAAGCGCTTATGCCATAATGTCGCCGAATTTTCCTTATTTAATTTACGCTTAGTACCACGTGATTCCACATGCAAGGATTTATTATAAGAAGTAATTGTATCGAGCAAATATAGGTTGTCATAATTACTCAAGTAACCAGTTCCCACAATATTTGAATTAAAAGATAAACTGAATTGATTGTTTCCAAATGAACAAGAATAACCCAATTTGTCCAATACAGAAACTGAAATCAAATTCCGTCTAAAAGACGGTACTACAAAAGTATCTTTTAAGTCCAAATAAGAACCAGATTCTAATAGACCCTTAAATGCCCAATTGCTTCCACATCTACCGATTGACCGTCGCTCACAAAGATGTGTCTTTCAACATCACTTGACTTTCGGTAGCTTAGGCAACCCTGCATAGAAACACTTATGTGAGTAGTAGCACCAGAGTCTAACCACCAAGTGTTTCTAGGTACTGAAGCTAAATTAATCTCAGAACAGACCAAAGTAAGGAACGTACCCTTATTCGCATGCCAAGCGTGATATTTGGTACAATCCTTCTTTACGTGTCCAGGCTTGTTACAGAAGAAACAACCCTGATTATCCTTATGTTGTTTCTTCTAAACTGGACCCTTAGCAGCTTCATTATCACTCTTTCTTTTCTTGCCCTTATCCTTAGAAGCATAGGCCAAATGAGCACTTTCTGTCTTATCTTGCTTCAATCTGTCTTCTTCTTGCACACAGTATGAAATGAGCTCATTTAGAGTCCATTTCTCATTTTGACAGTTATAACTGACCTTAAACTGATTGAATTGTGCAGGAAGAGATAACAAAACCAGATGCACCAATAACTCATCACAAAGATCGAGTTTAAGTACCTTAAGCTTTGAAACAATATGAGACATTTCCATAATGTACTCCATGATATTTCCTTTGCCCTTATACTTCATCGAAATCAAGCGAGCTAAAAGCGTGCTTGTTTCTACCTTATTGTTTTTCGCAAAACGCTTCTCAATTTCGGCAAAGAAATATTTAGCCTTAGTAATCCCTTCGGATTCTATGCACCTGAAGGCTTCTGGAACGCCGCGCTTAATGATCATAAGACTCATGCGATTTGAACGGTCCCACTTCTCATACTCTTTCTTTGCATCAGGAGTGCTATCCGCATTAAGAGGTTGAGGTTGTTCAGTTCTTAATGCAATGTCTAGATCCATGCAGCCAAGAACAATTAATATGTTCTCTTTCCAAACCTTGAAATTTGTCCCATTGAGCATGAGAATTGAGTTGATGTTAGCAGAAATTGTTACAGCAGATGCATTAGCTAAAATAAAACAAAAATGCTCACATCAATAATCATAATTAGTAATCAATAAAATTCAAATAATGACAAATCTCATCCAAGATATCTGGCATAATATTAATATCAAGTCTTTGGACAGTAATATTAATTGCAAGTGATACCTTGTTACAATGATCAAAAATTGACAATAACTCATGTCAAATAATGAAACTATCTTTGGATCGATTCATTATTCACATGTAAACCTTATAATTGTCACACGTTTATCATCACAGATGTGTATGCAATCTAAATAAATATTAACCTTCCTTTGGGCCGATTAAATATTTACACGAAAGCATACACACAAACATCTCACATTCCTCATGAACAATCAACACAAGAGAGGTTAATTTGGCAACTTCTTGTTTCAATTAAACAATTGGAGTGAGAGACAACTTTAATACCTTAGTGTCATAATATTTGAATTAAATAATTAATTAACTGCCAAATTAAGTTTAAATTAAATTAAATTAATTTAAATCTCCATAGTTTAAATAGGGCCCATAACTTAATTGAATAAATTAAGTATACCAAAGTGGACCCATAATTTAATATGAGAAGCCGAGGCTTAACCATAGTGAACACGAAGTTCGCTTAACTTCGAACGCGAGGTTCGTCTGTATTGAGTACGAGACTCACCTAAGCACGAACGCGAGGTTCGTTTGAAAATGAACGTGATGTTTAACTTGAGAATGAACGCGAGGTTCGTTTGAAAAATGAACGTGATGTTCAACTTGAGAACGAACGTGAGGTTCGTTTGAAAAATGAACGTGATGTTCAACTTGAGAACGAACGCGAGGTTCGACTGAAAAATGAACCCGAAGTTCGACTGAAAACGAACGCGAAGTTCGATTGAAAACGAACGCGAAGTTCGACTAAAAACGAACGCGAAGTTCAACTGAAAACGAACGCAGGGTTCAACTTGAGAACGAACGCGAGATTCGTTTGAATCGAGCACGAGGCTTGCTTGAGAACGAACGCGGGGTTCGACTTAAATTGAGCCCGAGGCTCACCTGAGAACGAACGTGAAGTTCGTTTAAATTGAGCGCGAGGCTCACCTTAGAACTGAGCGCGAGGCTCACCTTAGAACGAACGCGAAGTTCGTTTAAATTGAGTGTGAGGCTCACCTTAGAACTGAGCACGAGGCTCACATTAGAACGAACGCGAAGTTCGTTTGAAGCTTTCAAGCCTCGCCAAAAAATTAAGGTAACCACCTCCTTAATTTTCGCCACGTTTTCACGCACGAACCCTAAGGGTTTCAATCTGAAACCGTCGCCGCCATTGCTCCTGCACCCAAGGTCGAAACCCTAGGGTTTCCTGACGTCACCGTCGGAGTCGAGAGCGAGACCGCTAGCGAAACTTCGCCGGCGAGGAGCATGAGACGGAAGACCAAACCCAAAAAAATCCAAAAATTCCTCGATTTTATTTTCAAAACCAGATCCATAATCGAAAAAACAAAGAATGATTTCTTGATCCAGATCCCAAAAAAATCGAAGAAAAAATCTAAAAAAATAAAAACTTTACTGCCCACGATGATTTTTTTACTGTTCATCCGAAAAATAAAAAATTACTGTTCATCCGTGAACAGATCTGAATAATACAAATTAAGATCTAGGAATCCTAATTTTAATCTTAATCTCTTAGAACAAATCAACCTGGCTCTGATACCACTTGTTGGATCTAATAAAAACTTTAGATCTAAACCTTAAAGCCATGATTAATTCAAAGAGATTAATAAGAATCAAAAGAATGCGGAAGCATATACCTGAATCCATTGAAGAAAACCTGATTAGGGTTTTGATGATCTTCTAACCTTAGGGTTTCTCTAGCCAAATTTCTCTCTAGATGGGGGTGAAGAGAATTAGAGAATGTAACCCTAGATTAGGGACCATAACCCCTTATTTATAGGTGTTGTACATTTGTAATTTGACCCCTCATCAAATTACAATTACCACCTGGTATCTGCACATATAACCACATGATTATATTTAAATACCCATTAACCCAAATTGATTGATCACTTTAGTGGGTTATTCTGAAGGATAGCAATACACACAGATTAATCATATGTGCCCACAAATAGATTTAATTAGATTTAAATCCAATAGGAGATGCTTTTGACTCATTTAAAGGTATCGGCATTTTAGATGTTGTTGCCCTCTCTCTTGACGAGCCCACTTTCTATGAACCGCAAAACTATTATATACGCGAAAACATCACTCACTACATCAAATTACCTCCAACTCCAATGAAACTACGCTTTTCAAAATAACACGATTCCTACTATTAATCTACAATCTGCTTCTACTCAAAAGCTACATTTCACAAATAGAATCAATCTATGAAATTTAGGAATACAATCACATTTTTTAACCTTTGGAGTTGTAGTGCTGATGCTGGAATCCATAATCCTCCGTGTCCGCATCTAAAACCCGCCCAAAACAAAAAAAAATTAGGGCTTTTCCAACTGAGAACCGATTGAAACCCTAAAAATCAGTGGAAAATTGTGAAAAGAGAGGATTTTTCTCACCGGAACCCATGGTTAGAGATCAGTGACTGGTCGCCGATGAGTATCGGATTCTTCGATTAGGGGCTGTTAGTTTCGCAAAATAATTTGGAAATCAAAGAATAGGAAACCTATTTCCTATAATAATTGTTTTGAGGTTGTTTGGTTGGTTTAAAAAAAGAAGAAATTTATAGAATAGAAAATGAGATGAGATGAGTTGTCACCTTATTATTGGATGATGTGAGTGTTTTTAAAAAAAATTGTTTTGAGGTTGTTTGGTTGGTTAAAAAAATAAGGAAATGAATTGGAGATATATTATTGGATGATGTTTTGAGGTTGTTTGTGTTTGGTTCATTTTTAAAAATAAGAAAATAGATGAGATGTGATGAGTTGGAGGTATATTATTGGATGATGTGACGCATACTTAAGGAAATCAATTTCTTATTTTTTTTTTGAGGAAATGAATGGAAAGGAAGGTTTAATGAGATGAGATGAGTTGTCACAATATTATTAGATGATGTGTGTGATTTTTAAAAATAAGATAAGATGAGATGTGATGAGTTGGATGATGTGACACATTTCTTGTGTTTGGTTTAAATGTAAGAAAGGAGATGAAATGAGATGAGTTGGAGGATAAAAATAATATTTTATTAGATGTTGTGGGTGAGTTTTAGGGATGGAAATGGATAAAAATATTATTTTATTGATTTCCTTGTACCAATTTCCTTTTCTTTGATTTTAGGAAACCAACCTTAGGGTTTTTAAGAAAGATCAAATCAGCGAGCAAGAACCAAAGTGAAAATGTCTGCGGAGTCATATTAATTTACAAATAGATTCCTATACTATTATTTAATTGCATACTTTATCCATTAAAAATGGTAGAAAAGACCTGAAGCGATTTCTATTTACAATTTACAATTGAAGCGATTTCTCATCTTCCATGAATCGTCTTCACAATCTCAACTCCCTCGAGGAGACCAGAACCCTATCCCCTTCAGAATCCCATTAGAGATCTCACTTGCAGAACATCATGCTCCTTCTTGCCAAAGCTGATGAAATTAAATGGAAACAGAGATCAAGGATCTAGTGGCTTAAAGAAGGCGATAATAATTCTGCCTTCTTTCACAAAGTTGCTTCTTTCCGTCGTAGAAAGAACTTTATCCCTCATCTTATTGAAGGTAATGTTCTAATTTCTGAAGAAAGTGACATCAAGAAATCTTTTCATGCCTACTTCTCGAAGCTTTTTCAACAACCTCCAGCCTCCAATCTTCAGCTAGATTGGGATGTATTATACCCCCATAGTTCTGTCAACCTATCTCCCCTTGATCTCCCTTTCTCCCAAGAGGAAATTAAGGCTGCGGTGTTCGACCTCCACCCAGACAAGGCCCCTGGGCCAGATGGTCTCCCAGTCCTCTTCTATTAGACCTTCTGGAACACTATTAAATTAGATGTTATTAGCTTCGTTCAAGCCCTCCACTCTAACCCCCAGTCTCTCCAGAACCTCAACTTCTCCCACATTTGTCTTATCCCCAAGAAGGATGAGGCTAGCTCCCCCAAAGACTTTCGTCCTATCAGTCTGATTAACAGCTCCTGCAAGATTTTCTCCAAAGTCCTTGCCAATAGATTGAAATCTTTTTTACCTCTTCTCGTGGACAGCTCTCAATCTGCTTTCCAGGCAGGTAAGTCTACGATGGACTCTTTCTTCCTAGTGCACGAGATG
This sequence comes from Asparagus kiusianus, assembly GCA_022839385.1. NCBI lineage: Eukaryota > Viridiplantae > Streptophyta > Magnoliopsida > Asparagales > Asparagaceae > Asparagus > Asparagus kiusianus. Next base: position 423,650 of record BQKN01064696.1, read on the forward strand.
ATTAATTATTGCTCCTCTGGTAAAAAGGATATGTGTGCTATCAAAGTGGATTTTTTCAAGGCTTTTGATTGCGTTAATTGGGGTTTCCTCCTGTCCCTCCTCAAAGCCAGAGGATTCGGCCCACGTTGGTGTGATTGGATCCACCACCTCCTCCATTCCTCTAAATCAGCTATCCTGGTCAATGGATCTCCCACTAGTTTCTTTAGATGTTTCAGGGGACTCAAGCAAGGCGATCCTTTGTCTCCTTTGCTTTTCTTACTTGTTGTGGATGTTTTAAATAAAATGCTATCGTGTAGTGCAGCTTCGGGAGATCTTGCTGATCTAAACCTGAAGGGGGAGCTTAACTCTATCAGAACCCTTCAGTTCGCTGACGACACTATTATTTTCAGCAGGGCCAACATATCAGACATGACCTCTCTTAAAACAATCATGTTTCTTTTTGCTAAACTGTCTGGCCTTCATGTTAATCCCCAGAAGACTAATCTGTTCTATCTTGGTAGATTTCCCCATAAAAGTGCTACTCTTGCTGCTTCTTTTAACTGCTCAGTGGGCTCTCTTCCATTCTCCTACATTGGTCTTCCTCTTAAGAGGGGTACCCTGAGTAGAAGAGAATGGCAACCACTGTTGGACTCACTTAAGAGGAAATTATCTTTATGGAAGAACAAGCTCCTTTCCATAGGGGGCAGACTTACTCTCCTCAACTCTGTTCTATCCTCTATTCCCCTCTACTACATGTCTTGCTTCAAATTGCCCAAATGGATCATTCAAGAGATAGATAAAATCAGGAGAAATTTTCTCTGGAATGGAAGTGCCCTTCTATCCAAATCCAAATGTCTGGTTAACTGGTCCACAGTATGTAAGCCCAAACATGAAGGAGGCCTGGGGGTCATTGACATAGCCGCTTTCAATACTGCTCTCCTCTCCAAATGACTATGGAAAGCCTTCGACAGAAGTTCTCTTATCAGTAAAGTCTTGTTCTCTCTCTATTCTAAAGATAATATCAATCCATTTGTGCATCCACCAAGTAAGTCAGTCTCCAAACTTTTTTCTGATTTACATAATATCCACTCTTCTTTCTTTAGCTTGGTGAGATGGCAAGTGGGAGATGGTAAGACATGCAGATTTTGGAAAGACAAGTGGACCAATTCAAACTCTCTTACCAGTCTATTCCCTTCAGCATGTAACCTGGCTTTTTCTAGAACCTGTTCAGTAAGATCTCAAGGCTATCAGTGCATCTCAGGTTGGAAATGGCACCCCATCCTCAGGAGGGGTATTTCAGCAGTGGAAAAAAACGACATCACCAAGCTTTATGCCCATCTTGATTCCCTCCAGGCTATCACCTCTTCTTCCTATGATAGCCTCATGTGGCCGTATCACCCATCTGGAGTCTTCACTGTTAAATCTTTTTACGCCATCATCACTCACGGGGGGACAATATCTCCCTATCATAAATTTATCATAAATTCATCTGGAAGTCCATCATTCCTCAGAAAGTTAAGGTTTTATTTTGGCTTATATCCAAGAACAAACTCAACACAAGAGCAAACCTGATCCATAAGGGTTGGATTGGAGACCCTCGTTGTCCTTTTTGTAAGCAGGATGTTGAAACGCAAGACCATTTATTCATTTCCTGCACTTTTGCTCAAGCAGTATGGTCCTCCCTCCTCCCTCTAGCTCCAGTTTCCAGGTGGCCTCGCTCCATGGAGGGTCTTATATCCTTGCATACTGACCCACACACTTGCTCTGATATCAAAACTATTTGGAATTATATGTTGCTCAGTTTCTGTTGGAGAATGTGGCATTGTAGAAACCAACTTATTTTCAAAGATGTAATTCCTAATCCCTCTCCCATAGCTGCTGATATTGCTAGATTTGTTTTGTTTTGGTCAGGAGCAGAAGTTGAAAGGGTGGCGATTCGCACTCGTAGGGCTGCCACAAACTTAAAACTGCAGGACCTTGCGAAGTCCAACGTCGAAGGTGTCTACGGAGACAACTTCTCAAGTGCCAGCTGACATTCCCCTGGATGGCTGGTCTACAGGATCAAGAAGCTGTCTTCTTTTCTCCCATCTCCTTTTGCGGGTGTAGCTCCCCTTTTGTCAGTAACTCAGTTGATGTTATTTGTGTTTTGTCTCTAGACTTTCGGATGTGTATGTGCTACTTTGTGGTTTGTTTTTCCAGTCTTTCTGTTTTGTTTTTTTTTCCTTGGGTCTTGTTTAAAGGTTATATATATATAT
>BQKN01064696.1:425983-454867 GCA_022839385.1 Asparagus kiusianus
TGAGTCTTCCCCCTCTATCCCTCTGTATTTTCCGATGCTTATATATATATATATATATATATATATATATATATATTTCAGTTCAAAAAAAAAAAGCGTATTTGGATCTCGGGTTCAGGTCAGCTTAAAATAGGATAGAACCCCACACTACCCGAAACCCAATGATTTCTGTCCTTATTTGCAAAACTACATCTTACATCTTAGTATTTACAAAAGTACCCCTCAAGTCATCAACTTTAAAAAAATATTACCATCAAATCAATTAATCTTAAATTTTGATAAGCTAATTTGTGATTATAATGTAAAAACTATCACCAAAATAGTCAAGATCTTAGCACTAAATTAATAATGATTTGTTGATTTTAGGTGTATCTTTTCGCAATCTTGTTGATTTGAGGGGTACCTTCACAAATCCTAAGATTTGGGGGTATATTTACAAGAACTTACCACCCTTTTATTGTTTTTGCAAAAATAAAAAAAATATGTAGAAAAAGGAAAAAAAAGTGAAATTTCCTCCTTGATCCTTATTCTGTGACCCACAGTCACAGAGAATCGAGGAGGAAAAACGAAATAAAAATCTTCGCAAGTCGAGACAGCAGAGGAGAAGAGAAGAGAAAGGTAAAAAAATTCCCTTTTTCTTTCATTAAATTTTTTCCTGCTTAATTTTAGTTCTATTTAGTCTCTTCACTGATTGATATTTTGTGGGTTTGAGTAGAACTACAATGAATGCTATAATTAGTGAGCTATTTCTTATGTTGGAGGATTTAGTAGCGAAAATCGTGCAAAAGATTAATTCTTGCATTATGATATAAAATGGGTAAAGATTTCCAATGCATAAATAAAAGCATCAACTTTAAGCCAATATCCAAACAATTTGATAGCTCCAACACGAAAATCTCAAAATTTGTTCTTTTTTTTAAGGATTAAGATTGTGGTTGTTCTTTGATTCTTGAGTTTGAAACTTCCTCTGGATTATCGCATACAATGCTTTGTTTCTACTGAAATTTCCCCTTGTTTTCTACTGAAGTTTCCCCCATTCCCTTGCTTATTTCATTTTCATGTATAATGCTGTATAGATTTATGGAAAATTCATAAAATTGAATGTGAAATTGCTTTCAATGTAGGATGTTTAGCCTGCTGCTAATATTTGCTTATATTTACAGTTCAAGTTGACTAAGTAAAGTGGCAGCAGAGGTATCAATGGCTATGGCAACATCTTTATCTACTTTAAACTTGCACCCTTCCTTGAAAAATCATAATCCGAAGTACTTTGGATTGAGACCAGTCACTCTGCTAAAAAAATTGAGGAACCGATATCATATTGATCGGCTGGCAGTAACATCATTCAATAGGCTCGTCATCCGGGCTGCTACTGAAGGCTCGGCAAAATCAAGCCAATCTGATGAAAAGATTCCATCCTGGGCTAGACCAGATGCTGATGAGCCTCCTCCTTGGGCTCAGGGTTCAGGCAATGGCAGCTCTTCTCAGTCGACGTTTGAAATTCCCTTTTATGCATATTTATTGGCATCAGCTATCACAGCTATAGCAGCGGTAAATTTCTGGATAGTTTATATTAAACCCCTCTCAGGTTTACAATATTCATAGAAAACCCCCATTCGTTATGATTGTTATGAAATTAACTTGGACATGGGAAATTGTAATCATACGAGATGACTAGTATATGTCCTCTCATGTAAACATGTATGTGATGATTATATCTAACTTACGCCGCGGCTAAATTACTAAATTGGTATTTGTAGTAGGACACACTTTCCAATTTGGTCTTTTTATTGCTGCAAAAATTCGGTATTAATACCTTAATGTTGCCGGAGAAACTAAAAATACCAAGCTTGAATTTTGTCCTACTATATATACCAACTTAGTAATTTATCATAATATAATGATGACATTTGACTAGGAACTGTAGATGACGACGGTAAAATGTAATTTAAAACCTGGATATTTTCTTGTCTTTTATGGAAACCATCGGGACTTTTTGGTGATTACTTTTCCTCTCCTTTCTACTGCCATTACTTGTAAACCCCACAAATTGTAATCTGAGTGCGTGTTTCTTCTTGCAGATTGGTTCAGTTTTTGAGTATGTGAATCAGAATCCTGTTTTTGGGGTCTTAAGCTCAGACAGTGTATTTTATGCCCCTTTACTTGGATTCTTTGCTTTCACAGGAATACCAACATCTGTAAGTGCCGATATTTTTGTTATATTTTATATTCTCCAATTCTAAGTAGAATATGATAACATCAGTATTTGGTTTGTTAACTTGAATCTTTTGCTTAGGCGTTTTTGTGGTATAAATCTGTCCAAGTCGCTAACAAGGAAGCTGAGGAGCAGGATCGCAAGGATGGTTATCTCTAGTAACAAGTGCAAATTTCATTACCTGTACACATTACTCAACCTTCTGTATCATACAACTGGTTTTGTTCAATAACTATTTTCTGTTTTTGATACATGGGCTGTCATTAAATTATGTTAAATCCCATGGGCAAAATTGTTCCACAAAGGTATTCTGTTTTCAATGTAGATTAAATTTATTAACATCCTTCTCTTAAACTATGGGGAATTTTCTCCCCTTTTGAGAATTCAAGGGTTTTAAGCTGATGTTGTAGAATAGTCTATGCATCTTTATTGACTTTTATACAAGCGAGTTGAATATGAGTAATGAAAATAACCTTTAATTGGATTGTTTTTATTGCATTGCTCAAATGTATCACATAATTTGAGCTTGAAGTGCCATGTATATTATTGTGACATCAGCCTATTGACATGTTTACTTGAAATACTTTTATTTATATAAGAACAATTATGTTTGGTTACTTTGTACATTTGCTATCGGGCCTTCTAAAAAACATTATTTAACTTAAATGTTTATATCCTGCATTAGCTTGGAGGAGGCTTTTTCTTGAACCTAATATTAGGGAATTAATGATAAGCCCTTGTTGTGCATAGTGTGACGAGTAAAAATAACCTGAGGTTCAGAATGCAGGATTAATATATAATAAAATATTATAATGAGATGGAAGCCATTTTTCCAGGTTTAGTAATATCTTCCTGTGAAAAGCTTAGTTGGCATTTAGCTAACTTATTTCCTCAGCCTGGTTCCTTATCCCCAAGTGTGATAAAGAGGCAATATTTATTACTGACAACTAGGAATATAAGCATTCTATTGTTTTAGGTTAGAAGCACCAAACTCTTGAAGTTTTAATCTAGTTCTTACAGGCTTCATCATGAGGCCATAAGTTGACTCTCCCAGCTAAGTGAATTAGGTTAAGATTTCCTATCTCGGTCAATTCTAGTCTGCATGATGCATCTCTTACGACAATGGTCTGTAGTGCTGTCACCTTTTCGTGGTGAGTGAATATTCAGTTTTCGCGCGAGTAATGATGGTGGCTACCATTTGAAACTTCCTACATGCTTGGTTGTGGCCTGAGTTTTTTTCCACAAACATACGGTAGGTTTTTCCACAGAAATCACCTTTAAAACAGAATGACGATGTGGAAACCACCTTTAAAGTTCAATTAATATTGACATTATATTTAAAGGAGGTTATGGTTGCAATTAAGCACCTTGGCCTACTTTTCTAGTGAAATATCCATTGTAATTCCAAAAATGCCATTAAAAGCACACATGCCAACACAAGATTTTGCTTAGGTTTGAGTAAGTAAGACGACGTATGCCTGACACAAGTTTTGAGGTCATTTTGGGGATTTTGATTGAAATTTCATTGGAAAATAGGTCAAGGTTATTGATTGCTCTGGAACCCTTTAAAGGTGGTTCTGTATTAATTAAACTTGAGAGGTGGTTTTCAAATTGTCACCCTATTTTAATGTTGGTTTATGTGAAGAACCCTAGATATTATTGCGGTACAGATATGATTTAAGCGAGATTGCATGATCCAACTGATGTATTATGTGATTGTGTACTAAACCAGGCCTTACGAGGAGCATGTACAAAGAAAATTAGCATTCTATCTCTAAAGTAGGATATCTCCAACTTTCGTAGGATATCTCTTTCATGGCTTATGCGCCAATTTATGAGCCCATCTGAAAATAATACCTACAACATCCCTCTCCCTCCGCCCATCATCGACCACTGCAACATCAATGTATCCTCCTTCGGTTAGCTCATACCAACTAGAGATGCACCTCTTTGAACCCTCATCACTCGCACCCAAATCTAGCCCCCTCCATCACCACCTTATTTTCAATGCTCTAGGAGAATATTACAGAGGATAAATTACAAAGTTTTTTCTTGCAACTAGTTGTGCTCATATTTTTGTTAAGTATCTTATGAATTACATGCATAACTTTTTTTAATTTGATTTTAAAGGCCAATAGCCCCTTTATTTCAAAATGGTGTTGTTTGGATTAGAGCAAGTAACCATAAAGTTTGAATTACCTACTTGCATGCAATATAAGAATAGTTCTAAGGAACATTCAATATAAGAATAATTCTAAGAAACAGGAGGTTTTATTTCCTACAAATTGATTTTCTGAAATTTAGTAGAGTACAAAAGTGTCAAAATTGGTATTCAACAAAATAATTTGAGGAATACAAGGAATCTTCTATACACAATGCAAAAGTGTAAAAATTGTAATTGTCATGGCTAAAACAGACGAAAAATCTGCATTAGTTGTTGCACTACCCCAAAACTCAGTGATTAACTTCTTAGTACTCGGGCTTTTTCTCCCGATTCTCGTAAATGTAGATTCAAAGCGAAAAGAGTATTCATTATCCTACAACATATATAAGTATATAAACTCACTCTTGTGGATAATTGAAAGCCAACCAGATAGATAAAAAAAATCTGGTTAAATACAAAATATATTTTCCCATACTCTTCGGCAGACATTTTATATTTTGCTTTTTTATGCTTTCGATTCATTTCTATGATTATTCTGTCTTCAAATTAGAATTAGTTACCTCCAATATTTCACTACATATTTAGTGAATTCACTGAATTGCATATATTTTAACAAGCAGTATGTTAAACTAAATATATGAAATTAGTACTTTATTGACAGGAGTTAAACTAATTTATATAGGAAAAGGTATGAAAACAACTATAACATCGGATAGTATCTGTAATATCATTCTCTTGTGTATACTTGACATATAATTTCATTTGCATAATGTTGCATCAATAAGGTAAATTGTGTGAAATTGATCCATTTGACATGTATGAGCCTTGCTTTGTGAAATTTATCAGTCGAGCTCATTTGATATACATGAGTGAAACATGCAACTTTGATGGTTCAACTTATGATAGTTTAGTGATGTTCTCATGGTTTTTTATGTTGTTGGGTACATGAGGCATGGCATAGTTGCATTTGACATGCCGCAAGATATGGCCTCATGCATTTTCTTCTCTTTAATATAATCATTCTCATTGAAGCAATTAATTAGAATTTTCTTTATGTGGTGTGTAGTACTTTATTTTTAACCATTGTCTTAACTTGCCATTGTCTTAACTTGATTTTAAAAGATTGATATTCCTTTTCTTTCAAAGTTATAGTGTTTGAATGGAAACACGAATCCACGAGAGAGGGGGTGGAGGGGTTAAGGTTGGTTATGTGTAAACCCACCCTCCCCTCCCCCCCCCCCCCACCCCACCCAGCCCCCCCAAAAAATCTCAACCCAAAAAAGGGGGTAAAATAAAAGAAAAGAAAACCCCCATCACACACACTGTCACACTATTAAAAAGAAACTCCATTATAATAAGTATCGACTTCTTTACTGTCTTTAGTTGTTGATTCGAAGTTAGCATAAGGCATCCACTTCAAATAAATAAATAAATAAAGCTTGAAACTGCCCTACGTTCATGTTCTCATCTTAGTTCTCTTATTATGTTGATGTTACAGATTCTTTTAGGAAAAGCGTGAGCTCTGAGATCTACTGATAGTAAAGAAAATTAATACTTGTAAGAGAGAAATGCATGACGCTTGTGATAGGTATGAGTAAACATTTTTTCAGAGTTTTCTACTTCTATGCACTAGCGTAAGTAGAAGTCACAATCCCACTATGCATACTATAACATAAAGTGTTCCTCTTAATGTTATAAACCAGGAGTTGTTAACTATGCATACTATAGGTCATCAAATGAAAAAACGCAATTTGTAAATTATTCCTGATTATATAATTACCCTTCTAAATATAATCTTTAAGAGAGGATGTTTTTATACATGCCATTAGAGCTGTGCAAATGGTCGGTCGGTTTGGTTTTTATCAAATTTGAACAACCAAACCGAACCACCCATTATTCAAAACCGAACCGAACTGTTGCAAGTCGGTTCGGTGCGGTTCGGTTCGGTTTGTTCGGTTCTAATCTAGATGCATGCAAATGTTGTAGACAAATTTATTCATGTTTATTATACAACCTTTTCTTTTGCTTTATTCACAACTTATATAGGCATGCAAGGATTTTGAAAAAAAAGCACTAATCTAATTAAGATAAAGCGATAAAGAAGGGGAAACATCACAAGGGTAGCAACAATCAGCTGCAACTTAAAACAAACAAATACATCTATAAGCTACATGAAGGGAATAAGCTATTTTAACATATAGAGCCAAGAGTCCAAGACCAGCAACAATAATTAAGAAGCCCAGAACTAAATCAATTTTAATCATAAAATCTAATAAGATTTATGGAATTTGTTCACTCTTCTATTTCAAACTATTAGTGCGTTTTAAAATCAAAGCAAAATACTGACCGCCGAAAACCTAGTGGATAACTTGTATAAACACAATGAGTATATATGGTGCTGTCTTGGTGTGTCAATGACTTAGCACTCCAATTTGTATTTTTTATGAACTAATTTGTAGTCCCCCTGAAAATCTAATTTTAATCATAAAATCTAATTAAACCAATTATTTCTCACTAATCTACAATTTAGTAGCATGCATCAAGAACTAAAAAGTTTAGATGTTCCCCTTGAAATTGAAAGCATAGATTCAAAATTAGGGTTTTTTTTAGTTTACACCTCCACTACGGGTGCGGGTGTCCCCAAAGCAGGAGATGAATCCTGAGGAGATGGTTCGACCTCGGCCATGAAGACCATGATGAGTGGCTGCTTGGCAGCGAGTAAAGAAAATTCGAGTCGGCGGGTGAAGGAAATTCAAGTCAGCGATGAGGCGGCGAGTCGTAGGCGATGTCGGCGAGTCGGAGTCAACGAGAGAAGCTACGCCTGCAGCGCTGCGCCTGCGCTGGTGTGCGTTGCAGTGCTATCTTGCGTTGCGCTCATGCGCCTGCACCAGTGCGCGCTGCGGTGCACCTGCGTCGGTGCGCTACGGAGTGGAAAGAGAGAGAGTGAGAGAGTGCGGATTGCGTACAGAGAGAGAAAGTGCGGCTCTAGGCTTGGATTTAAGGTTTAGGTATTAAGATTTGAGGGATTTTAGTGAACGGGTCGGGTATGGTTTCTAATGGGTACAGGTTAAAAATTATAGTGTTACTAGTGATGTCGCCGGTTCAGGCGGTTCGGGTTAAAAAGTTTTTAGTCCGATCCGAACCGACCTACAAACAAAACCGACCCGAACTGCTAATTTTCGGTCGGTTCGGTCGGTTTTTTCGGTATGGACTGAACCATGCATAGCCCTACATGCCATGCTTGAAGTTTTCTTAATTTTTAAGGGTAAATAAAAAAAAAGTTAAGTTTCTTAGATAACCCCCTTAACTTCTAAAATGTCCCAAAACCCTTTTAAGCTTTTAGGTTCTTAGAAAACCCCCATCAATTTTCAATCAAAGTGAAATTGCCATTAACGTCATTAGTTTTTTTTTTTAATGTTGTAAATTGGATGCTCATGTTTGAGGCCCAAGTAGTAATACTTTTAAGACAAGAAACAATACGGCCTGAACTCCATTTTGTGGACACGCCACTGTGTCTATGGACACTCAAAACCTTAAGAGAGTTTGAAAACATTACTTCTTACTTCACCTAGAATCTTTCATCATTTGGGTGTTATATTCCATATTGTGAGATTGGTTTCTTATTGTTCTCATCCTCTTGTATGTCATTACTTCACTGGTCATATTTTTTAAGGATAAGGTATTGAGCTATAAGCGCGAAGCATGTTATTTAGTTTAGTTCATATCTCGGCAAGAATAAACAATAGATCCATAAGCAACCTGACATATATTTTGACTATGCACGCAATGACTCATATTAAGGTCAGAGTTTCATCGATAAGTGATATAGTTATATAAATATTGACAGATGAAATAGTTATCTTTGATCACTAACATATAGAAATAGCTATACAAGTCTAGGGCATTGAATCCTTCATGATTTTGAGCAATCTTGCGACACCCTCATTTTCCTCCCACATGGACTAGTGTGAAGAAATGTTAGTTGTTTAAGTAGAGAAAAACCTAAGGTTCAGAAACAACTTGTGCCAACATCGAGTTTCTCTCGGTGGGTCCAACGACTTGCACGCGCCAACGGGCCCGTGGGCCCGGGGCGTGACAAATGGTATCAGAGCAGTTGCCAGCTGGAAATGTGAAGCTAAGTGCTATATGGGGCTAAGTGCTACACCACTTGAATGCGGTGGGAGCCACCTCTAGAGTCCACATCACATGGCAGTAACACTCGGATGTGCCAATTGTCATGTCGTCCACACCGCTTGGTAGTAACACTGGGATGTGCCAATTGTCATGTCGTGACTACAAGGATATCATCTTTGTAAGGTGGGGTGATTGTGACACCCTCACTTTAGTCTCACATGTACTAGTATGAAAAAATGTTAGTGGTCTAAATAGAGAAAAACCCAATGGCCAGGAACAATTTGTGCTAGTATTTTGGCGGTGGATTTTATCCAACATCAAGTTTCTCTCGGTGGGTCCCACGGCTTGCACGCGCCATTGGGCCCGTGGTCCCGGGGCGTGACAAATCTCCTTCGACATAAAATAATAAAATTCTTGGATATGTAGCTTTTTTTTGTTTATTGCGTCATTAAAGATGGATTGGACAATCTGTAACCCTAAAAGCTTGTCATTGTGAAAATTTCTCTGTAAAATAGGCTATAAACTAGATTTAAAAATCCATCCCTCCTTGAACAATGAAGGCTGTCAGAAAGCTCCTTATGAATGGTATTTAGGAAGAAGATATGCGATGTCAGAACTCTGATATTATGATATAATAGAGGGAAGGTATAATGGTGGCTTAATTTTGTTGTGTCACAAGAGACAACCTATTGCTCTCGCACAGAGCCTCATCCTTGGCTTACTTTTAGTATCATCAGAGTTATCTAGTTTATTGCTAGAGAAGAGAACATAAGCAAGCTAGGCCATTGTGATTCTCGTTTATACTACACAATATTATAATTATATGGTCTTTTATGCCCTTTCCTCCGGGAAAAAAGAATAGATAAAGTTCCATAACTGTGTTACTGACCAATCTAAAATTTTTTGCTTCTATATAAACTCAAATCTATGCATGTATTCTTAATTTAAAAACGCAAAGCTTATATGAAATTTATTAGTGAAATTCATTTGAAATGTATGAATGAGAAATGCAATTGTGACCATCTGAATCTTCATAGATTTGTGATGCTCTACCAGTAGAGCCCTGAAGCACCCCTGACATCTGCTAGTACCACTGTAACAGATAATCCTGGAGAGTATTCAAAGCCTTAGAATCTGGCTTCGTTACTTGGGGAGTGTTTTGTGTGAGCATTTCATTGTTAGGCTATAATCTTGATGGTCTTGATGCTTTAATTTGGCTCTTACAGGCTCCATAAAAAGGTCATAAGTTGTCTCTCCTGACTATTTGAGGTAGTCTTAAGGTCCTCACTGTGCATTCTTCCAACATTGGCTTTCTGTGAATTATAGAATATGAGTGTAGCACATATATGATTTAAGAGAGATTATAGAATCCAATTGATGTCATGTACCAATATTATATAGAATTTTGTCAATTCAGACTGCCAGAGGGACAATGAGAGAAGAGATGACCAAAGTCTTCATCGTCATTCATAGAGTAGAGAGCAATAAATTAAAAAAAAAAAATTAATTTCCTTTAATGGCGCGCGAAAGTACATTGTTTAGGCAGTCTAAAGAAACACCTCTATTCTTGATAGCTTTCCAGTTTTCTGAAGCAAATGATAAGAGAGTTCCATGATTAGAGCTGCGTCTGTAGAAACATGTGGTATCTGAGGTCCGGATGAACTTTGAATAGGAAACAAACGAATTAATGAGCTCCTTGGATAAGCCAACAACGATGGTCATTTTGGCTAGGGAGGAAGTTGCATGAAAACACTAGCTAGTTCTTCCCCTTCTTTTATAATTTCCTTCAATGTATAATTAGAATCAGAGACTTAAATCACTATGGTATATAAAGAATATCAAGAAATGGAAGGAACTTAGGCTTGATCAAAGATAGAAGATTATAAGGTACGATAGACTATCAAACCATGAGTAAAACTATTATGATCACTTTCATAAACCTCTGTTGTTGATTGTGTAAGTCCTGTTAGCAAAGAACAATACAAGTTACTTTGAAATATCAGACAAAAACAAAGTGTAACAGGATATGCAACTCTTAATGTGAAGAGCTCTCGTCAAATACAATAATTCCTTTCCCGTCCAAGACTACATTCTCATATGAAGGATGACTTTCATTTTATTAGATTGTAGATTGTTTTTTCTTCGACTGCATGATAAATGTAGTCTCCAAATGATTAGTTTCAACTAAACAAAGAAATCTTAAGTTTAAAAAAGTCTCAATTAGATTAAGAAACCATATTTCGTCTTAACTCATGGTAAGATCGATGTGCTGTGTATTAATTGGCTTAGGAAATTATATCTTTGAAATTCTCGAGTAGTAAAAAAGTCATGTATATAGAGAACCCTATATACACAGCAAAAACCTTGCCTTTTATGCTATGATGAGCAATAAGGATTTGTGCTTACTACAGGGTTCCATCGATCACAGCTGTCTGATTAAAAATAAAATATAATGAACTAACTTTTCTGTAATTCCTTTTCTTTTACATTGGCATTTAGTCACCTCCATTATCTCGTGATTAAAATTTTTAGTGATCCCATGCATAACATGCACTAAAATTAACTTCAAAACATCTACTTAGGGAAACATGCATGATAATAAACTTTTAGCATGAATTAATATGGTTTGAATGAGAAAAGTCAGAAACAAATGCAGCATCAAAAATTATATACGTACTTGATTCCCTAATACAAACAAGGTAAATTTCAGTTGGTTATCTTACATTAATTGTTGCAATATCAATTAGTCAGACAATTAAGAGAGGAATTGAAGAGTGAAAGGAAATGAAACACATCCAATCCAAAATGTGCGGCACGTGCTCGTGTGTTCGTGCGAAATACAAACTTGTCATTGGAGTCTGAGATTGCTTAATTTGGTATTGTCGTTGTTTTGCACTTACTATCCCCTGTATTTCCAATATTAATGTTGCAGATAGACCCCCTGGGTCTCCGACGAAGAGGATGGTCGAACCGGCGCCAATTAATATTGGCCTCTAATTAATTAATGTCTCTAAATCCTGATGAAGAATATACTAAGCTCCGGGCCACTGTTCCCGTCGGGGTTCAGCATGTAGAACGTCTCCGAGTCCTTACTGTTGATAACCCGGTCGAAGTGGGCCCGCATGTAGGTGAGCTCGCCGTCGTTGGGGTCCGTCATGTCGGCAGGAAGGACCCCGGCGCCCACGGAGACCGCGTGCAGCAGCTGCATGATCTGGAGGTCCACGCTGCCGGCCTCCTTCTTGCTCGCGTACCCGATCTTCTTCCCGTTGGCGAAGGCGGTCCACAGCGGCTCCTCCATCAGCTTGCTCTTGTCCGGCTTCTTCTCGCACTCCAGGGCTATCCTCAGCAGCCCGGAGCCCATGTCCTGCATAAACTTGGCGGTGGGGATGCCGAGCTCAAGCAGCAGGAGGGGGACGCTCCTGGGGTTCTCTTGGACGGCCACGGTGATCCGGGCCTTGCGGTGGCCGTACAGGGTGCCTGTCATCCGGCGGGCGCCGTGGATGTGGCCGTCGCTCCCGCTCATCCGGGGGACGTTCCCGTTGAAGCTGCACGAGGGGGTGGTGAAGATGGGGAAGGAGCGGAAGACGGAGCGGAACACGCGCACCACCTTCGGCTTCTGCCCGTGTTTCCTCTTGCTGGACGGCTCGAGGAGGGTGACCGCGGGGGTCCGGGGAGGCTGGGGGGCACCGGCGCTGCTGCGGGCGCTGGGGTTGGCGGTTGGCTCCTCGTTGTCAGGCGCGACGGAGGCGCTGGAGGCCGGAGGGTGTGTCATGTGGCTGGTTCGTGCGAGGAGGAGAGGGACGAGGAGCACAAATTTTACGAGAGATTACACCAGCATGCAATATGGCCGGGGGTATTATATAATTCACGAGTAGATAGAGGATTGGTTTGGAAATTTTAACCATTCCATGTTTTGTGCAGATCACCCCCTCTTCTTTAGGAATTGTTCTGATAGGATTTCATGTGATTTGGGGGGGAAGAGGGAGTTTTGAAGAAGATTTCCTTTTGTTTTTGCAGCTTGATTCCTTGGAAATTTGGCTGTTATTGGAGGAGGATGAGAGGGAGGAGGAGAATTTTTTGTTTGTTTTTTTGTTTTGTTTTTTTGTTTTGTTTAGATAACAGATTAGGTTTGGGTTTAGTTGTTAGTTGTCTAAAATGGGGTTTGGAGGTTTGTGAGGTAAGGGTGAGTTTTGTATTTTTAAGTCTAGTTTGTTAGGTTGGTTTCTGTCTATGACCAATTTTAGGAAGGAAATTATTGACCTCATTTTGGATGGGAAATGGGAGGATAGCTTCATCACTTACGATGGATTTTGCCCCTTCACATAAGCCCCATAGCTTATCATTGTTCAACAATGCAAATTGCGGGGTCAAAATTGTCTATCTCAACTAGCTGCGGATAAATACATCCAATTAAGATAAATAACTGTGTCTTGTATATCGATCCTGTCAAACTCACTCTATGGGAGAGGGGTTGTAAAACTCCGTAAATTTTAAAATTTTCATAATAAATAATGATAAATATGTTTTATGCTGAAAAATAACATATTTTGATATTTGAGTATGATAAGAATTGATTTGAGTTCAATTCAATGTATATTTGTGAATATATGAGTGCAAATGCACAAAATATGCACGAAGAAAAATCTGAAAAAAAACCAGTTAAGAGTTTCTATGTTTTACATAATGATGCAGTTGGAATCTAGAAAAACGCAAAAGACCAAAGTTGTAGGTCTCTTCAACAGCTTTCCAACAATCTTAAATCATCTCATTCTGAGGTCGGATGAGAAAGTTACAGGCAAAATACCGAAGGTGATTTTCCCAGTCAGACTAGGTTTCCTGGTTCGGGTCAAACGAAATTGTTTCGGGTTTGCCACTATAAATACCTATGTTTTCCACGAAAATTCCTCTTTTTTATCATATCTATGAACCCTAGCAGCCACCCTCTCCCCTCAAAAACCCTAGATCCTTTCTTATGAATTTCGAGAGCTTGTGAAGCACAATACCGACACGAAGGCGAGATCATCGACGTGTGGCAAGGAAGAACGTGTTATTTGCACTTGTGGATTGCTTGTTGTTTGTTTCAGAGGCTTGCACATGATTTTAAGGTAAGATCCCTCTTGCTCAAATCTGAATTTAAGATTTATTATACATTATATGCATATTTTTACTGTATTGTGATTGGTTATAGTTTTTAAATTGTGGTATAATTATCTGTGTTGATTTTTTAATGATAGATGAGAATAATTGATATTATAAGGATAAGAATTAATAGATTATTATTTTTTAAAGATTATTTTTAGAATATTTATGATGAGAAAGAATTTATTTGGAAAATGGGTTAGTTTTGAATAGTTATTAAAATAGATAATTTAAATTAATTTATTTTGAAAAAAGGGTCATTTTGAGTTATTAAGTTATTTCGGCAAAAGAATTATATTTTTTATAATTATATATGATGATTTAAAGGAATTTATTTGTAAAAAGAATTATTTATTTTGGGTTTTACGTAAATTATGATTTTGTGTGGGTACTTGTGGACTATGACATTTCATGTGCAAAACAATCATGGTTTTTGATTTTACCTTTAACCATAGTTATATTTGATGTTATTTAGTTGCTGATAATTTTTATGAGTGATTTTGAGATTCGGATAACAAGATATTGACGAAACCGGACTGTATGCATGTTTTTACTACTTATGATCACATTTCATGTTGTAGGCTGTCTAAAAATCACAGTGGATAGCTGATTAAAACAAGCCCCTACGATAGAGGTCACCATCAAATGACTTTCAAATCACCGCAAACACAACCTCATTTCTGAGATGATTGATCTTGATGGCTGCGACAACAGCATGACTAATAGAGATGCTGATGAGCAGTGTAATGATTTTAGAAATAAAAGGTTGGATTTAGTTAGTGAGTTGCTTGGTAGAGAGTTGTGGGCAAATATTCGTCTAAAAGACACCATGGATGTTGATTCCCGTCTAAGCTCCTACAACGGAAGCTATAATCAAATAGTTTTCGGGTCGATAAGCGAAGAAACTGCAAATGGAGGACTTTTCACATAGATCGAGAAGAGTTACAATTCGACGACACTTCCGACAACTGATGGAAACTCTATTCAGCAGTCTTCACAATCTACAGTGAAGGTTACAATTTGACGACTTTCACACTCCACAACAGCTAAAGCAAAGATTACAGAACAACGGTCTTTGCAATATCTTACAGAAGAGGTCACAAGTCAACAAGCTTCTTCTAAAACGCGGAAGTCATCCCCGCGTTACAAGTATGGAAGTGCAGGCGACCCCCGCGTTTCCAAGACACAACTCAACGTGAGCGACCCTCGCGTTCGTAAGGGTTCAACTCACACCGACCCCCGCGTCACCAAGCAGGCAACAAGCCAAAACGCGAGCGACCCTCGCGTTCATCAATGTTCAGCTAACACCGACCCTCGCGTCACGATTCTAAGACACGAAGTTGGGTTCTGAACGCCAGATTGGGCGTTTGACTTGTTCAAACACAAGTCGAACGGTTTCGGAACCGTTTATCCCACGTTCTGAGGGATTTTCGCCCACGTAGGAGCGGATATAGGGGTCAGTTACAACCCCTTATCCCCCTATAAAAACTCAACAAACTCGACAGAGTTAGAGGATGGCTCTTTGAAAACTGAAGAGTGAGTAGGTTGGATTTTAGAGATCTAAACCGTACAGGTTGGAGATTTAGCAGCAACGAAATCCTTGGAGATAGGATTTTTGAATCGATCTCAGGAGATCAGAGCCGAGAGGATTCTTCGACAACGGATACAGCTTGATCATTAACCGAATTTTCGGTTCTAACAACTCTATCTACAGAGTTTTAACTCGTTCAGAGTTCTAAAACTCATTAAAGAGTTACGTATAAAACTTCCTACAGAAGTTCATCGTTCCCACGAGATAAGAGACGGTCGGATCGTCAACGGAGAGCAAGTTCGACGCTATCAATCGAAGGAAGCACTCCATCGCTACCAAGAAGAACCCAGTTTTAAACAAAGGGGAAGAACTAATTTCGTTCTCCTCTCTTTTGTAATCAAGTTGTAATCGAGATCAAAGGAATCAATTCAAATTTTCTTTTATCTTCCTTATTGCAATTTTCCTACATACAAAAGATGGCGACTCCGCTGGGGACAAGCTTTTCCGATGAAGAAGTGGTGGCGCAGTCCGACGTCCACCTCATGGGAACGACAGTAGAAACTCTCATCGTGGAGTTTGATCAAGCAAAGTATGAGGAAACATTATCCTCCGGATCGCTTAGCCCCAAGGCTAAGCACGATGTACGCAAGACCTCCAAGAAGGTCAATTCTGTTGTCGAAGTGCCGAAGAAAGCCCTCTCCTTCGGCCAGGAACTCAAGTTGGCTCTGCAGGCGGAAAATCCCACCTCCGCGTCAGCCCAACGTGCTTCAGGCCACAAACGGCCTTTGGAAGAGACGAGTCCTGTGAACGTCGATGATGTTGCTGCTAAGGCTTTGAGACAAGCCAAAAAGAACGCTGCTCGCTGATGGAGAAGATCCATACGACGAGCACACTTACGAGAAAGCCGATTGTTAACCCAACGCGAACATCGCGTTACTGAAAATCCAACCGAGCCTAGCGTTCCCAAAGAAGAACGCTCACTGCGTGGCAATGAGCCCAACTATGAACCTAGGCTGATACAGCTCAAACGCAACCCTGAGTGGCGCGTCGTTCAAACAAAACGCAGCCCTCAGAACGGAGCTGTCAAAACTAAACGCACCCCTCAGGGGCGCGTTCCAATTGAACATGACTCTCAGGAGTCTGTTTCACAAACTAAACGCACCCCTCATGAGCGCGTTCCAATTGAACATGGCTCTCAGGAGTCTGTTTCACAAATTAAACGCGACCCCCAGGTGCGCGTTCAAACGAAGCGTGACTCTCAGGAGTCCGTTTCACCAACTAAACGCGACCCTCAGGGGCGCGTTCAACCAAAACTCGACCCTCAGAGGTCAAGTTCTTCATTTAAACGCAGGCCTCGGCCTAGTGTTTACAAATCTCAACGCGACCCTCGCGTTATGTCTCAAGAACGCGATCTTCAAGGGGTCCGTCAGGTTCAAAAAGGTCAGCGTGGATTTAAAATTCACGTTCAACAAGAACCAACCTCACCTACCCAAGGGCAGGGGGTTCCATCTCCACCTCCTAGCCCGGGGAACGTTTCCTCCCAAATTCCTGACTTACGGGAATTATTGTCGAGAGGAAAATCAACAACACAAGCAGCTCACTCGTGTCAATGTGAGAGGCTCATCTCGGCAGTCCTATCAGAATGCCCTTGTTGTGCATCCGCACCTCGGCAGTCAGTATTCGATAGGTTGACAAACGTTGTTAGGCCAGCTAAACGACAACGCCGCAACAGAAAGAAGACAACTGAAGCGGAATACCCTCAGGTCACTATCAACATGATCGGCCGAGGGAAGGCCTCGCATACTGATTCTGACGAGTCACAAGAGAGTCATCCACCAACTGTCCGAGAAATTTGTGACCAGTTCGAAGGAGTATATCAGAATACTCGGACTCGGACGGGAACTATTCGCCCGGTTGACTATCAAAAATTAGCCAAGGGCATTACAACAAGTGAGGAACATTCGGCAATAGCCGAATCTCAATCTTCAAGCTCTGTTGGAGCACGCGAGGTTTCCGCTTACACAGCAGGGAACCACGAAGACATAGCCAAAAGAGTGGACGAACATAGTGTCATACTCCAGACGCAACAGGAAACACTCCTCCAATTAAAGGAGATGTTGGCCCAGCTTCTTGCTGAAAAAGGCCACAAACCTGAATCTTCCCGGAGAACAACTTCGAAGGGAAAACAAAGAGTGCACGAACATTCAGATCGTGAGACTCACAATCTGGGATCTTCTTCCGAAGGTGAGAAGGAGATAGAAAAGGAACTGCATCCTCAATCCACCAAGGTGGACGAACTGGAGGCTCGCCTCAACGCAATTGCCAACAGGAGCGAGCTTCGCGAAGAGGGAGTAGTACGGCCTTACCCTGCTGAGTGGGATACAGCTCCCTACCCACCAAAATTTAAGGCCCCTACCTTACAACCTTTCGATGGCACAGGATCGCCGAATCAACACATCTACTACTTCAAATCCCAAACTGGAGACGTAGTAGCGAATGATGCTATCCTGACTAGGTTATTCATCGGTACCCTTAAAGGTGTCGCTTTCGAATGGTTCATGAAGTTGCCTGCTGGATCGATCCAAAAATGGATAGATCTGGAAAGGCTATTCTTGGCCAGATTCTTTGAGGACGATACAGAAGTCTCTGTCCCAACTCTTCTTGCCACTAAGCAAAGGAAAGGAGAGTCAATCAAGGCTTACGTAGAGAGGTTCCGCAGCATGGCATTGCGATGCCCCTCAGGTATGACTCAATCAACTCTGGTTGAAACGTGCAGGCACAACCTGCAGACCCAACTCCTCGCTCAGATGGGAGTAGCAGAGTGTCGCTCCTGGAGACAATTAGTTTCGCAAGGAGAACAAGCAGAAGAGATAGTGGCGCGAGTCAAAGCTGAAGAAGAGCCACAACCCAAGCCGCAGCAACAACGCAATCAGCAAAATACCCAGCGGTCTAAGGGAAAAGAGACTCTAGCAGCCGACTACACGCGAGTGCCACCACCTACCAAGCAAGGCAAAGCGCCAAATCAATAAAGAGCGCCCAAACAATATTCGTTCAAAGAGGAGCATGTGGATACCTTATTCCAATTGCTTCGAAAGAACAATAAACTCCAGTTGCCTGAAATCAGAAAACCAGATGAAGCGGGGAAAGTTGATGATCCCAACTATTGCCGTTATCACAGATTCCTTGGGCATCCTACCAAGAAATGCTATGTCTTCAAAGACATCTTGTAGAATTTGGTAAACGCTAATGTGCTCACCTTGAAGCCAGAGCAGAAGACCGTATCCACTAATATGATAGCGGTCCAATTTGGTGACTTTCCCCCGGTGGTAACCGCGAACGGTGTTGTACCCATCCGCAAGGGAGAAATGCACCTCAAGAATGCTGACTTGCATAGTCAGAAGGACAGGGGGTTGGTACCCCTCACCACCCCAAAAGGGGAAATCATGTGGGTCCACCCTGATTTGCTTGAAGATCAACAGTGGACGAGCACCTCGTCCAGAAAGAAGGGAGGCAAGGCTAAATCTTCCAACATGATTAGCCCCTCCGTTGCCGAAAACGATGACCACCTCAAACCTCTTACTGATTCAGAAGAGGAGAGGATTGTCCTGGCAGCATATCCAGGAGACAACCCTGGCACTCGGTCAGGAAAAGCCTACCTGAGGGATTATGGCCAGAATACTCAAGAGGCGGAAGAACAGCCCCAAGACGCTGGGGGTTCTGTGCCGAAGAAGCCGGTCGACAAAGGCAAACAAAAAGAGCTCCGGTTCAACAGAAATCTCCACCAGGAATCCGGAGAATCGAGTGCTCCATTTCAATTCAATGTCATGGCACAGCTGGCCAACATACCGGCCAGAATTACACTATATGAGCTCCTAAAGTTGTCAAAAACTACCAAAGAAGCTCTGATCGAAGCTTTAAAGAATACGGAGAGCTTTATTACGCAAGTCACTCCGATTCCCGAGGCTTCTGATGATCAAACTTGTCTGCAATGCCTGCAAGCGGCGAGAAGTCTACCGTGCATATCTTTCACACAAGAAGATATGCAGGTCAAACACGAACATGACCGACCACTGTACTACACAGGGTATATTGGATCTTCGGAAATTAGTCGTGTTCAGGTTGACCCGGGCTCAGCGCTCAGCATCATGCCCTACAGGGTCATGCAAGTATTAGGGATTCCTATGCACCGACTGCACACTACCCAGACTACTATCTTCGGGTTCAATGCAAACAGTACCCGACCCCTGGGGAAGATTAAGCTCAGATGCCAGATCGGAGATCTCAAGTCTGAGGTAGCATGCTACATCATAGATGCGGACACGTCTTACAATCTTTTGCTAGGACGACCATGGATACATGCAAACCGCATTGTCCCATCCACCCTGCACCAGGTTATGAAGTACGCCAATGACGAGGGCGAAGTTCGAACCCTAATCATAGAAAAATACCCCTTCCGAGGAGTAGAAAACTTCCACACTGACTCCGTCTTCTATCTGGAGTCCCAGGAGAAAGGAGATGTGGATAGCGGTAACGAAGCTGACATCGAGCCAGATCCTGACGAAGACTGTCCTTGGGAATTAAACTTTGATGTAATGGGTCAGGGTGAAAGTAATAATGATGTACCGAGTGGGGGCGAGTGGTGCATTAATGAAGATTTCATTTTAGCGTACTTGTCTGATGTCTCTCTTAACAATAAACAAATAGAGAATAATTCTAGTGCAGGTACCAACCCATGGCACGTACTGTGCACGGCATCACTCACATTGCCGATCGAGTCATCCCTCGTTTCAGAGGAAGAAATAGAGGATGCACAGAAGGTCTTCTTCAAAGTCCCATCCAAAAGGAAAGGGCGGAAGCCGATCTGTTTTGGAAAAGTCAAACCGATACAACTCAAACGAGGAAGTTCGGAGGAAGATGATGGAGTTCCTCAATTCCATTATCACGAACATAATTCCCTCCGGTTGATGAAACAAATGGGGTATGACTTTGACAAGAAGCAGGGTCTAAATTTCGGGAAAGGAAGGCGAACACCAATCCGAATGTCCCTAACCCCCGAAGGGAAACCCCCAGATTACTATCAAAAGACTAGAAGGGGTTTAGGATTTGTCACACCTCCCGCTGTCTCAGAAAATGAAATAAGTAATTATCTGCGTCAGGACCGCTCATCCGGAACATCTGCATATGAGTCTGATGTCAGTGTCGGACCTCTCTTTAGAAATCTGACCGTGAATATGGTTTCAATCGATCACCCGGATGAAAATGCAGGGGACGATGAAGGGTTAATGGAATCGATCAATGACCCCTGGATCAAACGTCTTAACATTTTGTGGGATATGCGATTCGAACAACGCGAACCACCCACTGAAGATAAAGTGGTCCAGGTTAATATGGGAGACGCACAAGACCCTAAACCCATTTTCATAGCTGAGGATTTATCATCATCCGAGAAAGAAGATCTTATATCTCTCATCCGAGAATATATAGATGTCTTTGCTTGGAATTATGAAGACATGCCCGGCCTTGACCCGAAGGTTGCTGTGCACCGTCTCAACATTGATCCGGATGCAAAACCCGTTAAACAACAACAACGTAGGTTTCGTCCGGAAATTATGGAATCAATCGAGTCTGAAGTGAAAAAGCTTATAGACTCGGGTTTTGTCAGGGAAGAACAACACCCAGACTGGGTAGCTAACATTGTTCCAGTTCCCAAGAAAAACGGTAAAGTCCGTATATGCATCGACTTTCGCGACCTTAACGCAGCCTGTCCAAAAGACGAGTTTCCACTTCTTATCACGGATGTTATGATCGATAACACCTGCGGATACGAAAGAATGTCTTTCATGGACGGATTCTCCGGGTATAATCAAATCAAGATGCACCCGAACGACGAGAAGCACACTGCATTCAGAACACCGCTGGGGGTGTATTGCTACACAGTGATGCCTTTCGGCCTGAAAAATGCAGGCGCAACTTATCAACGTGCAATGAACACTATCTTCCACGAACATCTGCGTAAGAAGATCGAATGCTACGTTGACGACATCGCAGTGAAAAGCCAACATAAAGGTGATCATCTTACAGACCTGAAAACGATGTTTGAAATCATGCGAACTCATCAGCTGAAGATGAATCCTACAAAATCATTTCTCGGAGTATCAAGTGGAAAATTCCTGGGATTTATTGTCACATCCAAGGGAATTTCTCTTGATCCAGAGAAAGTACGTGCCATCCAAGACATGCCACCGCCGAAGAACCTCAAAGAACTCCGAGGTTTGCAAGGCAGACTAGCCTACATCCGGAGGTTCATATCTAATCTTTCGGGGCGCTGCCAACCTTTCTCGAAGCTCATGAAGAAGGGAGTGTCCTTTGTGTGGGATGGGGAATGTCAAAAAGCATTTGAAGAGATCAAGAAATATCTCACCCAGCCACCCGTTCTCGTGGCCCCTATATCAGGAAAACCATTCCTGTTATATGTAAGGGCTATGGATCATTCGCTAGGAGCGCTGCTGGCCCAGAACGATGATCAAGGTCATGAGCAAGCCATCTACTATCTAAGCAGGATCATGATGGGAGCCGAACATCGGTACAACCCGGTCGAGAAAGAATGTCTCGCTTTGGTATTCGCGGTTCAAAAGATGCGACATTACCTAGTTGGACAGACAATCCATGTCATCTCTAAGGTGAATCCTTTGAGAGTCCTGATGACGAAACCATCGTCTCTGAATTGCCGGCTGGCAAAATGGGCCATCCTTTTGTCACAGTACGACATGCAATTTATGCCCCAAAAGGCAGTCAAGGGTCAAGCATTGGCAGATTTCTTGGCCGATCACCCGGTGCCAGGGACATCTAAGTTGTATGAAGAATTGCCCGACGAAGTCGCCGAAGCTTGTGTTGCTCAAGAATCTACACAAGTGTGGAAACTATTCTTTGACGGCGCGTCCAGAGCAAACCCTCACGGAGCGATTACTGCGGGAGTAGGAGTGGTGCTCGTATCGCCTAACGGTCACGTAATCCCAAGAGGATTTTCCTTAATCGAACCGTGTACCAACAATGTAGCTGAGTATAACGCGTTGCTATTAGGGATGCGACTTGCCGAAGAACTCAATATTCGGCGCCTTGAGGCTTATGGTGATTCTCAGCTCATTGTAAATCAAGTCCGAGGGGAATACGAAGTACGTCATGAGGACTTAATCCCATACTACTTCGCAGTGCTGAAGCAAGCTAAGCAGTTCGAGGGATTCTTTATCGAATACATTCCACGAGCCCAGAACGCGTACGCAGATGCTTTGGCTTCATTAGCGACCTCGTTGGCATTACCACCAGGAACCGAAACGACAATCCCAGTCTCAGGACGTGAACTATACTCCTCCAAGATTCCTAAGGAGGAAAGCTCAGACAAGACAATGACGGAGGAAGTCTGTACGACCTCTATAGAATTTGAGTCTAGAGATTGGCGATTTCCATATGTTGACTATGTCTTATACGGAATCTTGCCTGACGACCCCAAGGAAGCGGCCGGCATCAAACGAAAGGCCCTCCGATTCTATTACAATACAGTCACTCAGACTCTGTATCGTAAATCCCATGACGATATTTTGTTCCGATGTCTTTCTCAAAAGGAAGCAAAAGAGGCCCTCAAGGAAGCTCATGAAGGGATGTGCGGAGCTCATCAGCCCGGAGCTAAATTAGGGGATCGCCTCCGACGAATTGGCTATTACTGGCCAAAGATGTTCTCAGACGCGGTTGACCACGCTAAACGTTGTCACGCGTGCCAAATTCATGGGGATTTCATCCACCAAGCACCTGGGAACTTACATCCCACATTTGCATCATGGCCATTTGAAGAATGGGGCATGGATATCGTAGGTCCAATTTCTCCTCCGACTTCTAAAGGACATCGGTTCATCCTGGCTGTGACCGATTATTTCTCCAAGTGGGCAGAGGCAATCCCGTTGAAAGAAGTCAAAACTTCCAACGTAATCAAATTCATCAAACACCATGTTGTCTACCGTTTTGGAGTCCCGAGGCGGATAGTTCATGACAACGGGACACAATTCGTCAGTTTCGGGTTCCAGAGGTTTTGTGACAAGTTCAGAATCCAGAGCGTTGCATCTACGGCATATTATCCACCGGCAAATGGTCTTGCAGAAGCCTTCAACAAAACCATTGTGAAACTTCTCAAGAAATTTGTTTCCAAGAGTCGACGCGATTGGGATGAAAGACTCGGCGAATGTTTGTGGGCTTACCGCACAACGGTAAGGACCCCTACAAGAGCTACACCATTCTCGCTGGTATATAGCTGTGAAGCCGTATTACCACTAGAGATTCAGATTCCTTCTCTGAGAGTCACTATCACGACGGGGCTAACAGAAGAAGAAAAGCATCAACGGCGCCTGCAAGAACTTGAAACCCTAGACGACAAGCGACTTCAAGCTAAGCAGCAGATCGAACTATATCAAGCTCGGATTTCCAAAGCCTATAATAAAAAGGTTAAGGAACGAACTTTCAAGAAAGGCGATTTGGTCTTGGCCAACAGACGACCCATGGTGATGACACACAAAACCAAAGGGAAGTTCAATCCTAAATGGGAAGGGCCCTTCGTAATAGACTCAGTTTATTCGAACAGAGCATATCGTCTTATCAATCAACAAGGAGACAGGCTCATGATGCCAATCAATGGGAAATTCCTAAAGAGATATTTCCCGTGAATCATGTAGCCCCCTAATCCCCAGTTAGATCAGGCTGGGGGTTGCCTATTTATAGTGTAACTCTATTTTATATCTCGTCAAGTTAACACTACACCTCTGACGATTGAAATTTTCTGGAATTACTCCAAGTAATAATAAAGAGAATTTCGTTCTTTTCAGTTAACACTATATTTATAGCATTTGCATTACTTTTTCATTGTCTTGAATTATATTTCAACAAAAGGATAATGCAAAAAAAACAAAACGGTATCATTTTCATTCAACATTGTTAACTCCAATACAAAGTGACGATGAGCAAAATGAAAATGATACAGAAATCCCTTAATAAAAGAAAAAGGGGTACAAGACTTAAGCATCAGGTTTCATCAACTTGAGAGATTTCAGCCTGGATTTGAAGGCAGAGAGTTTCTTTTCATGAGTCACCCTGACTCGTTCCTGGATCTCTCTCCTGAGCTTAGCTTCGATAGGTTCGGCAGCGACAATGTCTTTACGAATCTTCTCGGCCGCGTGGAGCATACGGCAAAAGTCAGTGTAGATACGATCGCCTTGAAGCCCTAACTCTTTTCGAGCGTCTTCGTATTGAGCCAACTGAGTTTTCTTCTGGTCTAACTCCGCCTCCAAGCGAGCAATGTCTTTTTCAGTGGCACGAATAGCAGAAACAACACCTTTGGTATCGGTATAGGCCCGGGTATGCTGCCTCCGTAAGAGAGATATGCGTGCCTTCTTATCAGACAAGTCCTTGCAAAGGTCTTCTCGACGACGCGACTTGGAGATCATGGCCAAAGAAAGAGCGGGTTCCACTTCAGAGTCTGGATTGGTGTGCTGCAATTTTTTAAAAGCTGCCAGCTCTGTCTTCAAGAGAGCAACTCCTCCCTTGCAGTGCTCAGTCCATGACACATCTCCCTTAGCCTCGATTTTGTCCAAACACTTGGTCAAGATGGGCTCACAGTCTTCAAAAGAAGCACCATCAAGACGGACTAGATCAGCAGTCATTTGTATCCAGTACTCCAATTCCTCGATCAGTTTCTTCAAAGCTCTTGAGCGTGGAGGAGGAATGGTTGGATAGATTGGACCTGCATCTTCTTCATGGACAGATGACTCAGCGAGTTCAGAAGAAGAATCCTCGTACATACTTTGGTCCCGGGAAGAAAAAGAAGATGCGGATTCAGAACTCCCAACAGACAGTATTTCCTCGATTTTAGTTTCTTCAGGAATAGGAGGAATTGATCGAAGCATCTCTTCCTCTCCACCGGTTAAGTGCGCGACAGGCGCAGATTTCATTGCGTCACCCATCAATTTGGCCTTCTTTGAATTTTTGGCTACGATAGGCAGTCGTTCACGTACCCTCCTGTCATACTCGCCCTGTTCAGCAGCAGAAAGAGCCTTCTTACCCGATCTCAAAAGACGAGGTTCAGAAACAGGCACTTCTGGAATTGACTTTTCTTCGGAAGAGTCAGCAATCGGTGTTTCTTCTTCGATCTCCATAGGAGCTTCTTCTTTGGGAGGTTCGACGGCGGACAAATTCCTAATGGCTTCAATAGCTCCGGACACTTCTTGTTCGCAGGATAAATATTCTTCTACCCCCGGCAAACGAGTACTGGAAGAACGACTCCTCGAACGATACAATTCCCGAATCTCATTTATGCAGGAGGTATGAATATCATACCCCGTGACTTGGGAAACTTCTTCATACCAGCTGCAGAAATCGGCAACAGTAGAGCAGCCAGGCGTCGAATTGGGTAAAGTGAATTGCGCATGGGTTCCCCCGGCGGAAAAGAAGTACCATGCACGAGCTCCTTCATATAAATTCCCAACTTGAGCCAAGGCCGGGTTGGGATTGCCAACATAAAGCTGGTCATATCCAAATTGCCTAGCGAATCGAGAAGGCACATAAGGCTCAATAAAGCACTTCTCCCGCAAGCGGAAGACCAGGTAGCCCAACCTGATCATAAGAAGCCAGTTGAATGTGCCTTCTTCCAAAGAAGACGAGCCCTCAAAAAGCAAGTCCAGGAAGCGGGCATCCTTCACGTCAGCTCCGTCAAAATTAGGAGCACAACAGAGCATCCGGTAATTATCTTTCCGAGATAAGAGTTGTCGAGCCCTGACTATGTAAGAATGAGTCCACGTGGCCGACTCTAATCTCTGTATGAAGGGGATGTAAGCATCAGCACTCTCCGATACTCCCGTCATCAAGGAGGGGCAATGCAGCACGAACCAGGCCACCAAGTACGTATATGGCACTGGAATACGTGGCTGGGGGTTCTTCCTGGCTTTCTTCCTGGCAACCTTAACCATCGAGGCACCGAGCATATCGGAGGTCAACATCCTTAGGCCGTTTTGAATGCAGCCGACCATGGCAGTGAGGAGGCTCACGGGTCTCCCATGTGCCAGTAAAACAGCTGGATATACAACCTCAGCCAAGATCGCTACCATTGGTCTTGACGGCACTACACACCGTTTCAACCAAACCATAAAGAAGCCTGCAAGTAGAGCCGTGTCAGAAATGGGAATTGTAGCCTGGTGGTGGAAATTTTCAAATTCAACACCAGCCTCAAAATCCTCTTCTACATGCTCTGTTTTGTAGAACGCGTTAGAAGCCTTAATCCGAGCTTTGGCCTCTTTGGGAGAGATGGCTGCAACACGAGACACGGCTACATCTTTCCGGTTTAAATTCTGAAAGAGGTATTCCGCCCATACGGTATGCATAATGCCCCCTCCACGCATCCCAAAGACTTGAGCACAGATGTGGAAGTGGCACATCAACTCCCAGAAAGTAGCATAAATTTCTGGGTGCGCCAACCTCAGTCGGAAAAGCTCTTCGGTAGTGGGAATGAACTCCTCATAGGGTGTTTTTCCAAGTCGCAATCCCGACACTGCTTGCATCTCATGGAGAGCAAAACCTAACTCTCCTGCAGGTGTGAAAAATGTGCAACTGTCCGGGTTATATTTCTCCAACATAGCGAAGAAATTATGGAAGCTCTGCACGACTCCCCGTCGAGTAGCTAACACGGGAATTGTGAGACCCGATTGAGTGAGTGACTCCTTAAGCTCCTCAAGAACAAAGTCAATCATACGGGTCCACCAACCTCCTTCTCCGGAACAAACCCATCCAGGGGATCTAAACGCTTGGGTAGAAAATTCACCCTGAGCCATAAGGAATTGGCGAATAAAGATGTTCGCTGGGCGTGGCATCTCCTGAACAAGCTCCTTCTTCTCAAATAAACCAGGTCTCAATCCCTTGAGTTGCCCCCCGATTTGTGTACGAGCCTGTCGACCAGATCCGAACGACACATTTTCCTTCTCTTTGACTATGTCAAAAGTCAGACCCCGACGGTGGCTTGCATTCAAAAAGTGGGAGAGGGGATACATCCTCTTCATGTTTGGAAGGAAGAAGTAGCGATTGTCAACTTTCCGCAACAGCTTCGAATCTTCTACGTGTACGAGGTGATCATCGATGGATATGCGATCTCCGAATAGGAACGCCGGTTTGGGAAACTGGGCATGACCTGCAGGGGTCTCCATGTCCAAATCAGTAATCAAAACTCTAAGAGTTGAACATCGAGGAGATCTAATCATGTCCATTCTCTCGGAGTCAGCAAAAGTGCAAAGCGGAACTGTGTTTTGAAGACTGAAAGCTTCATTTGCATCAAGACCGCCAATATACCCAAAATGGTGTTCTTGCGAAAGCGGCACATTTGGAAGAAGCACTGCACAATCAAAAGCAGATGTTAATGAGCTATCGACATAAAGATAGAACCCAAAGCATAATGGGTTAAAGTCTCATGCCAAATCTCCAACGCGAGGGTCGAGCCCCGCGTCAGAATCCTCAAACGCGAGGGTCGAATCTCGTGTTAAAAATTTGGAACACGAGGGTCGGGACCCAAAGGGAATCCCAACCCCGCGTTTTCATCCAGTTAGAACGAGTCATCTTCCTCGTTATCAAGAACCCATTTAGGGTTTTCAGAAAACTTGCCAAAGCAAGTTCTTTTAGTCGGCACTTACCACGACAGGGAAGTTCCTGTGATCGTGGGGATGACGACGACGTCCCAGCACGATCAGGAACACCGCCGGCGCCCTCAACCGACGGTGTTTCGGAAGTCGCTCCGGCGACTTTCTTGGAGCTTGAACCCATCCTCCGTGGCGCCATCAGCACAGTGGATCGGAGGAGGTGTTTTCGAACAAAGAAGACGAAGTTCGTCGGAGATCTCGCCGAAGTCAAACGAGATTTCTCGTTCTTGGAAATAGCCAAAATTTTGAGAGTCAAGTGACTCTTGACATGACCACTCAGGTCTATTTATAACAGCCGTCAAGCTGTTGAGATGGTACGGGATTCTAGGGAAGAATCCCAATCATCTTCAAAACGCGAAGCCCACTATCGCGTTCAAATTTCAAAGGGGTAAGGCCCAAGCCCACGTCACTAAGGCCTGAACCTCGCGTTCCAAACCTTAAACGCAAAGGTCACCTTAGCGTTATAACTCTTCGATACTTAGCCTCTAAGTTCATGGGTTCTTTTTAACAGAGTGCGTTCAAAACTCTGTATCTCCTCAACCCATCAGGTTAATATTACACCTCAGATGGTCATCATCCTAACAGAGATTGAATTTAGTTATTATCACCACCAATATAACTACAATTCCTCTGTTAAAGTCCACTTATCGATTCTCATTAACAGAACGATAAGTCCTCAAAATCACTCAGATTATTGTCAATTTATTAGCTCTTTCCAACAGGGCAATAAATAACCAGTTTATCAGCTCTTCTCAGTGGGGTAATAAAAGTACTCAAGATCTTGTTCAAATCCTTAGTATCACAATTCATCACTCCGATGGTAAAAATAATACTTAGTGATTTTCCCCAGCAAGATATAAAAGGATTTTATCCCCACAGATGTCACGTTAAAACCACACCTCTGACAAAATCAACTTATCGACTCTCCCCCAATAGAACGATAAGTCCTCAAAATTGCCCCGATCGCAATTTCTTTCCTGTCACG
>BQKN01064696.1:480628-493177 GCA_022839385.1 Asparagus kiusianus
GCTCCAAATATCCCCAATTCAATCACCAATCAAAGCCAAAGAAACCCTAAAATGTGCGTTGATATTTATACCAAATACAAATCCCAAAAAGAATAGGAAACCAAAAACAGACCCGAACCCGACTCGCGGTCGACCGGACAGAACGACATAATCTAGAAAACCATTACGGGGTTTGGAGGGTCGACCGCCAAAATCGTCGCGATCGTCCGGCCAAAGATTCAGAATCTGTACCAAGTCATGCACGTTGTCGGTCGACCGCGCCAAAGCTCGCGGTCGATCGGAGTGCACCCAAATGTCCGTCAGCTCCAAAAATCCTGTTCTTCTCCAATTTCTTCACCAAATCTACACTCACATGTTAATATGTGTTTCTATAGTTACGGACTTATTGAAAGCACCCTAATGCTACTAGGAAAGAACCCTAGAGGGGTGTGAATATGGTTTATGCTAATCTAATCCGATTTATGCCAATTAAAAACTTAGTAACAATATATCCTAGCAAGAATGATATAACAAGAGATATATGCAAGGATAAGCAATATAAACAAGGGTGAAATAAGATAAACAAAAGATACAATTGTGATAGGGTAACGTAAATAATGTAAACACACAATATGATCACGGAGTTCGGACCTTCCGTCCTACGTCTCCGCTCCTCACTCCAGGGGAGAAATCCACTATCACACCGGATTTTCAATGATCACTCGAAAACGTTTACACCATACAATATCAGTTTTCAACGCTCACCGATCAACGTTCACAATCTCACAATATAACTACACTAACTACCACCTCAAGTGTTGGTCTCTAGCCCGTGTCTCCCTCAAGTGTTAGGAATTATAACATCTTTCTAGGCATTACCACCTACCCCACTCCTCTTGGGACGACCCCATCTCTCACCACACATTCATCTTGGTGTACTAGTGTATTACAAAGTGAATCCTCACAATTATAGCTCACAACAACAAATTTGTTCTCTACAATAGATGAGAACACAATTAAGCACAACTCAAAGTTACAATCTTTCACAACCCAAATTATACTATGTATGTAAATACTAAAAGCTCAAGTGGGTGTGTGTAACAATGAGGTTTAATCAAACAAACTAAACTCAAATAAATCTAGCTTTAAGGAAATAAAAAACAAACAAATAAATAGTTAGATAAGAGTTTAGAAAAACTTCTCTATAGATCGAGAGAGAGAGAGAGAGAGAGGGGGGGAGAAGAGTTGAATATTCAAACACCAATGGATGATCTTCCTCAAGCTCTTGTGAAATTATCTTCACAAACAAACTCTTAAAAACACACTTAAACCCTTAAACAAAACTTGTAAACTCTTTTGAAAACTTTTCTCTTCTTATTTAGAACTGAGGATATGTGGGGGTATTTATAGGAAACCCCAAAGCCAAGAGAAAACCAACAAAACCAGCAAAAAGACAAAAACAAAAAAGCTAGAAAAAACTTGTCGTTGGGCCATCGGTCGACTGATCAGTCGACTGATGAGCTGACCTTTAGAGTCAGCATCCAGCTCTTCGGTCGACTGATGACTTGATCGATCGACTGATGACCTCATCAGTCGACTGGTCAGTCAACTAAAACAAAATATAAACTTTTTGTTATTTCAGACGATTTCTTCAGTCGACACATCAGTCGACTGATGTCATCAGTCGACTTACCAGTCGACTGATAACAGGTTATCACCCTGTTTTGAAACAGAAATCTGATTTTCAAACCTATTTTGAAAATAGCAAATAAAATCATAAAAATGTAAAACTTTGGGAAATGATTATAGATATAATAATAAATATGTTACAAAAACTGGTTTTTAAAAAGTACCTCCCAAATGAGAAATCTCTTCATTTTTCAAAATAGTCCAAAACATAAAAATGAACAACACTTGTTTTATCATTTTGACTAAACCATGTTTTGAAACTTTATAAAATGATTATATAGACTTAATGAAATATGTATATAATGATTGTTAAGTCTATAAACAAATAACTCATTATTTTCACAAATTTATATTTATATAAACTTGAAAACCAAAAGCCAAAACTTGTGTGTGTGTGTGTGTGTGTGTGTGTGTGTGTATACATAGAAACCAATAAAATGTGTGTGTATATGATATTAAGCTTAGAGTACTTAACACACATAATATAAACTCTATACTATTTACTCAAGCAATGATCTTGATCTTCAATAAGCTCTTCTTGGTAAGCTTGCGGATGAAGCTTAAACTTGGATCTTCAACTTGACTTGCATTGCTTCACTCCACTATTTCCACCAACCTCCATTAGATATGATCGTGAATGCTTGATTTCATCCATCCTCCAACATATTGTAAATTGTTTGTAGTACAAAACACAAACACTAGACAAACAATACTATATGTAAATTGTTTGTAAACCATCATCAAAACAAAAGGACCCAACACTTAATTTTATCTCAAACCAAATACAATGCCCTGAGGATCAACAAGACATATATCTCCACACTACAGGTTTTCCAAAATAAATAAATAATCTTCTATCACTTCTTAACAGTTAGAAAAAGGAAATAGAAGGAAAGAGAATTTTAGTTTAACTTCATTTGGGAGTTATGTTGGGAAGGTAAAGAGAGAAAGGAAGGAGAAGTTCTTTTAAAATCAAAATTAACTTCATGACAAACTTTTCTTGGGAAACTTCATGATAAATTTGGCAAAGCCATGAAATGAATACCCTACCAAGTTCTGTATGTGTTCAATCCTTTGGTATAGGCAGGGGAAGTTCATGCGAAACTAATTTGTGAAATTCATTTGACATGTATGACCCTTGCTTATGTGAAATTCATGGCTCGTTTAGTCATTTGACATGTTTGAGCTATAATAAATGTGCAATTTTTATAAGTTCCAAGTCATGATAGTTGTTGGGTAAAACAGCATCATTGGGTTTGATCTGCTGTAAGGATGGTTTCTTGTTCTTTACTTTAACATAATTATTTCTCATGGAAGAGATTGATTACAACTTTGTTCATGTGGGAGGGAATATGGTACTTTATCCTTAACCATTGTCTTAACTTGATAATAAAGGCTCTAATCCTCTTTCTCTTTCAATATTGTTAGTATTGGATCAAGACAAATGCCCTATAAAAGTAAGGACACAACTCATGGTACCTACTAATTAACACTCAATTGTACAGCTAGCTCCACAAAGGCTCTAGCTGAACAATCTTGAAAAAGGTTGGTAAGAGCTTGTTTAGGACTTATATTTTATTGACACATGCATTATAGGGATCATTGCATTAGAGTGAGGTGTGGGTGAGTACAATTAATAGAGGCCATACCTTGATCTCATTATGGTCCCATATGAGTGAGGCTTGGTTCTCTCATATGGGTGTTCTGTAGCTCCCAAGAAAGAATCAATGGCATTGCTATCCTGAACCTGTGGTTTGCTCACATCACACAAACACTATGCGGTTTCTCATATGTTAAAGCTCATGGGTTAATTGTAACATATATAGACCCTATGCACTATCTCAACGCGTCACTTATTTTCCTTTAAATTTGATACAGACAGATAGACCACCTGAGAACTAAATTGAATGTCATCGCCAATCAACTGAGGGAAAAAAGATTCATGCACAAAAAACACTTGTTAGAGGGCTGGAGTTTGTTGCTCTGGCGTGCCCTCTGATGTACAAGTCAGTGATAAATTAAGCAAATTTACAGAATCTAGTTTCAGAGAGTAATGTAGCAGTTTTTTTTTGCGTACCTTCAAATAGTGGAGATTACACATTATTTATAGAGGAATGATAGCGGCACATCGGTAATTTGATCGGATCGGTGCATTCGGCTAATCAGACTACACTTTACACGTGTCGGCAGCCTATTGAATGAGTCATCTTCACGTTTAATGCGACAGTGACAAAACATCTAAAGTGTTGGGCGTGGTCCGAGGAGTCATAACTTCGGCCCGAAGAGTCATGATGACTCTAAATCTCTAACTCAATATTAAGTGCACAACTCAATATTGAGTGGCGAAGTGCAACTATTGTAGTTGATAGGTCATCTCGTTATTCAAGACATTCTCTAGCGAGGGTCCGAATAGAAGACGTCTTTCACCTTAGGCTCGGCTTTTCCTAGCATATCCTGGCTTGAAGACGGCTTTTGTCTCGAATTCGGGTCCCTAGATGGGTTGGAGATGCTCACACCCGGATCGGGCCCTTAAATTTGTGGGGCTCGGCCAATCAAACATGACACTTGACAGGCTCCCGAGAGTTCATTAGGCTTAGTAATTCTTAGGGTATAACACAACTAAATAAATCTGTCTCATGACTACTAGGCTGGCTCGGCCTCTCGGTCCGACGTTTCAGTGTCGGGGTGAAGGGTGGGTGCCGCCAAAACCTGAGTGTGGGATCGCTGGATAATCAGACTCAAGTTGACCCGGACCAGATGTGGACCATAATTAGTATCATGCGTACCTAACTAAATGCTGCCAAAAGGTCAACATGGATTGTTGGTCACATTCCTCTTCATCAATTTGCTTTCATCTCGTTTCGAGTATCGTGCTATGTTAAATACTTAGAGAGAGAGTGTGAGTGAGAGAGAGAGAGAGTGAGTGAGTGAGGGTGTGTGCTAATTATAAAAATAAATTATAAAAAAAAGGGACAATGCTTGCACCTGATGAGGATTTGTAATGATTCTTGGAAACAATACTAGCTACGTGATTGACTTACTATATTGCAGGTATGCTGAAATGTCAAAATGATCACAATTACATCATACGAGAGAAGTGAGAGTAAAAGGTTAATCAAATTTAAAGAATAATACACGTTAAATGGGGGGCATTTGGTAGCTTGCAACTTAAGTCGTTGCAACTAGTTGCGTATAACCGGATAGAATTTGTCCAATTGCAAGCATCTGTTTCGTTATAACTCGTTATTGTTTCAGACCTTTTAAGAGAATTGTTTCTCAATGCGATCCTACCGATCATTGGATTGACAAGAAATAGAACAGAAACAATGATAATATAATAGTTTTAATATTATTATTTTTTTTTTGGTCAAGCCCTCGGGGCGTGGCTAAAGGCACCCCGCAACACATGGCCTTCACTACTCCAGTAAATAATTAAATTTATACTTACGAGTCCTACTTATATACATAAATCCCTAATAAATTCAGTAATCTCTCTCTCTCTCTCTTCGTTAATTATCCAAAATCTCACGTTATAACTTACAAATAAGATAATGACAAGATAAATAGATAATAAGGGGCTGTTTGGTTGGTTTCCTAAAAACCAAGAAAAGGAAATCGGTACAAGGAAATCAATAAAATAATATTTTTATCCATTTCCATCCCTAAAACTCACCCACAACATCCAATAAAATATTATTTTTATCCTCCAACTCATCTCATTTCATCTCCTTTCTTACCTTTAAGGGCCTGTTCGTTTGTTTTCTAAAAACCAAGAATGGAAATGGAAAAGGTGGAAATCTCAAAATAACCCATTTCTTCCATTTTCATCCCTAAAACTCACCCATAACATCCAATAAAATATTATTTTCATCCAACAACTCATCCACATCATCTAATAAAATATTATTTTCATCTAACCACTCATCCACCACATCTAATAAAATATTATTTTCATCTAACCACTCATCCATCACATCTAATAAAATATTATTTTCATCCAAACATCACTCAACTCATCTCCTTTCATCATTTCAAATCACTCACATCATCGAATAAAATAATATAACAATTCACCTCATCTCATTAACATTTCATTTCTTCCATTTCCTCCCAAAAAGTTGCGAAAACACATTTCTTAATCTTTCCTCACATCACCCAATAATACAATGACAACTCATCTCATCTCATTTTATTTCTTATTTTTAAGAATGAACCGAACAAAAGAAAACAAGAAAACTACAGGAAATTATTTTCTTATAATTCATTTCCTTATTTTTTTTGGCCAACCGAACAACATCAAAACTAGTTTTCTTAAAAAATCACTCACATCATCCAATAATAATGTGACAACTCATCTCATCTCATCTCCATTTCTTTGATTTCCTTTTTTTTTTAGCCAACCGAACAAATCAAAAACCTATTTTTTTAGAAATAGTTTTCCATTTCTTTGATTTCCCATTTTTTTTAAGGCAAACGAACAGGCCCTAAAAATAAACCAAACACAAGAAATGTGTCACATCATCCAACTCATCACATCTCATTTTATCTCATTTTTAAAAATCACACACATCATCCAATAATATTGTGACAACTCATCTCATCTCATTAAACATTCCTTTCCACCCATTTCCTCAAAAAAAAACAAGAAATTAATTTCCTTAAGTACATGTCACATCATCCAATAATATACCTCCAACTCATCTCATCTCATCTATTTTCTTATTTTTAAAAACGAACCAAACACAAACAATCTCAAAACATCATCCAATAATATACCTCCAATTCATTTCCTTATTTTTTTAACCAACCAAACAACCTCAAAACAAGTTTTTAAAAAAATCACTCACATCATCCAATAATAAGGTGACAACTCATCTCATCTCATCTCCTATTCTATAATTTCCTTTTTTTTTAACCAACCAAACAACTTCAAAGTAATTATAATAGGAAATAGGTTTCCTAAAGTTTGATTTCCCAGTTTTTTTGGCCAAACGAACAGGCCCTAAATAACAGATAGAGCTGCCCCTATCGCGCTCTCTCTCTCTCTCTATGACTCTATCTCATCTCGTCATTAGTTATCCAAAATCTCACGCTATAATTAATAACATAATTAATAATTAAGAAATAAAAATAATGACGAAATAAATAATAAGAAAACAGATTTATTCCCTCTCCATTAAAGGAGCCGTCACTGGGTACCGAAACCAAAGGCAAGAAGCCACAGTGGCCTCCCCATCACTGCTCGCTACGATCCAAATAAGATTTACTAATTTATCAATTTCAAGAAAAGTCGAGGGCTTTTGAGCGAATGTTGGACTCCCGAAGACCCCCGAGATCCCTACCGCCGCCGACGACCAGCCCCCAACCCTAATTTTCATGGAAGGTAACTCCTCCTCTGCCTTTCATTTGTTTCGATCCGCTGCTGTTTTAGGTCCGGGGGTTGCGGAATTGGGATAAAGATTGGATTTTTTTTGGGAGGCTAGGGTTTTGAATTGGGTGCAATTGGGCCCTTTTGGGGTCGTGGATGGGTTTGAATTTTGAAGTCTGGGACTATGCTGTTGTGGTTGAAGATCTCTGCGTTTCACGGTTTGGATGATGTTGAATTTAGGTGCTTTTTCTAGCTGGAGTTTGAAATTTTGCTACTTGTTGCATGTTTTTTTTATGTTGCTCAACTTTTTTGGAGATTTGATGGTTGGAGTATACTAAGCAGAGTGGATTATGCAATTACAGATTAGTGGCTAGATTTAGTATGTAGCTTATGCAATTGCAGATAAAGGGTGCAGGTCAAAGGTTATGTCTTGAGCTACTAAATTTCTTCTTTAGGTTGCGCCGAGTGAGACTATATATGTTTGAACTATGCTAAGGCCTATAGGATGGAAAAGATGGACATATGGATGGTCCATGTTTGACTAGGGCAGTCCCCAACCTAAGCTGAACTTGGTTTGGAATAAGCCAAAGCCCCATCGATACTGCATTAGGACTATGCATTTCAGCTTAGACTTAGCTTTTAATTTGAACCCAGCAAGGACTTCCCACGAAGAATTGGTTTGTGTGTGTGTGTGTGAGAGAGAGAGAGAGAGAGATAAGTGACCCAGATTCATAATCTACATGGGTTGGGTTAAGAACCCGCTAGGATCCGATTCTGAAGAGGTTCGAGCATTTAGGAGAGGCATGGAGAAACTCCTCAAATACAAGATATTCTGCATTTGACCGTCTGCCCTTACATTAGAGGATAGTGAATCTTTGAGAGGCGAAAGTAGGAGAGAATTAGAACATTATTCACTGTATGAAGTATGTTGGTTGGTGTGATTGCTGAGGCAGGAGAAAAATGATGCTTTGGGACTCGAGACTTAATATGGAGAGGCAATATATTCACAGCTAAAGTGTTTAGGACGAGGGTTAGTCTTATGTTGCGCGTTGGGTGACAATTATGGAAAATTTATGTTCATTAGCTCCGTTGAGATCTGATGTATTAATCAAGCCTGAAACTGGAAGGATCTTACTCCAATATGAGAGATTGATTGTGCATGATTTTGGCCCATATTCAGTTCCATGTTCATCAGTTATGTTTTGTTGGCAAAACTTTCCCTGACTTAGCATTCAGTTTCAGCAAACCCAACCAAATTGCAACCTTTAGTTGTATAAGTGGAACTCCTTCGGTAGAAGTTGTTTTTACTCAAGATTGTCCTGGTCTGCCCAATCCATGACTGAGTGATAAATTACAATGTGTAGGACCCAAGTAGTCAAGAACACTTTTCTCGTCAAGTTATTAATGTATAGCACTTTGGTTGAAATCATTTATTGGCAGTTGGCAGTGTTTGACTCACCTGCAATCCAAAGAGAACGCAAGGTGTTAGACTATGCTACCACTTTCTATTGTTATATTTCCCTATATGATGTTGTTACCAAATTGGTATTTACAACTTTGCGTGTTCTATCGTTATAATTTCAATGTATCTATGAAGTCCATTGTTTTCTTCTTGATCCTTAAGAATTTTTTTGTGCTAGAACTTTGCATGTATGTTCTTTTTTTCTTTTCATTTTTTAATGCTGTTGCCTGATGTGAGCAGGACTTGAACCACCAGATTGCTTGCATCTTCTTAGGCCACATTGCCACAACTCATCCTTTCCTGTCGTGGCAGTCACATAAGGTTTTCATATGTCCTTGCAGATGTAAATGAGGACATTTAGTTGATACCAACATAACTAATTGTCTCAAATACTAGTTTGGGTATCTTTTTTGATGTGTAGACATGTTTCAATAGTTATCTCTGGTGGTTGGTTTCTATTACGCTGTAATTGGGGTCCTCAGAATTTTAGTAGAAATGTGCAGGTGATTCGTGCTTGTGAAATTTCAATCTGAACTGCTACCAGAGTATAAAGAAAGGGTGCTTCTGTACACCATATGGTTTTGGTAAATAATACATAATAATAGTATTCTATAGAAACTGTTATGATATTGGCATTAATGGCTAGATAGGAGCATGTTGGTGCAAGACCTTACAAGATGTGTTTGCCTTTTCTGTCATGATATTGGTTGATAGTAACTCTGAGAACTCATGAAAAGAAATTGTCCCCCAAGTAGAAAGATTTGACGTTTGTCTTGTATCGTTTTATACTGGCTGTGAAAAGATGACATTGAAAAATAAACATTCATCCATCGTTGTCTTCATGCACGTGCATGCGAGATAATAATAATACCACTTTCATCCAAGTATGATTAATCTTTTGGTTGAGCTTCTACCATGTTTTTTGTTCATCTCCTTTCTGAATGTTAAAATGGTTGTCCAATATCTTGTTCTTGGTAATTGTTCTGTTTTATTAACTGTGTTTAGAAAATCTTTACTGCATTTATGACATTTTAATCTTGAACAGCATTAGCATTTTTATTTTTATTTTTGGGACAGGTGGGTCGCCAGACCATGCTTCAGCAGGGTCTGGACCTAAAAGATCGAGCGCATCTTCAGGTGGCCGGCCCCGTGGATCATCCTCTTCCAGTCGAAAAGACTTTCTTCGGAATTTTGTTGATAGTGAAATTTTGACAGCGCATCTAGAAGATTGGTTGTCAGGAATATCAGAAGAGTCAGATTTCAGAAAGCCTACCTTCGATGCTCCTTTTAATCTTACCGAACTGCAAAATTTTGATTATGCACTGGAAAATGTTACTTTCCAACAATTGATTCGGATGCCAAATGCTCTCTATTCGTCGACATCTGATGCTGTTGAAGCAACGGCACATCTTGCCATTGAAGATTTTCTGCATGCTGGTGTCAAAGGCTTGTGGGAGACATTTTGGGGTCAGGATACTCCTATGCCCTTTCAGGTTGCTTGTATCCATAGTACAAGTTCCAAATTCTATCCTGCTGAGAAGGCTATTGCCAGTGGAAAGCTCGGAGGCCTTTGTGCAACCGCTATATTTCTCAAAAGCAGTCGTAGTTTACATGGGAGATGGGATCAAATTCTTGAATTAGCTTTGTTGAGGCCTGATATTGGGACTCTTGCAGTGCAACAGAATGACCAACAGCCTTCTCATGCTATTTTAGCGGAAGCATTGTTCTTTGCTTTACGTGTTTTATTATCTCGAAGTCTCAGCAGATCAACTACCATACTTCGTAATTCAAGTTGTGTTTTTGTGTTACTTGTCGATTCTCAATACGGTGGGGTGGTAAAAGTGGAAGGTGATGTAAATAAATTGGATTTTGATGTTAATAATGTGTATGAGTGTGCTGCAGATTGGATTAAAATCCATGCCAAAATCAATGTTTCTCCTGTTGATCGGGTCTGGAACAAGTTAGGCAATTGCAACTGGGGAGATATTGGAACTTTACGGGTTCTCCTAGCAACTTTCCACTCTATAATTCAGTTTTTTGGAATGCCTAAGTACTCACTTGA
Organism: Asparagus kiusianus; assembly: GCA_022839385.1. Classification (NCBI taxonomy): domain Eukaryota; kingdom Viridiplantae; phylum Streptophyta; class Magnoliopsida; order Asparagales; family Asparagaceae; genus Asparagus; species Asparagus kiusianus. Next base: position 491,189 of record BQKN01064696.1, read on the forward strand.
AGATTTGGCTACAGAACATGGTTCTCGACTGCAATACCGAAGAAAAGAGAGGCAACTAGTAGATTCACATGTTAATGAAAATGGTTTGTTCCGTTTTCAGCAGCGCAGCATTTCTCCTGAAATTGTTGAAGTTCAAGAAGAATCTGTCAAAATTGAACCTAGAGAAACCTTAAAGCTTGAAAGAGGATCAGTAATATGGCTCGAGGCTTCTAGCTGGCAAAAGGGTTTCCAGATAAATGAAGTTGTATCCGATGGCGAGGTCCCAATATACAAGGCAAGTCCTGTAGAAGAACAAGGGAAAGCTTTTCTCTTGTATGTTGGCTCAAGTCCCTCACATTTAGAGCCAGCTTGGGAAGATATGAACCAATGGTACCAGGTCCAGAGGCAGACAAAAGTCTTAACTTCGATGAAACAGAGAGGCCTTTCGAGTAAATACCTACCTCAAATTGCTGCATCTGGACGAATTATTCACCCAGGTCAATGCAATAAGCCTAAGACTGGAGGAAATTGCAGCCATCCTTGGTGTGGGACCCCAATCCTTGTCACTACTCCATGTGGCGAACCTATCACTACTTTGATAGCTAATGGTATGTTCGGTCCTGACGAAGCTCTCAAATGCTGCCACGACTGCTTGTCTGCGCTCTCAACAGCCTCTTCAGCTGGAATCAGGCACGGAGATATCCGGCCAGAGAATATAATTCGTGTGAGCAATGGGGCTCGCCATCCCTTCTTCGTTCTCATAGGGTGGGGCCACGCGGTTCTTGAAGATAGAGATCGGCCATCGATGAATCTTTTCTTCTCTTCTACCTACGCTCTTCAAGAAGGAAAATTATGTGCGGCGTCAGATGCAGAGAGTTTGATTTATCTTTTGTATTCTTCATGTGGTGGAGTTTTTCCCGAACTAGATTCAGTTGAAGGGGCTCTTCAGTGGAGAGAAGTATCATGGTCAAGACGAGTTATACAACAGAAGCTTGGGGATGTATCTGCTGTCTTGAAAGCTTTTGCTGATTATGTAGATAGTCTTTGTGGGACTCCATACCCAATAGATTATGAAATTTGGTTAAGGAGGCTGAGAAGGACAATGAATGAAGAAGATCATGGGAAGGAGATTGTTGTCTCAAATTAAGATTGTTAGTGGCTTCTGGACGAAAATTTTGTAGAGTCTGAGCTCCATTTTGAATGCATAATTTCTCATTGGTGTTTGAAGTTTGAACCAGATCCATACATTTTCAACGTAAGCATCAGTTCAGAGACATGGCTGTATAGATTCTTTGAAGGCTACTTCCGAGAGCACCAAATGTTAGGCTTATGTGTGTACGTAGCGCCTGGATGCCACTAGCTGCTATCCTGCTTCTCTCAGGGATTTATGTAACTAGGAAAGAGATGACACTCAAATGCTGCTTCAATTATTTGGATCAATATGATGGCTAGATTGGTTGGTTCAGGTACTAACCGGGATTCGCTGATTATGCTCAGATTACTGGTCATCATTCGGAGTGAGTCAGGTGAGAAAATGTTGATTTTTCGTTGTTTCCTTCTTTCTTTTTCCTTTATATTGTCCGATTCTTTTCTTTTACTTGGATGGCCTTGTGTTATAGTTTTGGGTTATACCTTTATCATTCAATGGTTCCCTCATCCTTTTTTGGGTGTCTTTTGTGTAAATGGTTCTAGTGTCACTTACTGGGGCTTTTTTGGCTTAGGAGAATGAAAGACAATCTATTGTTTGTTACCTTTTATTTTGTGTGGATATCGAACAGTTACCAGTGGAGCATTTTATTGTGGTTGTGTTCTGCTTCCTTTTTTTCCCACTATTCTTGTGTTAAATATTACACTCCTTATGCTTTTCTCTCCCTGTTCAAGCTGCTACGTCAAGCTTCAGACAGTTCGGATATGCTAACTACCAAGTGCATATTAAATTGCCATACACTGAAAGCATGATACCCTCAAATGTTGCTTCAATCTACTACTTTTTCTCTTTTTTTCTGGTGG
>BQKN01064696.1:499544-512308 GCA_022839385.1 Asparagus kiusianus
GGGGAGTACTTGTTATCGACGAATAAATTGAGTTTTGTTACGGATGTACGCAGATAATAATGATATAGGACCAAATGCATGCACCAAGAGAATATGCTCAATATGGACTACAATTCCAGCTAAAAGACAATTGTAAACAAATTTAAAGCTACATAGACAAACATAAAAAACAAAAAAGAGGAACCAATAATAAGAGCTCCCAATTAGTGACGCCATTTAACTAACATTTGTACGTATATGTCATCCTGTAACATCAATTATCAAGCATTCTTGTCTTTTATCTGCGCATCTCTTCATGCAGGCTTATGCTCGTCTACAATTGCAATAAAATTTAAAAAAAAAACAAAAAAAAAAGAAAACTACACTGTCTCCAAAAGAAAACAAAAACAAAACAGACAAAACTCTACATATCAGGAAATGATGCATACATGTAAGAAGGTTATCCTCCCTTCTTTCTGCACCTAGGATTCTTATCCCTGGATGTCGAGCAGCTAAATTCAATTTTATTTCCGCATCCAAAAAATTCAAATCCGAGGATTTAAATGAGCGGAGCATTGAATCCTAGGTGCATGTACCAAGAAAATTTGAGAGATCAGCACATCACCGAAGGTTGTATCCTGATGGCATCCTCGGAAAAGTCAACGCAACTAACTTGCCAAGCCTGCAAAAGCAAATGCAGCTAATGACTTTGGTCCTCAATGCATAGCAACAATCGACTATTCGACTCGAAATAGAGGTGATGCTTTTGTCATGATATGTTGAGGTTAAGTTGTCAAACCACCATTCACACAAAACAATAACAGGAAGATTATAGGTTATTTTGGCTCGTTTTCATAAAATAATACTATGTGTTGTAACAATCGCAGTTTGATGGTGCTCTTATATAGATATGCTAATTACTGAGTTGCCCGTACAAATCGTCCATTTTAAACCAAGCTCTCGGTAAATAAGAGAAAGAAATTAAAACTAATATGAAAGTCACCAATTTCTGAAAGAATTCAGATTGGAGGTGAAATGTCATTCTAGATCAAATTTCTAACACGTTAAAACTGAAGCCACGTAACACCAAACTGAATGGTTGTTTTTGAACTCGGCATCTGGGGATGAGGCATGATAGATGATGAAAATAGCAGTCCTGGGGAGTCATGGATGATCATCTTGATCTTGAGATTCTTGATTTGGTCTGCTAGATGAGCATTGGTTGTTACTTAATTTTGCCTTGCTTATTTGTTTTCGGAGGATATCTTTCAGTAAAAATGCACTCATACCTTTCATGTGAATGGCTAGTATTATGCTACAAAGTTTCATTGTGATCTTATCAATTGAATAGGGTGGATTTACTCTAATTTGAACCAGTTAACTATTGTTCTCAGTGAATTAGCTTACATTGTTTATGCATGTTAACATAGTGAAAATTCTGCTTGATTGAATTTTAGCTAGATTAACAATCAAATTAGTTGGAACAAAGAACAATATGAAAACTCTTAAAAGAGATTACCTTATGTCGTTAGCACTTGAATATTATGATCAGAAGAGGGTAAAATCCTACTGGAGTTATTAACCTCGTAATCCGTCGCAATCACAACCACGGCATTTGCTTCGTCCTCAATGCTTTTATCCACAATCGGTCGCTCTCCAGAGTAACTACAATTTATTTGATTTTCCTCCTGGATATTTGGTTCGTCAGTTGTAACCTTCTCATTTAAATCATCACAATCAACAGTGGTATAATCCAAATTCTGTAATATAGTTGGTATTGATGTACTGCCACCTAATTGAAGTTTACTGGCCATATCTATGTCGACCTTCTCCTTTGAAGTTGTGATATCGGTTCCCATATTTGGAGTATAACATCCAACTTCTATCATCTCTTCAAGCACCCATGATCTGAAATCATTCATTGGAGGGGGGATTTTGGAGAAAAACACATCGATGAAGTTCTGGAATGCACCCTTGTTATATGGATTGTCCTTCTTATCATAACGATACCGGAAATTTTCATAAGTTGTCTGCAAGAACACATAATAAGTTCAGATACATCACACAACTAAACTTAGGGTAAAATACTTACCCCACCCACCCCAAAAAAAAGTCTCGCTTCACCCCCTTAATCTAACACCATAAACTTTGATGGCTCACATGCCTAGCACATGACAGAAAAGGATGAAAATGGCCCTTAGTTTATTACAAATCACCCTTTTCAACAGCAAGTGCAGCCCAACCATTTTTTTCAAAAGGCCATTTTCATCATTTTCCCATTAACCATAAGGACGTCAGGGGGTCGATTGAGAAAACTTCAAAGTTCAGCATTTAAGTTAAATAAACAAAGGTTCAGGTGGAGGATATGCAAAAACACCCAAAATTCAATGGGTGGGGATTTTTTTTTTTTTTTTGTGGGGGGGGGGGGGGCGGGGGTGAAATTTACCCACTAATTATTTCAGCAAGTGTATATACAGATGCATAATTTGTTTAAGTTTGTTGCTGATAATATTTTTGATTGATACCTGATTTGTGCAGATCAAATAGGTATGGAAGATGGTGAGCCCACCAATGAACCACATGGTCAAGAAAGTGTATATAATGAGCACAAGTGAGATGACTTCACCGGTCATCGACCTCAAGAGGGAGTTATGATGATTCTTCTTTTCCTTGATTATATTCAACCATGAGAAGGTGAAGACATATAGGCAGAGTAGCGTCGATGTGGATATAAACAAGAAAAAGAATCGGTAGTTTCTCTGCAGTTAATTACATAAACAATGTTAATAGATTCAAGTAATTCTAAATATTGACAAGCTACTTTTGTTGACGAGAAACATCTAAATATGATTCATTATTAAAAAAACATCTGAAGGTTTAGAAACATGTAGTAAGGGTGAGAATGCTGTGTGCATGATGGGAACTGGATAATAATTTCAAACTTCGAAGAAAAGAGCAAATATTTGATCTCAGAGTCAAGAGGACATTTCATGAAGAAGAATCGAAGGGAAAAGAAGAAAAGGAGATTCTCAAATTATGGACGAATATTTATTCTCTTTATTGTAGTTTCAAACATTTTCAGGTTAAGATGGGTACAGGTGGAGCATGAAAAATACTTATGGTAACGACGTAATGTCTAAGTGGAGCATGAAACATACTTATGGCAACGTCTAAGAGTTGGTGTGAAACACGCACCCGCAGGTCAATAGGTAAACACCCACTCATCAAGAAGGTGAAGAAGAAGAAATTGCACAAAAATAAAAATAAAAAAAAGAAAGGAAGAAAAAAGGAAAGAAGATTGTGGAAGTTTATGAATGATAATGGAATATGACATGGCTTCCCATATGGAATTGCATCATACGCAAGGAACAATAAATCCCGAGACCGAAATTGAGACACGTTCCTCTTCACCCCATATCTAATTCTGTAATCCATATTTCTTTATAATAGTATCGTCGATAAAAAAACACAAGAAGAGAATCTCTATACCATAACTTACTAGTCCAATGCACTGACCAACCCAAGGGCAATGGTGATCAAACTTCTGAACGCAATTGTTGCAGATCGAACAATGTGAAGCGCGTGGTGGGCGATACAAAAGGCACGTATCACAATATTTTACTTTTACCGAATAACCATTTACCATGACATCCTTTGTTCTCGGTAATCTCATGTGTGGGGTTCTGCCACTAATCCATTCCATAGATGGAGTAGTGACATCAATTGCTTCTTCTGATTCTGGAGGTCTTGAATTTCTCGGTACTATCCCTGGATCTCTACTAGATGTCATTAAAAGAAAAGTCAAGTCCTGCATCATCCGACATAAATCTTAGCTCACTTCTCTTCAAAAAATAGTGTGAATTTCACAACCCCCCCCCCCCCGCCCCCCCCGGCACACACAAAAAAAAAAGCCCAAACTTTTAAATTTTCCCAATGGACCCCTGCTATTGATGTTAATGGTGTCGCTGGCCACTATTTTGATTGTGTAGGAACTAAGTGCTTGTCAATCCATTAACAATGTCTAGGGGGTCCGTGGGGAAAATTTGAAAGTTGAGGGGAATTTTGTGAGACATCCCAAAGTTAATGGGGGTTTAGTGGGGTAAAAAGTTCTGAAGTAGGGAGGCTTCATGGAAACCCCTCAAATTTCAAGGGGTTTGGTGAAATGCACCCTAAAATATTACAAATTTGTGACACCATTCGATTGTTTATAAAAAGATTGCATACCAAGAACATGATGATTATGGTCACAAATAACACTGGAAAGCCAAGAATGTGGTTCTGATGACTTGCATCATTCCCTTCATGATCGATATGATCTTTGATTTTTCTCGTTATCTGGAAACAGAATAGTATTGCTGGACCAGCTATCAGAAGCATGGATAGAAACAGTGATGCAACATCCGGACCAAATACAAGTCTCCCTCCACAGCAAAATCTCTGATAAAATAAAACAAGATTCGCTTTACTATGTCAACATAATTCAATACTAATATGTACTCATACAAGAAATTATACATCAAACTGGTCAATTTTGCTAGACAAACAAGTCTTTTTGGTGATACAACGCAAAGCTTAATTCTTGTGCATAAATTATTTCAAACATTAATGCCAACAAAAATAAAGGGTTTCTGAATATTGGTCCCTCAAATCTCATGTATAGCCGAAATCGTGATATTAAGAAATATGTCCCGAAATCCAATTTATCTCTCTAGTCTAAATCTGTTAGTTTAACCCAGCACTTGACAATTGCTGCTCTTTTGTTTTTGTTTTTTTTAATTAGTCTTCAACCTCCCAATTACAACGATCATCTACTCAATGGCTAAATGTAAATCCAACAAAACCCAACCTAGCTCTCTAGAATCAAACCCTGCATGGCTAGCATAGTAGAACGTGTTTTCCATCTCAAGTGAGTCAAACTCCAATCCCAAGGTGCCATCACAATCACGTGCTCCTCCGTATGTTTCATTGCAACCTACTTCTCATCACCTCCTCCAATCCATTCTGTTACTAGGTTGTTGCATTGAGCGAGGAGAATCTAGTCTACAAATTCATGCCTTATGATACGTTGGTTCAACACCTTCCAAAACAACAAAACTTGGGTCTCCCATAAATAACGACAGTGTGGTTGATTTCAATAAGGAGAGACTGTGGTTAATTTAGCAGTTGTGAGAATAATGGGGAGGGTGTTTTTTTTTTTGGTTTGGGGTGGGGGGGGGGGGGGGGGGTTAAAATTCAAAACCCTATATATTCCCTCCATAAAAAATCGCTAGCTCGCTCATGTACCAATTAATGGGGTTTTAAGCTAACCCAAGGTAGTAATATAAAAATTGGGATTACTTAAAAATTAAACGTGTTCATATGAATAATGATATTGTCGGACGTGCCTTCCATCAGTCTCCATCCATTGCCATCACCAAGGAACAAAGAACGAGTCAAGACAAGCAACGGACCAGCGGTATGTGGTGGCCTAGGCGATAGACCGTGCTTTAAGCATCAAAAGCACCGTGTTAGGCGGTGTGTTACCCCCACCTATTCTCCTCAGGATGAAATAGCACCACCTTGAGGGTGCTAATAGGTACCCAGGGTTCTCTGGGCTGTTGAGCTCTACCTTACACTGCACAACAGGGGCCTAAGGCGGTGGAGTTTGATGTTTCAGGAACTTTGTTTTGTTTTGAAATCCTAGTTGTTTTGCGGCACTGTTCATAGGGAAACTAGGCTATAAGTATAGCATTTTCCATACGATTCGAAAGAAAGAAGAGGCCTTCATAGGCAGAATATGGATCCTAGAAGTTGATTTCTATCATCTCTGCGAAGGGTTTTGATCTCTTGGATCAATTTTGTGGAATCCATGGTCTCTCTTTTGATTAGTGAAACTTTATCTGTTGTTCCCCGTGGATGCAAGCCTTGCTCCAAACCAAGCTAACTCCTGTGTGTTTGAGTTTATTCGATCTAATACGTTTTTCTCCTCCTATCTGGGCGATCATCTGAGTTCTTGATTTCTAATGCATCTGTGCGTGCTATCCATAACAGATATAACAGTGGTGTAAAATCTATAAGAAGAGAAATGAATGACTTTTCATACTATAGTAGTTCCTAATCTCCAACGAGGGAAATAGTGCTCCCAATGACTTTCTTGACCAAAATGATGATGGGAACTACTTGTTACTATCATCAACACAGAAGAACTAGTCTTGCTCTCATCTCTAATATAACATCACTGCAACTACTATCACCTCATAAGCAAAGAATCATGACTCGTTGTTCATTAAAACAACATCACCAAATACTCCTGCAAGGAATAACACAATGAAAACTTATGGGAGTTCATATATGATAACAAGACAATCAAAATAAGGGAATTGGGGTTCACAATCAAACAAAAGGTCAAAAGTTTCACCCATTTTGCCAACTTAGGATAAAAGCGCATCCAAATTATTAACGGAATAAACTTTTCGACACAGAATTTAAGGAGAAACCAGGTAGATAAATCCCTTACATTGTTCCCTTTCCAAACCTGATACACCCTCTTGGAATTGGGTTTGTTCGTTGCCATGCCTTCTCATCACCAAGCAGAAAAAGACTGAATTTTGAGAAATGGGTTGTCAATAGAATGGAGAAATATGAAGAGGGTCTATCCCTTTCTCCATCTTCATCTCGTTTTCGGATCAAAGGAGGGCCCTTTGGAGCATTTTATCAAACAAGTCGGCTTCTCTCTCTCTCTCTCTCTCTCTCTCTCTCTCTCGCCTCCTCTTCTCTCTCTAAAAACAAAGAATAGGGAAGAAAAAAAGGGGAGAAATTTTCTTGTCTTGTTTGTTAATTGAGAAACTATGACAGATACGTCGACGGCAATCTCAATAATCTGCGTGTTTCTCGGCCAGAGAGGAGAGAGAAAGTAGAGAGAGAGAGAGAGAGAGCTTTCTTTGTAACAATAGTCCAAATGTTTCAATATTAGTGATGAGTTGTTGATATGCGTATACTCGTATAGTTTAGAGCATAGGAAACAAAATAGGTGTATTAAATTAAGGCTTATTTTCACTTTACTACCCTACATTTTTGCCAAATTTTAACTTGGATAATACCCCAGTTTCAATTCGGCTAAATTACCAAATTGGTATCTTTTTTAAACCCCTAACCAATTGGGTCTAAAAGTTTCTCGGACAATTTTGATGTTAAAAGTCCACTCATTTGGTAATTAGACATTTTTCTTTGTTTCGTTGGTGAAAATTTAGAGAAAATTTTATTATTTTTAGATTGATAAGATGACACGAACATCTTAATGTGGCAAAAAGTCATTAGGGCCCTTAAACTGAGAATAAAATTTAAAATTTGGAACAAAAATTGGGAATCAATTTCGATTTAGGATTTTTGAAAGGAATGAAGACAAGAAAAAATTGATCAAACCCAATCCATATCTAAGCAATTAGATGCGGTTGAGGCAAGAAAATTATGTCATCTTCAAACTTCTATTCAAAGTTAGATTTTCACAAGAATTCTAAAAATTTAAATAAAAACCCAAATTGATTTCACATAGCCCTAATTTCTCAATGTTAAACATATTACAGTAAAAGAACTATGTTATTATTCACTTACATACCGATAATCATCCTATTTATCATTTTCATATTCAAAACCACGTGTAAATTCAAGAAATCTACAATTTAATTAGCATCCCGCCATCTAAATCTAGCCACATTAGTTAAATAAAAAGCTATATTAGCGTTATAATAACCATGAGACAAAGCTACATCAGGTCACGCGCAATGTTACTGTTAAATTTTGCACGGTGAGAAATCGTCTAATTGCATGTTTAGTGTGCTTTTAATACCAAAAATTCGCTAGAGGAGCTTTTAGTAATAATTAGGTTAAGATGGATTAAAAAGTACCAATTTGATAATTAGTGGTTTCAATCCCATTCACTTTGATACCCTCATCCAAGTTCCACTTTGAGCAATTATACCCCTCTTCATATTTGAATATTGAGAAAAGTACCCCTAAAACTCTAGTATCGAGTTTTTTTTTTATCTTCAACTTAACATTGTTGGTTTCACAATAAGGCAGTGTCAAAAAATCTTTGTATTTTCAAAATTACCCTAAATTTTCTCACATTGATTTTTTCACCATAGGAAACATATTGTGAATCTCAATGAATAAATTTTTTGTTTTTTCTTCTGTTGAGATTAGTTATAAATCTAGAATATTGGGATAAAGTTGTCAGTAATAGATTATCTAGAGAAATAAGCAAAAAAATACATTCAAGATTAATAAATGGTATTTTCTCTCTCCCACTTAACAATTTTAGTTTTTAGATGGGAGAATGCTGCAAACCTAGGAAATTATTGGAAATTTTGGCATTGCATTATGAAGAAACCAACAATGTTAAGTTGGAGAGCTATAAAAAAACGCAATATGCGAGTTTGATGGGGTAATTTTCCCAATACTTAGAGAATATGTTGCAAATATGCAAGATATGAGGGATGTATATACAAAAAACCTCTTATTTTCGTGGTGGCACTTTGAAAATTTTGTTGAGCGGGATTCCAAACTCGTCCAAAGAGGGGCCTTCTGGCTAGTCCAAAATATCATTCATTAATTATGGAATTAATTAATACCTAATCTGTATTTCCCAAAAAAGAATGTTCAAAATTAAATATTGATGATCTTCTTGTTAGCTATCATACTTTAGGTTTAAGTTATGTGACAACTGTAATTAGGTAGCTAGAATCATAGACAGCTCAAATATTGTTGGACCTGTGAAGACTCCAAAGTTTTAGTTGGTTAGAACGATCAAGGTTGACCAAAAATGGTCTATTATTTTAATATTTAATAGGAGAAAATTTCATGTCACCTTAAAAATTAGGTTAATTTTATCAAGGGTTTAATTACAGATTGACCATTATACTATCGTCTAATTGTGGATAGATCTCCTGACCGAACTTAAAAAATTCACTTAAAGAGTCAAAAATGTCTACACGTGCCAATAGAGCTACATAGAATCTATCCATAATTGGCGATGATTCATGATGTACTATCCAATTATCCTTATTTTATATAAAAAAGACGATATTATAAATCATGGTTTGTACCCTTTAGGTACCCATAGAGCCATACTATTATAAATATCTAAATCTTACTAATTTTATGTATTCGGTAAGAGTTAAACTTAACTCAAAACCAACAAGGTTGCTTTGATGCAAATTCCTTTTTGGGAAACAATGTGAAGTAGGGCTTTTGTGTAGCCCAATCTTAGCTTTGGACTTTACTTCGTTTGACAGACAAAAAATAAACTAAATTAATTTTAAAAAAAGAAACCCTTAACTCGGACGATTATCCAATTACCTCTTATAACTTTCAAAATATAAGCTTAGTGATTATTTGACAACCCTTGTTGATTTTAAGATTTTATCAAACAAACTCCAAATAACAGAGTTTTCTGTAATTTTTCACAAGTGAGTAGAATTACATAAAAGGGAATATTTTTTTTGTTGCGATTTCTAATTCACACTTTTCGGTGGGTCTTTTGTTAAAATCTCAAAAATTAAAGAAAATTTTCAATAACATTAAAATTTAAGGGAGATGTTCTAATATTTTAAAAGTTGTGGGGGTTATCAGATAATCATCCAAAGGTATGCAGTTTTTCATGATATTTAAAGCTTTTATACAACTCATTTTGCTGAAATGACACCTAAAACTATTTCTCTAGTAATAAAGGAAAAGGAGAAAGCTTGTATTTGTAAGGCTAAGTTGGATGGCCAGTTTTCAAAACTTCTCATAGATATTCAATTTTACATAAAACATCCAAACAGGCCCTAAATTGTTGTTGGCAAACATGCCAAATTTGGTTAAGAGAATGTTAGTCAAAATATATGATTCTTTTTTCCTCTATGTTTGTAAATAAATTTTATTAGGATAAAAAAAAGTACATTTAAATTAGAGCTTCATGGTTTGGTAGAGGGTTCAAGGAAAGATGGGGGTGAATAATAAAGGTATAATGAAAAAAAAAGAGTTTATCTTTTCCTCCTCTCTCATATTCTCCCAGTTTGAGAGAAATTATCTCTCTCTAACTTTTTAGTTCCTTTTATGTAGTCTCTTTCCTCACCCCACGTCCCCCTCTAAATTCTCTATCTGTATGAGACAAATTCTTCAACCCCCACCCAAATCCCAGCTCACCTATGCTCATACGAAATCATGGGTTAGTTGATGAGTTCATTGAGGAGAAGTATGATATAATTAAACTAGTTTAATAAAATATAAAAGAGTATTCTAATTATTTTATTTCTCATAGTTCTTTTGGCAACATGGGAAACTTGGTTAGGACATTCTTGCCCTGAGGAGAGCCTACGAGAGCCTGCGTTTGTCCACCTTATATCCATCTCAATTTAAAAAAAAAACCAATAAATATGTTCAGGTATATTATTGAGTAGGGAGTGAACCACCTAACGATCCTAGCGGACATGATGAGTTATTATTTTCGGTAGCTAGATTGGAGAATACAATTTTTTTTTCTTTTTTCATTTTTTATAAAGATTGGAGGAATGCAATTGAGGAAGAAAAATAAATTTAGAGAAAAAAAAATCTAATTTCAATACTTTTGCAAGGTATATAACCTATGAACCCAAAATTAGGTGTGCTTGGATGGAAGCTAGGAGAGGGTAGGGAAAGAGAACTTGGAAGATCACTTCACTAGGAAGTTTTTTTGAGAGGGGTAATGCAAATAGAGGAAGGGCAAATTCATATTAAAACATGATCAATTCCGGGGGGGGGGGGGGGGGGCCGACATTGGAAATTGGGATGTAGAAGGAAAAGAATTATCACTATGAATAACGACTAAGTTTTAATTATAATACTTTTTCTTGTTGTGCACCATGCGGAAGCGTGCTCGATATATAACCAAACGAGTCGGTGAGCGATGAGAGCAGAAAACCAAACCAAATACGAGTGCAATTCATAAAAAACACAACACAAGTCAAACCAAACACAGAGATTTATGTGGTTCGGCAATTGCCTACGTCCACGGGGAGAGGATAAGGAGATTTTACTATATGGAGGAGAAATACAACGGATTATAACTCACAAAATCACTCAAATGTAACCCTAACCAAATCTCTCAACTCCCTCACAATATCTCCCTCTCAAAGTGCTCAAAAGAATCCCTCTCAAAGTGCTCAAAAGAATGCTAATTCTCTTCTTAAGAAACCCTAAAAAAAGTGTTTCTATTTATAACAAACTCAAGCCTAAACAATGTAGGACTCTAAAAACGAGTCTGACACACTCGAGGGGTGGCAGACACCACACCGCTAAAAACAGGACAAATTCTACCACAATTGGGTGTGGCAGACACCATACCCCTGATAACATGGACAGATTCTACCACCTGTGTGTGGCAGACACCACACCAGGATGTCGTGGAGCATGTCTTGCTTATTTTTCACGTTTTTCTCAATTCTTTTTCTCAATTCCTTCGTTATTTTCACAATTCTCCACCTTAGCGAAGTTTTCCCAAAACTGAGCCGACACCAAACAAAGAGCACCAATACGTCGTTTCTCTAAACTCGGCTGCACCAATATGGTTGCCTACGTATCCCCTCTCCCAAGGGATCAAGCCGCCCATAGTTCATCCAAATGGTTATCAACGGCCTTAACAATCACGAATGTGCAACAAGTTTCGACAATGATCAAACTTGTTGCTCGGAACCACCTTAGTGAGCATATCCACCGGATTATCCTTCGTGTGGATCTTTACAATCTTCACATCATCATTTTCAAGAACATCCCGAACGAAGTGATAACGAATGTCAATGTGCTTCGTCTTCGTATGAAAAACCTGATTCTTCGTCAAATAGATAGCACTCATGCTATCATAATGAATAGTGACGGGCCGTTACGATATACGAAGTTCCTCTAAAAAGTCCTTGAAGCCAAATAGCCTCCTTCACAGCCTTTGTAATCATTATATGCTCTACCTCCGTCATCGACAAAGTCACCGTAGACTATAAGGTGCATCTCCAACATACCGGCGCATGGGTCAAAGTGAACACATACTCCGTCGTAGACCGACGCTTATCCAAATCACCAGCATAATCCGAATCAACATAACCAATGCACAACTACCCATCTCTAATGTTCCGCTCAAAAACTTAACCAACATTGAGAGTACCTCGAATGTACCTTAAAATCCATCTCACGACGTCCCAATGACCCACTCCTGGATCGTGAATGTATCTCGAAACTATGCTTACTACCTGTGACAAATTCGGCCACGTACATACCATCGCATACATCAAGTTGTCAACCGCGCTCGCATATAGAGTCTTCGATATTAACTCTCTATCTTCAACTGTCTTTGGTGAAAGATCAGCTGAAAGCTTCAAATGGGCTCCCAAAGGTACACTAACTGGTTTTGTATCCATGCCGATAAGAAATCGCTGTAGAACCTTCTTCAAATAAGCCACCCGTGTCAAACAAATTCTACCCTTCTTTTTATCTCTGCCGATCTCCATCCCTAAAGTACGCTTAGCCTCATCCAAATCTTTCATCTCAAACTCCTTTGAAAGTTGTGCCTTCAACTCATCTATAGTGTAGGCGTATAAAATTGCCTATAGGTCCCTTAGCTTAGCTCGGCACGATGATTCGACAAATCAACGGACGTTCGAGCGACGAGGCGACGAGGCACGCAAGCAACGGAATACGTTCGCGTGTGGAACCAATCCAACGGTTCGGAAAGTTAACGAGTCGTCCAACAACAAAACGGACTTGAACTCAAACACCGAAGCGGATTTACTGCCAAA
>BQKN01064696.1:527308-585326 GCA_022839385.1 Asparagus kiusianus
GAAGCGGAACACACCCGGGGGGACTCGGCCCGAACCGAACCAACCCGGGGTGGCTCGGCCCAAGCCGAGCCACCCCAGGGTGGCTCGGTGGCCGAGCCACCCTGAGGTGGCCCGACTCCCCCCCTCTCTCTTGTGCACAAATGCACAGTTCAGAGAGGCTATAAATAGGGGGGTTGGTTGTTCATTTGAGAGGACTTTTCTGAACTTCTGAAGAGCCGAAACTCTGCCGGATTGCGACCTCAACTCGGAATTGTGAAGGCTTGAAGACTTGGATACTCAGATCTACGTCATTCTACTCCGGATCTAAGCTTGGTTCTTAGATCCTGAGATTTGAGCGAGCGTTTCCCTGGTGAAACGATCCCTCACGGCTATTATCTCCTTGGTGGGATAATACCCGTTATATCACGTAGATCTGTTCGGATCGAGATTGCGCGGTGGTCCACGGCAATCAACCCTGGCACAGGCAAACAACCCATGCAAGCGAGGGACCGTAAAACAGGAAACTCGTGATTTGTTCAGGGAGAATTGTAATTTTTATTTCTTTGTTTTGATTTTCGTTATAACCGGATCCTACAAAAAGGCCGGAACTTTGTAAACGCATAAAGTTGTTACCAAAGTTGTAATGGAATCATCAATGAAGAAGAACGTAATTTTCCGCGCGAACATATAGCAGACCTGGAAATAGAGGCAACCAACATGTCATCGACATAAAGCAACAAATAAATATACGTACCTCTTTTCAATTTGTGAAAATACACACAAGGATCAAACTGGCTCCGAGTGTAAGAATGACCGATCATAAATCCATCAAATCGCCTATACTACTGTCGAGGAGGCTGTTTCAAACTATATAGCGATTTCTTCAACCTACAAACCAACTTACCCTTCCCTACAGCTCAGAATCCCAATAACTGAGTCATATATATTTCTTCATTAAGATCACCTTGAAGAAATATCGTCTTCACATCGAACTGTTCTAACTCCAAACTATACTGTGCCACCAAAGCTAGCAAAATCCGAATCGAAGAGTGCTTCACCACCAGAGAGAAAATCTCATTATAATCAATACCTTCCTCCTGTGCATAGCCCTTCGCAACCAACCTAGCATTGAACCTCATTGGAGTGCCTTCAATGCCCTCATTCTTCGTGTATACCCACTTGCAACCAATCGCTTTTCGCCCCTTTGGAAGCTCAACAAGCTCCCATGTATCGTTTTTATGAAGAGACTCCATCTCTTCCTGCATAGCTACCTACCACGAATCAGCCTCCAAACTCTGCTAGACCTCTCTGAAAGTAGTAGGCATCAACTCATTGATACTCTCTACCGGAAGTGCATATGCAACTACTGTATCGGTATACCGTGTTGGCATCCGTATGTCTCTCCTCTGCCTCCGAACCGCAATAGAATCCTAAACCTGAGCCGTCGGTTCCTAATCTTGCACATATGTACCCGTATCCTCCTCATCATCATTGTGCTCGCCTGGCGTCACCTCAGTCGACACTCTAATAGATATTGTACCATCTGGACAATGTGGAGCTGCATCGATCTCCACCACCCGTGATATCTCCTCCGTTAGGGTGCTCTCCACCCGATGAGAGCTGAGAAGCTTTAAAAACGAAGCCTTATCAAAAGTGTCGTCTCTACTCAGCACAATCTTCCTATCAACTGGATCCCATAGCGTGTATCCATTGACACTACACTTGAATCCTACAAATATGACCTTTCTAGCTTGAGGTTCCAACTCATCAGTCTTAACATGATAGTATGCAGAGCACCCAAAAACCTTGAGCTGGTCATAGTCGTGTGCTTGCTCTCCCGACTATATCTCTATAGGGGTCTTCCCCTCAATCGCAGATGAAGGCAGCCTGTTAATGAGGTGGCTCGCATATAAAAGTGCATCAGCCCAAAGATCTTCTCTAAATCACTATGCACCAACAAACATGGGATCTTCTCCAGCAAAGACCGATTTAACCTCTCTGTCACCCTATTCTACTGTGGTGTATGACTAACTGTGAAGTGTCTCTCTATACCCTCGTCTCAACATAGCTGCTGAAAGGGGTCTGATGTGTACTCACCACCGTTATCGGATCGTAATGTCTTGATCATTCTCCCAGTTTGTAGTTTCAACCTCTTCTTCTACTCCATAAATATATCTAGAACTTCACTCTTCTTCGCCATGGTGTACACTAGAATAGTCATCAATGAACGTGATGAACCAATGTCAACCACCAAGTGATACAGTCTTAGTGGAACCCCAAACATATGTGTGCATGTAATCCAGGATGCCCCTCATCCTATGAATGGTTGTCCCGAACTTCACTTTCGTCTTCGTTCCAAGAACACAGTGCTCACAGAACTCAACCTTTCCACTCTTGGCTCCCTTCAATAGTCCATGCTTGCATAGCATCTGCATTGACTTCTCTCCTGTGTACCCCAACCTGTAGTGCCAAAGTCTGCTCATGTTCGTCTTTGAAATAGCTAAAGCTACCTGACCAATCTCGATGATCCCTTCAGATAATACAAGTTTTGACTACGGACTCCCTTCATCACCATCAAAGATCCCTTAGTAAACTTTGCTATATCATCTTCGAAGGTCACCTTAAATCCTTTTGCCTCCAAAGCTCCAACAGAAATAAGATTTTTCTTCAGCTAAGGAATAAATATAACCTCTTTCAATTCACGGACTACTCCATCGTGTATCCGAATCCTCACGGTACCTATCCCACAAATGCCACATGATTGATCATTTCCTATAACAACAACACCCCCATCGAGTCTCTCAAATAATGTAAACCAATCTCGCCTAGGAGTCACATGATAAGTAGCATCAGAATCAAGCATCTAATCTGATGCATCCACATGGTTCACCTCCGAAGTAATCAATAGAGAAAATCTCTAATCATCGGAATCATCGTCTTTCGTAATATTTACGTTATTGGCCTTCGGGTCATTTTTCTTGCTCCTTCTCCTTGATCTTTGGACAGTCTCTCTTCCAATATTCATGCTCTTTGCAGAACGCACACTGGTTTTTAGCTAACTGGTGATGGCCTCTAGACTTTGACCTGCTCCTACTACCACCTCTCGAATATGGGCTTTTATCTCTCGTCGACAAGGCATCTCTTGAAGTACTAGCACGGGAACTCTCCTTGTCCTTCCTCCTCAATCATAGTTCGTCAAAGCGTTAGTTACTTCACTATAGCTGATAGAAGATCTCTCATTCAATAAAGTAAGCATAAAGGTATCATACTCCTCATCCGGTAAGGAGCCTAATAAAATATTCACCTTGTACTCATCAGATATCTTCTCATTAACATTTAACAAGTCCGACAACAACTTAGTGTAGTTGTTCACATGAACTGCTAGTGAGATGCCGCTGGACATCTGAAATCTGAATAATCTATGCAGCAAGTGCAATCGGTTCTTGTTTTCGTCAAAAGTTGCCTTCATCATTGATTTTATTAATACTTCAAATGTTACAAATGAATTCAAATAATGAAGAATTAAAAATTACAACTTTCTTGAAAATAAACACAAGATCCGTTCGTCGTCTCTTGCTTGCGTGGGTCTTTAGCCTGTGACGGGGACGTCGATATCCGTGGACTACCTCGCAATCAGATCTGATCCAGAAAAATCGGGTAGAGCTTCGTCGATCCGCGAGGAGATCTAGAAACTTAAAGCGCCTATCTCGGATAAAGCGAGATATTTGCTCTTCTTAGGATTACCGACGAGGGATAATGCTAAGGAACGGATGCGGGTGATGTAGATCTGATGAAAAACTCTCTTGTGTTGAAGTGCTCGATCACTCTTCACTCTAACAGGGCTTCGCCAATTCTCCAAAAATCCAGATCTCTAAAAATGAAGGCTAAGGCTTGTATTTATAGACTTGAGGGGGTTGCGGAGCGGTTAAAACCACCTAAAGGGCCCAAATCCGCGTTGGAGACATACCAGGGCGTCCCAACTTGGTGCGGACACCCTTGGAGCGTCTCAACTTGGTGCGGACACCCTTGGAGCGTCTTAACTTGGTGCGGACATCCTTAGGGCGTCTCAACTTGGTGCGGACACCCTTGGAGCGTCTCAACTTGGTGCGGAAACCCTTGGAGCGTCTCAACTTGGTGCGGACACCCTTGGGGCGTCTCAACTTGGTGCGGACACCCTTGGAGTGTCTCGAAAAACCCAGGACACCCCTGGGGTATCTCGGAAAATCCGAGACACCCCTAGGGTGTCTCGGAAATTCTGAGACACCCCTAGGGTATCTCGGAAAATCCGAGACACCCTTGGGGTGTCTCAGAAAATCCAAGACACCCCTGGGGTGTCTCACATTGACCGAGACGCTCCGCTGAGGTGCATTCGTCCGCTTCCGCTGTAAATTCTTCGTCCGAACTCGGATTTGAGTGATTCGAAGTGCATTGGAAGTCTGACGAAGATTTCTATCAGCTCCGATGGTTGGATTATCTGTAGGATGAACGAGACACGAAGGGCGTTGTTCCTTTTGTAAACATCGTGGGGCTCCCGATTAGCCCGTGCCTTCGTTATTCCGAAATTCTGTCAGCTCACGTAGTTCGTCGATTCACTTCAAGCGTTCACCAACGTCAATCGAACTCCTGTGAACTAGATAGTAACGTTCATTATCGTTCCTTAACACTGAGCTGTTCGTGGAGACCTATAGGCAATTTTCGATGCCTACAGATACCCCCTCCAAAGCGTTCCGGACTCGTTTCTTTTATAGAAGAGGCTGGAACACTTTGGATGTGATTGATCCAGCCTTCAGTCGGCGTAAAGGACCTGCAGTTAGCTTCAACTCTTGGCTCCTTCGATTTTCGGTCTATTCGATGCTTTGACGAATAACCGAAGTTCTTCCGGCGCTGCGTTTATCGCCTGGTCGTTGTCGGAGTCTCGAGTTTACCACCATTGATTTGATTTTAGCTCGTGTCAGTGAGTTGACTTTGAACTGACTATCTCTGTCACATCGTGCTGACTTAGGGTTTCAGATCACCGTATGTTGACTTCTTATCGCAACGCGTTGACTGGCGTTGACCTAGGATTACGCGTTAACCGGCGTTGGCCCTAGGGTTTTGAACGTCGAACATTGACTTTTTGTCGCAACGCGTTGAATGGCGTTGACCTAGGATTACGCGTTGACTGGCATTGACCCTAGGGTTTCGAACGTCGAATGTTGACTTTTTGTCGCAACGCGTTGACTGGCGTTGACCTAGGGTTACGCGTTGACCGGCATTGACTCTAGGGTTTCAAACGTCGAATGTTGACTTTTTGTCGCAACGCGTTGACTGGTGTTGACCTAGGGTTACGCGTTGACCGGCATTGACCCTAGGGTTTCGAATCGTCGAACGTTGACTTTTGGTCGCAACGTGTTGACTAGCGTTGACCTAAAGTTACGCGTTGACCGGCATTGACCTAGGGTTTCGGATCGCCATTAAGATAGTTTATACTCGTACGTTTGCACAGTTTAAGCTCTTAAGGTATTGGAGCATAGCGGTCTTAAATGTCGGGGCTGCAGGACCAACTGTTAAAGCTGATTCATCTGCATTTGTGGATCTTATTTTAATGTTGTTGGATAATCGAGTCACGAGACCAACTAACAGAGCTGATGCATCGATGACTCGTACTTATAGATTTTTTGGCAAATTCTCAGCCATCAACGGGTTTGATGAGCCTTTACCGACTACCGTTTGAGTCGGGCTAGCATGCAGATTGTTTAGATCCGTTCTGCACATAACATTGTGCTAAAAGAGTTAACTCTTTTAGTGCTACGACATTGAATACGTAGACTTCGTCTTTCTCACGGGAATAGACTACCCGGCAACGCGTGTTAGGCACTGACTTATCCTTACTTATGATTCAGGATAAAAATCCCCAGACTCGGATTCTGGTGTCTTCTTCAATCGGTAAAAGACTAAACCGGCAACGTGTGTCAGGCGTTGACTTATCCCTGCTTAGGCTTTGGGATAAAATTCCCCGTGCGTGTGAGGCACGGATTATGGTGTTATTAATAACAACCTGCCATAATGTTGAATATGTGGTCTTTTGTCCTTTTTACGGTCAAAGACTAACCGGCAATGCGTGTTAGATATAGACTTTGGGATTTTTGGCAAACCCCCAGCCATCAACGGGTTTGACGTGCCTTTACCGATTACCGTTTGAATCGGGCTAGCATGTGAATTATTAAAACCCGTTTCACATGTAACGTTGTGCTAAAAGAATGACTTCTCTTAGACTTAATGCTATGATTTTGAATACATAGACTTCGCCATTTCTTACGGGAACATGGCATCCGGCAATGCGTATTAGGCGTTGACTCATCTCTACTTAGGATTCGGGATAAAAGTCCCCAGAATTATACTCTGGTGTCTTTTTCACTCGGTGAAAGACTAAACCGGCAACGCGTGTTAGGCGTTGACTTATCCCTACTTAGGATTCGGGATAAAATTCCCCGTACGTGTGAATCACGGATTATGGTGTTATTAATAACAACCTACCACAATGTCGAATATGTGGGCTTTTGTCCTTTTTTACGGTTAAGGACTAACCGGCAACGCGTATTAGGCGCTGACTCATCCCTCCTTAGGCTTCGGGATGAAATTCCCCAGACTGGAATTCTGGTATCTTCTTCAATCGGTGAAAGATTAAACCGGTAACGCGTGTTAGGCGTTGACTTATCCCTACTTAGGATTCGGGATAAAATTCCCCGTACCTGTGAGGCACGAATTTTGAGGGTTGAAAAGGTGGTGTCTTTTCTTAGGGCAAAGACGAACCCGATGCGGGAGAGGAAGAATTTTATATTCTATCTCCCAAAGCCGAAGATGAAGAATTTTATATTCTATCTTCAGATGCAAAGGAGACTCAGGGTGGGATCTCCACCCCCAGAATCCAGAAAAGTAAAACTAGAAGTGGGATCTCCACTCCGAGAATCGAAAAGATTCAAGAAACCCTAACTTTTATAGGTTTGATTGCTCAAATTAAAAGTGGACCTCTCGTTCATGGAAGGAATCAAGAGGGGAATCTGCCTTTGGCCCTAACTTTTATAGGTTTGACCAATGGAACATTGGGAATGGGAGGTTTGAGACGATCTTACCTTTTATAGGTTTGATCGCTTGATTTGTGGGCCTCTCGTTCATTGAAGGAATCGAGAGGGGATTTTGGGTTGTGGCCCTAACTATAGAAATGTTTGACCAAGTGAGAGGTGAGAGTGAGAGTACAACTTACAACGGGAGTGTTGACTCATACAAATCACAATGGGGGTTTAGTACTTATCACCTAATTTGTAATGATTGGGTTATCCCTAAGAAAATTACATATAGTATTCTTCCGGGAACTTCCCGTTACATGAGTCATCCACCCCAGCTTCCTCGAAAAACTGGGTTTATTATTGCATTTGGTTGCATGATCGGGTTATCCGTATAAAATTCTCCAGGAATTTCCCGTGAAAGAAAGGAAATAGTTTAGACTCATATACCTGTTGGAGTATCAGAAAGCAGTTTAACCTCTTATACCGGTCGGAGGATTAAGAAGCAGTTTATACTCATATACTCTTTGGAGTGTAGAAAGGAGCAGTTTATACTCTTATACTTGTCGGAGTGCTGAGAAACAGTTTATACTCGTATACTCTTTGGAGTCTTTCCATTCTCATTTGGCTTATCCTAGCGTTATGACGCCGGCTTCAACCAAGGTCTGGATGCTATTCTTTAAAGTAAAGCAAGCCTTGGTAGGATGAAGGATCCTCCTGTGGTACGCGCAGTACTTCGGATCCGTAGTATTTTCAGCTTCCTCCTGATTCGTGATGGGCGGGAGCTTGATTTTATTGTTTCCGAGAAGAGACTCGAAGATGGCGGGAACGTCTTCGTCCTTGAACGAGTACTCTTTCTGGGCCTTTTGATCCGAAGTCTTCTGCTGTCTTCGGGACTGCTGTTTCGACGTTTGATCAACAGTCGCTGCAGGTGCCATGCCCTTATCACGAGAGGCGAAGTTCGAGTTCGGAGAATTAGCCATCGGTTGGCTCCTCTCGGCCTTCTTCCTTTTGAGGAATTGCTCGGCTTGCTCTCATCGGGCCTTCAGATCCTTCCATGTCTTGAGCGGCTCTACTCCCATAACATCCAAGATGCTAATGGACAAATTGTTATGACAAGTCTGCAAGATGAATTCCTCCGTGATGGGATCATTGCAGTTCATTGCCTGATTGCGGAAGCGTTTGATGAAGGTATCCACCGACTCTCCTTCTTTTTGTTTCTCATCGAAGAGTGTCCTGATCGACACTTCAGCATCATCATCGAAGAAATGAGTGAGAAACATGCTCTCCAGGTCCTCCCAGCTGTTGATGCTTCCAAATTTAAGACGTCGATACCAATCGAAGGCAGGCCCGCGAAGGGTGCCGACGAATGACTGAACCATCAAGGCTTCATTGCCGGAGATCGTGCCCAAGTGGGACTTGAAGTAGATTAGATGCTGAGTGGGCGAGCCCTTCCCGTCGAACGGCGTGAAGTTGATCAGGTTGAACTTCGCTGGATACGGGATCGAGTCCCACTCTTTCGGGTAAGGACACAGAATGCCGGTCTTCTTTACCTCTTGAGCAGACATTAAAGCGTTAATTTTGCTCTCCAAGTCCTTCATCTTCTTATCTTCACCCGTATTCGTCTTCGAGTGGCTTCGAGGAGAGGTAATGTGGTCCTCCTTCGCATTATCATTCAAGGGACCGCCTCCGTTACTATTGTTGACAGGATTGACATTATCTTCTTCCCGTTCATTCTCATCTTGATTCGGATTATTGCGACGACTGGGTTCTCCTTGGTGAGTTGTCAGTGTCGCGATTTGCAGGTCATGCATTTCCCTCATCTGCTGCATGACCAGATCCATCTCGAACTTGAAGCTTTCCTTCTGCTTAGCCAGGGCCTCTTCAAGCATCTTGGTTACTTGTTCGGCGCTGATCATAAATGACTCGTAGGGTTGTCCCGCGCTCGATGCCGTGTCATCGGACGCTATAGCCGAGCAAGAATCTGAACCAACATCTAATACCTCCTCTTCCAAAGGAAGTCCTTTTTGCATCTTTTGGTAATTCTTTCGCTTATTGATTCCTGACCGCAACCGAGTCATACGTCGGGATACATCGGCAAACTGATCTGGGTTTAAGTGTTGCGTCGATTTCCTTCTGCCGGTCATATTGACGGACACTTCTGGAAATTCATCATCTTGGCGAATGGGTTTCCTCCTTTGGAAATACCTTGGTTTGGCCTCGGACGCCCTGGTAGAGATTCTCTCAAACACCGAGACTCTTTTTGGGGTTTTAGAACAGCAGCATTCCGATAATACTGCTTTGATTATGTTAGCACACGGACAATGAGGCTCCGTGTCTCGAACATTTCTTTTCCGAGATTTATTCACACCCCCAGCCCTATAGTACAGCTCATCAGTTTGATAACTGGAGCAACCCATAAAGTGTTAGCACGCCTTCCTAGGTGTAACATCGTCATCAGACAAATATGTTTTCCTCTGGGGACGCGACGCTTTATTTGCGTCTCCAAGAGTCACTCGTTCACTTTTACGCCTTTGAGAGCGTGAAAGTCCAACGGGCTCTTGAACTTCGACTCGCAATCCAATGCGGTCGGTAATAGGGGCTTTCCCTTTGTTAGTACGACCCCCAGTCTTGACTGTTGTTTGGGGACTTTTCAACGGTCCCAATCGCTCTTTGACGGGTGCTTTACCTCGATCTTCAGGATCGAGGCGACCCTTCAAAGGACCCCTGGATTTAGTGAGATCCACGTTCTTTCCTGACTCCGTCGGAGGTGCGGGTACAAGGGAGACGTGATCTGGATTTGAAATAGGCTGGACGATAACTCCGCCCACTTTTGCCTTAAGTGCTGGTTTTGTCTGTGGCACCCAAACTTGCTTGCGCTTAGGCGGCTTCTCCACTGCTTCTCCCCTCTGCATTTCTTTCGCTTTCTGCAAAAGGGCTCGGGCATGTGCGAGCAATGCTCGACGCTTCTTGATTCGCTCCTCGAGGGTGGAACGTGTCCTCTTGACACGAACCCATTCGTTCGTTTCTGTTTTGGAGGAGGAGTTGGTTGTTCGCCGTTGTTGTTCCCGGCGCTGCCTGGATTTTAGATCCACATTATAGCGGATCCCGTCCATCGGCTCCAAAGCCTTGGCCAGCTGACGAGCAAGGCGTTGACGCCGTCTTTGGCGTGCTCTCTTTGACAATGCTGGAGCGTCTTCAGTAGCCATCTCCTCGGCGGAGGAGAAGTCCGGATCTGCGGTCTCGACCACGTTGGACGACGCGGGAACGTCGCGTGGTGCGGGCGCATCGACGGCAATGGGATCTTAGATCTTCGAGCCGAAGGTCCCGCGAACATTTCTGGAAGAGGATGCCTTCCTGCGCCTGTTCGGAGAGGCGGATCTGGAGGAGGAGGAAGAGAGGTACTCTTCAAACTTTTGTTGATCGAACTCGTATTCGATCTCTTCATTCACCCGGATCTTGAATGCCGGTTGCATCACGACAGCCTCGACAGCGAGGCTGTTGGCTCCCACTGTGGTCGCCAGCTTGTTTTCGTCAAAAGTTGCCTTCATCATTGATTTCATTAATACTTCAAATGTTACAAATGAATTCAAATAACGAAGAATTAAAAATTATAACTTTCTTGAAAATAAACACAAGATCCGTTCGTCGTCTCTTGCTTGCGTGGGTCTTTAGCCTGTGACGGGGACGTCGATATCCGTGGACTACCTGGCAATCAGATCTGATCCAGAAAAATCGGGCAGAGCTTCGTCGATCCACAAGGAGATCTAGAAACTTGAAGCGCCTATCTCGGATAAAGCGAGATATTTGCTCTTCTTAGGATTACCGACGAGGGGTAATGCTAAGGAACGGATGCAGGTGATGTAGATCTGATAAAGAACTCTCTTGTGTTGAAGTGCTCGATCACTCTTCACTCCAGCAGGGCTTCGCCAATTCTCCAAAAATCCAGATCTCTAAAAATGAAGGCTAAGGCTTGTATTTATAGGCTTGAGGGGGTTGCGGAGCGGTTAAAACCACCTAAAGGGCCCAAATCCGCGTTGGAGACATACCAGGGCGTCCCAACTTGGTGCGGACACCCTTGGAGCGTCTTAACTTGGTGCGGACACCCTTGGGGCGTCTCAAATTGGTGCGGACACCCTTGGAGCGTCTCAACTTGGTGCGGACACCCTTGGAGTGTCTCGAAAAACCCAGGACACCCCTGGGGTGTCTCGAAAAATCCGAGACACCCTTGGGGTGTCTCGGAAAATCCGAGACACCCTTGGGGTGTCTCAGAAAATCTAAGACACCCCTGGGGTGTCTCACATTGACCGAGACGCTCCGCTGAGGTGCATTCGTCCGCTTCCGCTGTAAATTCTTCGTCCGAACTCGGATTTGAGTGATTCGAAGTGCGTTGGAAGTCTGACGAAGAGTTCTATCAGCTCCGATGGTTGGATTATCTGTAGGATGAACGAGACACGAAGGGCGTTGTTCCTTTTGTAAACATCGCGGGGCTCCCGATTAGCCCGTGCCTTCGTTATTCCGAAATTCTGTCAGCTCACGTAGTTCGTCGATTCACTTCAAGCGTTCACCGACGTCAATCGAACTCCTGTGAACCAGATAGTGACGTTCATTGTCGTTCCTTAACACTGAGCTGTTCGTGGAGACCTATAGGCAATTTTCGATGCCTACAGTTCTTAACACTCTTCGTAAGATACTTATTGTTGAGAATCTCCCACATCTTTATTGCAGACATCACCCCTATCACATCATACTTCAGCTCTTGTTCCAAACAGGACCTGATCACCCCGTAAACGTTTCTATTCATCTTTTCCCATATCGCCTCATCGTATTTTGGTGGCCTCTCATGGACCATGATGGTCTCTTCCAAAATTTGAGCATTGAGAGCGTCATGTACGTCGCTCATCCACAAACAAAAATTGATTTTGCCGTCATATTTAACCACATTAATTTTAGTGTTCTGAAAACCAACTTGAACTGTACCCGCCATCTTGTTGCTTTCACCAAAATTTTCACCTCTACTCACAAACTCCAAATTGTAAAGAAAAATTCAAACTTTGATAGGATTGAGAAATTACCCAACTGAACCCTAGATTGAATTCCAAATAGATCTCCTAACCAAACAAGGAAAGCGAGATCCCAACAACAACTCCGCAATGCTATCTCCACCGAAGTCTAGAACTTCAAGAACCAAGCTTCCATAATGAATCTTTCTCCACCCAATGTTAAAACCCTAGATCTTAAATCTAAGCTCTCATACCAATTGTTGTGCGCCGTGTGGAAGCGTGCTCGACAACCAAACGAGTCGGTGAGCGGTGAGAGAAGAAAACCAAACCAAATACGAGTGCAATTCACAAAAATACGACACAAATCAAACCAAACACAAATATTTATGTGGTTCGGCAATTGCCTACGTCCACGGGGAGAGGATGAGGAGATTTTACTATATGGAGGATAAATACAACGGGTTACAACTCACAAATTAAATCACTCAAATATAATCCTAACCAAATCTCTCAACTCCCTCACAATATCTCCCTCTCAAAATGCTCAAAACACTGCTAATTCTCTCCTTAAGAAACCTTAAAAAAACGTGTTTCTATTTATAACAAACTCAATCCTAAACAATGTAGGACTCTGAAAACGAGTCTGCCACACCTAAGGGTGGCAGACATCACACCCCTGAAAACAGGACAGATTCTGCCACACCTGGTGTGGCAGACACCACACCTGGTGTGGCAGACACCACACCCCTGAGAACAGGGGATAAATTCTACCACCTAGGTGTGTCAGACACCACACCAGGGTATGGTGGAGTATGTTTTGCTTATTTTTTATGTTTTTCTTAATTCTTTTTCTCAATTCCTTCGCCGTTTTCACATTTCTTTCCCTTACCTTCTCTTAGTTAAAACTCTTAAACATAATAAAATAAGATTTTTATTACTTTCACAAAACTCCTAAACAATATATTATATTTTCTCAGCCCTCCTCTACCTCACTTTCCTTATTTCATCTCACTTCTCTTTGCATAGCACACCCCAACACAAACCGTAAATAATTTAAAGGGAAAAAAATGGGCGCCGCACTTGTAGTAGGATCCCCTTGCCTTCGTCTTTCACCCTCTCTCTCAATCCCAAAACCCGACAAAAGTCAAAACCCGATCCCCAAATCCCCCCAAAACCCCAAAACACCCAAAACCCATCTCAAGCTACCCATCATCTTTTCTCCCCGATCGCTCTCTGCAGAGACCCATAGGGGGATTGCTGCTGCAATGGCCGCTTCTGGGACCCATAGTGCTGACGTGGCACCTGACTTGGTTGAGGAGATGGTTCACGAGGCTCTCGTGTGGAGTTCTCTCCATGGGCTTGTGGTTGGGGATAAAAGTGCTGAGGTATTTGTTTGTTTGTTTTTGGATTGAAAACCCAGTAAAAAGATTTAATTTTTAGTCAACTTTGCAGCTGATTACATGATGTTTGAAAAATGCACATGGATTCATCTGGCTATGTAGGCAAATTTACAATTACCCACTTGTAATAGTACTTGTGCATTGGAGATTTTAGAATGTAGTAGTAGGTAATGATGTGATATAACTGTGTTCCAAAGATGGGCAAGTGTAAGAATTAGAATGCGAGGTCCGAAAATATTATTGGGTTGAATAGTTGATGAAGTTATATTGTGATTGTTAGCTTGGCTCTCACAGCTTGAAATGGCTGATATGTTTGCTTGAGGACTTAATAAATTTTTTCTTGTTTTTTCTTTTTTTATTTTCGAAACTATAGTTTTGCTTGGGAAAAGTTCTCTGAAAATTGAAAAGTGGGTTTATACACTTTAGCTCGAAGATAGTTAGCGGACATGTTAGCTTGACTTGGTCATTGGTGACCAAATCAACCACTGTTTCTCTGTTGAGAGAATGGTGGAGAACGTGAATCATGAGTGGTTGAGAGAAAATCTCTCATGGGGGCATATCTGAGGAGTAGAGATGATGGGTTTAGCCCCTATATAAGGAGGATCATTCTCCTTGAGAAAATACAACGAAAATCAAAAAGAAAACCCACTTACCCATTACCGGAGCCCCTCAGAAATCCTCTTTCTTCTTCTGTTTTTAAATCACTGGTATCAGAGCTGAAGGTTCTCCATAATTATTTTTTTTGCGGCTAGTTTTCAACGAAGAAGAAGCAGCCAAAAACTCTTTGTTGAAGAAGAAGAAGAAGCAACGTTCTTGTAGAAGAAAAAGGAAGCAACTCTATATCTTTTGGTTAAAAGTTAGCCTACTCCCATATATTTTTTTTGTTCTACTCTCTGTCCATATCCAGCTAGCTCTTTGCTACATTTAAAAGGCCTAGCCTACATTGCCACTCTATATCCTTTAGTTAAAGCTAGTCTACTCTCTTTTGTCCACTGTTTTCATAGCCGTTGTTCCTAGCAAACAATCTCAAGCCTTGTCATTTTTTTTTCTCAAAGGCTACATCATTTATTTTTTTTGGTCCTACATCAAAGCTTTTCCATCCCATTTAACCAGCAGACAGAAAACTGGTCCTAGCCTACAACTATCATAGTCTACAACCTATTCAACATTTCTACAAGAGCCGGCCTACTATTCATCCAGCTAGCACTTCAAATCCCGTCAGCTAGTCAAATTTTATTCATAGCCAACTCCACTCTATTGTTCACTAGCCTCTGTTTGTTGTCACATCTCATTTGTTTTAAATCCTGTCATTGTGTAATAGTGGTGGGATTTGGGCCTTGTAGTTGGGCCGGGTGATTTGTAATTGTTTTTTGTGGGCTGGGTGAAGTCCTAGCTCACTTATCTATTAGAGTGGAGGGCACCGCGTGAGGCTGTGAAGCATATCATCTCCAATCAAGTTAGAAACGACGACAAAACTTCGACAAATGCTGATCCAATCTACACCGCTGAGTGACACTCTCGCTCAAATTGGAGCTTCGTTTCTCAACTCACAAAATTCAGTTTTAGTTCTTTACCGAATGGCTAGTAAAGTCGTTCTATCAGAACTAGGCAAAATTGACAAATTTAATGACAGTAATTATGATATGCGGCATAGAAAAATAGGATATGCTCTTATTCATGACAACATTAATGATATAATCGAAATCACTGCTCCAACCCTTACTGATAAATCAACACCTGAAGAAAAGAAAGGGTTTGAGCAGTGAAAGTCAAAAGACAAAAAGGCGAAAAGTCTTATGCTCATGTTCATGGAAGATAATTTAATCAAAGTTTTTAAAACTTATAAAACTTCCATGGACATATGGAATCCAATAAAAGAAAAATACGATACTGCTTCTGAAGTTAACATTCAACTCCTCTTGCATAAGTATAATTCTTGTCGTATGCAAGAGAGAGACAATGTCGTAGAACATATAAACAAAATGATTGTCATGGCTAAGGACTTATCCACTGCTGGGACCGAAATCCCGGAAAGAATGCAAGTAGCAACCATTTTGAATAGTCTTCCCCCTTCACTTGCTGTGGCTGTCACAACATTAAGAATGAATCCTGCCATTAAGTCTGTCACTGATCTTTCTATGCACCTAGCGATAGAACAGGATTTAATAGCCAGTGGAAAGGAATCAGAACTGAATATGGTGCAGCAAGAGCTGAATTATGTCCGCCAGAGGCATAATGCTGGAAGCTATAAAAACCCTGGTTCTAGTAAACCACAACCACGAGGATCGAAATCGCAGCAGTTCAAGAGAAAGAAAGTACCCCGCGGAGCCTGCTACAATTGTGGAAAGTTCGGGCATTTCAAACCCAATTACCCACAAGGTGAAAAACATCAGAATAAGGGAGGCTATAAGTATCCAGAACAATGGGGTACTAGCAAAAGAGAATTCGTTGGTGTGACGAAATGTAATGCTGTGATGACGGACATCAGTGGTTGGTGGATCGATTCCGGAGCGACTAGGTATATTGTAAAGGACAAGAATGGAGTCGTAGAATTCACTGAGCTGAAAAAAGGAGAACAGAGAATTTATATGGGAAATAATACCTATCTCGATGTAGAAGGTATTGGTTCGTATAGATTGGATCTTGGGGACAGCATTCTTGTCCTCAAAGATGTGTTCTATGCGTCAGGAATTCGGCGCAATCTGATCTCTGTTCCCAGCTTGATGAAGAAAGGACTGGAAGTTAGGTTCTATAATAACAGGGTTTCTATAGGCAAGAATAATAAAGTGTATGCTATGGGTAAATATGTGCCCGAGCATGAATTATGCATTCTTCCAGTAGTTTGTAATAATTCTGATAATAAAATTTCGAATTTGAACTACTTGTCTTGTTATATTTCCGAATCTGAATTGTGGCATTCTAGACTAGGACATGCTAGTGTTTCAAAAATGAAAGAAATTATCAGAATGAACTTGCTTCCTGTACTATCTAACGTTCAATTGCCACCATGTGAACATTGTTTAACTAGTAAAATGACTAGAAAACCTTTTATTGGCGGACACAGCCAATGAACTTTTAGGGTTGATACACTCGGATATTTGTGGTCCCCTAAGTATCAAAACTCATAGTAATAAAAAATATTTTATTACTTTTATAGATGATTATTCCAAGTTTGCACACGTCTATCTTATATCCAGAAAATTAGAAGCTTTTGACTGCTTTAAGAGATATAAGACAGAAGTTGAAAACCAACTTGGATTGAAAATCAAAATTTTGAGAACTGATAGAGGTGGAGAATATAATTCTAAAGAATTTGAAAGTTATTGTATTCAACATGGAATTAAAAGGCATACGACAATGTCGTATACGTCACAACAGAATGGTGTTGCTGAAAGAAAAAACAGAACATTATTAAATGTAGTTAGATGCATGTTGTCTCATTCTGGTCTCTCTAAAAACTTTTGTGGAGAAGTATTGTTAACTGCAAACTACATTTTAAATAGAATTCTCACCAAATCAGTTATATCTACACCTTATGAATTATGGAATAGGAGGAAACCTAATTTGAGTCATCTCAGGAAGTAGGGATTTATAGCTCATGTTCTCATTCCATGTTAACTTAGAGATAAGTTAGATTTTAAAACAATAAAATGTAAATTCATAGGGTATTCAGAAAAGTCAAAAGGTTATAAGTTCTACAATAAAAAAAAGAAGTCATTGAAAGCAGAGATGCTACATTTATAGAGAATCTAGAGGAAGAGGAACAAGTTTAAGAGGAAACATAACCTCTAACTGTAATAGATGATGATTATTACAGTGTTGTTCCTACTAATGATCCTGATATTGTGAATGAACCTAACCTTGAAAATGATGAAATACCTATGAAAAATAATGTACCTAATCAACCGGTTGTAGGCAACAAAAGGCCAAGAACACAACCTTCGTGGATAGATGATTACTATTTATATTCATGTGAGTCATCATGTTTTTCAGTAGATACAAATATAGAAGAACAAGATCTCTTAACCTTTTCTGATGCGATGAAATCGCATGAATCAGCTTTATGGCTAGAATCTATGAGAGAATAACTTGATTCCATAGAAAAGAACGAGGTATGAGAGTTATGTGATCTACCAGAAAATAGAAAAGCCATTGGATGCAAATGAGTGCTTAAAAAGAAATATCGTGTTGATGGATCTATTGATAAATTCAAAGCACGGTTAGTTGCCAAAGGTTATAACCAGAAGGCAGGAATAGATTTTCAGGAGACGTATTTTCCTGTAGCTAAATTTGCATCCATTAGAATTATTTTGGTTATTGTTGCATATCTTGATTTGGAGTTATTCCAAATGGATGTTAAAACTGTATTCCTTAACGGAGAGTTGAAGGAAGCAATATATATGCAACAACCTGAAGGTTTTCAGGTGATAGAATAGGAACATAAAGTTTACAAATTAATAAAATCTTTATATGGTTTAAAACAGTCTTCTAGACAATGGTATCTCAAATTTCATGATGCAGTTACTAAACTTGGTTTTATTCAAAATAAATTAGATAATTGTGTATATGTCTTGAAAGGTTGGAGCAAATTTACTATATTATCCTTATATGTGGATGATATATTGCTCGCTGGAAATGATATAGAAATGTTGAATAAAACCAAGGCAGATCTCAGCGAAAAGTTTGAGATGAAAGACATGAGAGATGCATCATATATTTTTAGAATTCAAATAATTCGAGATAGAAAGTCTAGAATGCTAAGTTTAAACCAAGAAAATTATTTAAGATCAGTTCTTAAAAGGTTTGGAATGGAGAATTCCAATCCGGCACCAACTCCGTTGATTATGAAAAAGAGATTATGTAAAGAGCAAACGCCTTGGAGAGGGGCAGAAGCCATTAGATGTTCCTTATGCTCAAGCAATTGGAAGCTTGATGTATGTAATGTTGTGCACCAGACCTGATATAGCTTATGCTGTGAGTCTAGTCAGTAGATATCAAAGTAATCCAGGACCAGCACATTGGGAAGCTGTTAAAAGGATTATGAAGTATATCAGAGGTACATTGACTCATAGATTAGTTTATCAAGCTGATTCGCTTGAACTCCTCGGTTATTCCGATGCTGATTTCGGAGGTGATAAAGATGATGGAAAGTCCACTTCGAGACACTTATTTATCTTCGGAGGAGGAGCTGTTTCTTAGAGTAGCAAGAAACAAGGGTGTGTTGCTAGATATACGCAAGAAGCTGAATATATAGCTTGTAGTATGACAACTATACATGCTGTCTGGATAAGACGATTTTTGATCTTGATCTCAATTTGTTGGAAGGACCTATTGATATTTATTGTGATCAAGCAGCAATTAGCTTAATCAATAGTGGTGCGAATAGCTCCAAAGGAAAACATATTGAGATTCAGTATCACTATATTCACTATATTCGAGATATTATAGAAAAGGGAGAAGTCAAAGTGACTTATATCCCTACTACAGATATGGTTGCTAATCCTTTGACAAAAGGAATACCAGCGGAATCTTTTATCAAACATGTAAGTTTGATGGGACTTAGGAATAAACAAGTCCAAGTAAAATTTCATGAATAATGAAATAAGAGTTACTCTCTACGGATAGTGAGAGTAATGGTAAGCAGAAACATCCAATCTCACGGATAGTGGGAGACATGTCACTTGGTTAATTTGGTCAAGTGGGAGATGTTAGCTTGACTTGGTCATTGATGACCAAATCAACCACTGTTTCTCTGTTGAGAGAATAGTGGAGAACGTGAATCATGGGTGGTTGAGAGAAAATCTCTCATGGGGGCGGATCTGAAGGGTAGAGATGATGAGTTTAGCCCCTATATAAGGAGGATCATTCTCCTTGAGAAAATACAACGAAAATAAAAAAGAAAACCCATTTACCCATTACCGGAGCCCCTCAGAAATCCTTTTTCTTCTTCTCTGTTTTTAAATCACATTGTATAAACTAGAAATTACAGCTTGCCGGTTTGAGATCAGTTGCATTTATCATGATACAAATTGGTTCTAACTTTTAAGTTTACAAGATCAATCTTTAGAAATTTATCTTCATTTTAGAGCTCACTGGAGGTAATTGTTTCCTGTCTATAATCATTGACACCTTGATTAGCAAGAAAGTCATAGGAAAAATTGCCAATAATATGAAGCATTATTTTATAATTGTTGTGATCATTCATTCAATGCCTTTCTCTTTCAAAACTTCTTAAAGAAATTCAAAAACTACAGTCTACATGTTGGTTAATTTTGAATATTATCGTAATGTCTTGCACATGAAAATTAAAAGAAGCTCGACAACATAAGTATTACATTATTTACTGAAGCTTTTGTGACAATTTTTCCTTAATTGAGGAACAAGCAAATTTTTTTTTCCAAGTAAAAAGTAACTATATTGCTTTGTTAACTAATAGCTGTTGATAACATCCTTTAATTATTTGATAGAGGCTTTAATTTGAATTCTTCTAGTTTTACTGCATCTGTTTTTCCCCCCTTTCACATGATTCACAACTATGCTAACCTCTTTATTTTGTTGGCTCAAATACATGATTTATCTAGTAGTTTTATTTCTATAAAAAAAAGTTAATGCTGATTTAGTCCTTGCAGAGATCAGGAACAGTCCCTGGCATAGGCTTGGTTCATGCCCCAATTGCTCTCTTGCCCATGCCATTTCCAGAACATTATTGGAGGCAAGCTTGTGAATTAACTCCTATTTTCAATGAGCTCGTGGATCGTGTCAGCTTGGATGGAAAGTTTTTACAAGATTCCTTATCCAGGTTAACCTCTCACATCCTCGTTATCACCCTCTTAAACTATGCAATTGAATGATCTGTATGATTAGTTGTAGAAAATCATGATTGTTATGTAGGTGCTTTCGGCATATTGTACATTCAATAAACTTTTTTGGTTATTATGTTCTTTAGTTGCAGATTGTACTAACCACAATGAAAAACATATGTTTCTGCTGAAAATCCATGAAAAATGGGATGTGTTAGTGTTACTAGAATATCCCTGTAGAGAAAACTAAAAAGGAAAAGATATTATTCATCAAACCCTAACCTCTCTTAAATAGAGATTGAGAGGATATTACAAAATAGATATGAAATAAAATCATCATATCTATTCACATCTCATAACATCTTAATAATATCTCATAAAATCTACTAACATCACAATATTAATAATATCTAGCGCTCTTCCTCAAGCTGGAGCATATATATATTATATATGTCCAGCTTATTACAAATGGAAATAAAACAACTAACTGCTAGAGCTTTGATAATGTCATTTTTGCTTGGAATACTCGAAGACGTCATCAATCAAAAAATTGTAGTCATAGCCAGTAGAAATCCTAGATGTGTAAGCCAGTAGAAACATTAGGCGTGTAAACCAGTAGGTTGGTGATAGAATGTAGAAGGCTTGTGCTTGAGTGATTGAAGTGGCGCCCAATCTATGGAAGGCAGAGACTAGACAAATCTTAGATGGATCTATAGAAGGAACAGACCCAAAAAAAAAAAAAAAAAATCTTGGACGGCTTTGTCAAAGACGGATTTGACGCGATGTTGCGCATATTGAATGTAGGTGCACCAGAAACCCGATGATACAAATCTGATTTAGATTGCATCTAAAGTTGTTGAAGGAAGTCAGCAAAAGATGCAAGAAGTATTCATGATGAACAGTAACTCCATAATGAACGTGCTTTGAAGATAGGTCTTGTGAAGGTTTTTGATATAAATTTAGGAATCCGCCACGAAGTTGTTGCCAAAGCTGAAGATGTTGTGAAGCTGTCGAGGGGAGCATGAAG
Organism: Asparagus kiusianus; assembly: GCA_022839385.1. Classification (NCBI taxonomy): domain Eukaryota; kingdom Viridiplantae; phylum Streptophyta; class Magnoliopsida; order Asparagales; family Asparagaceae; genus Asparagus; species Asparagus kiusianus. Next base: position 548,561 of record BQKN01064696.1, read on the forward strand.
GCCATGGAAAAACCCCTCGACGGCCTCAAGGCCTAGAAGGAACGTAGAAGTTTCCTAGGATCGAGTAGGCTTTGATACCATGTAGAGAAAATATAAAATGTAATGATATTATTCATCTAACCTAACCTGTCTTAAATAGAGACTAGGAGGATATTACAAAATAGGTATGAGATAAAAGCATATCAAATGGCATCTCACTAAATATCAACAATATTTTATAATATCTACTAATATCTCAATATTAATGATATCTAACAATTCTGCTTCAACTAGTTTGCGTTTGTGCTTTGTAATGCTAATTCGCTTTTTTATATATGGCATTGTATCATCACAGTTCTTGTACAATAATACCATTTTTATATTCTTTGAAAGAAATTCTAATGAGCGATCACATATTTTCGGGTATCCTTTTGTTTTTTCCTCATACATTTGAATCTTTGTTTGTATATTAATTTTCTTTATACATGCTTATATAATGGTGAGTTTGCTCGTGGTGCTTCAAACTCACATACATCATTTCATTAGTAACTAATTGATAAATTTTAGCATTAGAATGAAAGATTTCTTGATTTGTGATCTATTTTTCATGTTCATACTGCTCTTTTCAACTAATACGTAGATTGCTCTTTGCTATGGAATTTAGTGTTGGTATTACAGATTATTCTATATACCTCAATTCAATATCCAAAGGATAGATAATTTTGAATGTATGGGTTGGCAAAGCTAATGAAACCTGATTTACACCAGTATATCCAAGTCTTGGCAACCCAATAATAAATGTCTTGCTATATTTATAGTTAATACTAATGGATGATCAAATGGATTTACATGCTGTGCTGTACTGAGAATGCAAAGGATTAATGTTTCAAAACCTTTGATTAACAAGTGCCAATAACGGGATTACATAGTTCACTTTTTCTTCTCTGGGAAACCAATATATCATGACTAACTCATTTTCCTAAGCAGGGTGTTGCTTGTCTAATTTACTTCATCATCATTCTATTCTAATCCAAGTTCAGGATGATGATAGATAGTTTATGAATGATTTCAATTGCCAAATTATATGGAAGCCTTGGTGGTTGCTTGTGCATGGTACAAAGATGACTGAGAAAAGGAGTATCTATTTACATGTTCATCAAACAACATGCAAAACCGCACACATAAATTATGATTTCCATGATTATGCAAAACGGCACACGTATTTTAATTATTAGTAATATTTCTCTCAAAACCTAAAATAAATAAATTATGATTTCCGTGATTATGTTCTATGCTATTTGTTTAAGTCTTCACCTAAAAGCTCTGATCTCTTAGAGAATATCCTCTATAATCACTCATTTATTCCACCAATAACTGCCTTCATCAGTCACCAAACCCTTTTTTGTCTGTTCTGTGGCCCAAACGACCTGTTTGTCTCTGAATTTCTTGACCATGTCTTTGCTATTTCTACAGCATTAGCAGGTCCTCTTAGAAATGATGGCATGTGTTGATCTGCCCATCAAATGCATTATTGTATCGCTTTGTCAAATGAAAATGGTTTCACAGCGACGATCTTGTGGAATTTTAGCAGAATGTTTTATTTAAAATTTACAATCAGCTCTTTTAAAGTTAGGTGGAGTTATTATTTTTATGATTGTTAGTCTGCTCATTTTTGTGTCTGGTGTGTAGTGTGGTTTTGAATGGGAGTGAAAATGAGTCCAAGTAGAAGTTGAGTGTTTATCGGGAATGTCCTATTGTGCTTTCTAGGCTTTGGTGTGGATAACTTTATAACGATCACAAGAATAATAACAATCAAACAAACAAGCAGTTACAACAAGAACTCCAGATATCACAAGAATAATAACAATCAAACAAACAAGCAGTTACAGCAAGAACTCCAGATTTACGTGGTTTGGCAATATGCCTACATCCATGACAGAAAGGGAGGGGAATATCTTTACTTTATCGAGGAAGATTACAAGCACACACTTTCTTGCAAGTCCTCACAAGAATATTGATCTCTCCTCTTCTTCTCACTTTTTCCTCTCTCTCAAGCTGTCTAGCATAAAACCTTTGGGGTTGCATATCCTAAACCTGATGGAAAACCCTCTTTATAGAGTTATTCCAATACAAAAGATACCAATAAATCTCAACTCTTAACACTAAAACCACACAGAAATTCCATATCTGGAAACCCGATGCCAGTTTTGACTGACTTTGGTTGAAGTTGATTTGCCAAAACACAGTAAGTTAATTTCTGTTTTGGGTACCGGGGACTCTGACTGGGCCCTTTTGGAACCCTGTTATGTTCTACTGAATCCGGTAGAGCACTGTGATGATTGGTATTGATTTAGGACAGCTCCGTGTCTGTGAGAGGGTCTGGACAGGGCCTGTCTGAATCTTGCTGCATCCTTTCAATTTCAAGCCATAGTTAAACATTGTATAATCATTTAAACACTAAAGATTTAAATATTCTGGCAGTGTTTGGCTATTGAATTCCAAACCTACAAAACAAAAGAGCTTTTTTAATATTAAAAAATGGTATTTTTCAATAGATGTTTAGAAATTTTAGTTTGAAACCATTCAAGTGGCTAGGTTTTGACAAATATGTGTATGAACTATGAAGTCATTCAAATCATTACGAATCATGTGGATTTCAATTTATATGCCTCACTGTAAGGTTACACCTGTTGCCATAGTACTTACGCAGAATGTTCATCAAGCATTTTTTGTCTGTGAATTTCATGTCAATTGCTATCTCAATTCTAATTTTTCTTTTTAAATAAAGCTTTATTCACATGAGTTCTGGTTTTGGATTAATAATGTACCTATTTCTAATGGTCATATAGGCAATTTGTTTTCCATTCAGTTCCATTGTTTTGTTACTTTTCTCTTTACATATTTGCAGAACAAAGAAAGTGGATGCTTTTACTAGCAGACTCTTGGATATTCACTCAGAGATGCTAGAAATCAACAAAAAGGAGGTAACTCTCTAAGTAGGGACTTAACTTTCCCATATGGGAATATATCAAGCAAACCTTCATTATCTTTAAATTTTTTGACAATCATACTTTGTTCCTTTTTTAGTTTTTTCAAAAACAATTAATTTCATCTCAATAACATGCCAGGATATACGTTTAGGCTTGCACCGGTCAGATTATATGTTGGATGCAGAAACTGGCCTACTTTTGCAAATAGAGCTCAACACCATTGCATCTTCATTTCCTGGTCTTAGTACTCTTGTGAGCAAGCTACACAGGTTACATTAATCTTCTGTTTAATTTGATATTCTACTAATTGTGTTACACTTCACTATCTATGTTCCTTCGTCATTAGGATCCTAATTTTCAAGGTGTCACTACAACAAAAGTTGTAACCTATGACACATTTTCTTTCATCTAGTGACACAATTTTATGTCACACAAGTGCATCACGACACATCTCAAAAGTGCGGTTAGAGCACGTGGGGAGAACATCTTTCTATACATGTGCAAATGTGTCACGAAAGTCATGACACATGAGATGTATCGAGAGTGGTTACACAAATATGTATCAAGAGTGATGACGACACATATTTGTGTTGAAAGGACTAGTACTTTTATGATTTATAAATGAGAGACCTAGTTGTCTGATCCCACCACTATAAAGCCCATATATGTTCAGAAGCCCACCACTATAATATTCAGAAGCCCACCAATATAATATAAAGCCCACTTACATATCTTATGTACCACCCTCAACCTTATATACAAGTCAATCACCAATCCTTCCACATATCATCGTTCCTGTTCAGACTGATCCCAACACTATTACATCAAGTCTTACTTGAGAAAATGTCTCCCCATAAGTTGTTTCGCAATTCAGCTATTCGACCGCATCAATCTGACAATCACATTTAAACAACTATATTCCTTGCACCTGAATTGATGTGGGACTAACTGGATATCCATGAGGGAGTGAGGTTGACGAAAATGAGCATCTTGATGTTGCAGGACTCAGCCAAGGAGAAGGCTGCCGACTTCAACAGCAACAATGAAGAAGCAATGGTGGGATTTGTTTCTGGGAATTGGTGGTTTGATTTTGTTTGGTTTATTTCATAGATCCACGATGGAGACTAGGGTGTTGTGAGGTGGAGGTTGGGATCGCTGAAGATGATTAGTGTTTGAGATCGTGAGGCGGAGAGGGGGAGGAACTTGAAGTCAATGTCAGAGCTCTATTAGGGTTCGCAGGGATTAGTATTTGAGATCGGAATCGAGCCTCCTGGGGTATTTAGGGTTGCTTAATATTTTGGATAGAGAGATGAAGGGAATGCCATAGTGGGTTATTTGGGATAAATTTTGTGGGAATTTTGAGAGATGAGGAATTCCTGATCCTTAAGTGCAAGCTAACCTCAAGGCCAAAATCCACAAATTTAACCTTCAGACATAGGTGTTTATCAGTGTGTTAGGTTTCGTGCTAGGCTTTTTCATTTCTACTGGAGCAGAAGGATAAGTTATTTACAGTTAAGTAGAGAAAATGATAATTACTAACATCTTGGCACGAAAATCGCCAGACTAAACTAACTCTTTTTTATTTTTATTTTAATTCATTTGCATCTCACAACACAAATAAATGTTGGGACTTACGATACTTTTTTATTGTCACCTCAATTCAACATATTGCTACTCTAACCACACATACTACTTGCAAGGTTTTAAATATCGGATATCGGGGAAATATCGAATAGCCAAATTTCATATCGGATTGCGGACATCGGGGATATATCGGGGATATATCAGGGATATGTGGTAAATATCGGAATGCTATAACGGGTATTTTCATATATAGTATAATGCACTAAAATGTAACCTCTACATACTTACAGAAATCTAAGCATACAAAATATAAATAATATATGTTTAGGATCACTAATCAGCCTTGTAAAACAAACAAAAGTACAAATCAATGTTGCAACATTTGGTCTGATTTTTTAGGCCAAAATGTCATTTGTATAATAAGAAAATAATGGTATTTTGCCCAAAAATTGTCAGACGCGGTATATTTTTTTGTGACAAGCCATATAAAAGCATATATCAACTAACATATTGGTTGATATATCGGCCATATCGGGGATGTATTGCCCAAAAAGCAGTAAAGGATATTTAGAGACCATATCAGTTGCGGCAAGCCCTATAAAAGGATATATATCGGGGATATATCGGGCCGTGTTGGGGATATTTATAACAATGACTACTTGTATGGAGAAATTTGTATCGCAAGTTGCAACTCTTGTTGTAGTGTGTACGAATTTTCAGGGATGGCTTTTGAGATTTTATTTACTGCATGCAGCATTTGTGTTAAATTTTTACTTAATAGTTCCTTGGACGATATTAGACATTTTAAAACGTTCTGTCTGATAAAAGCTTTCTTGTGCTTGTGTTTTACTCTTATATTTGGATTGGTTTTGACCAAGTTCCAGACCACATAAAGGCCTCTTTTCTTCAGGTCTCATATCGGATTTTTCCATTAAGATATTATTATTTTCCTTATGCTAGGAAGGATTTTACAAAAATATGCATCTGGTTCAAATCTCTGATCGAATTTGATCATTTTCTGATCTATTATATCTTGGCGTTCCTTGGACATGTTATTACCATTGTTTTAAATATCCCCGACATGACCCGATATATGCCCCGATATATCCTTTTACAGGGCTTGCCGCAACCGATATGGTCTTTAAATATCCTTTACTGCTTTTTGGCTATTTTGAATAATAAATCCCCGATATGGCCGATATATTAGCCGATATGTGGACCAATATATCTTTTTATATAGCTTGTTGCAAAATAATATACCATGTTTGGAATTTTTTGGCGAGATATCAAGATTTCCCATTATATCAAATGACATTTTGATCTAAAAAAACCAGATCGAATGTTGCAACGTTGCTTTGCACTTTTGTTTGTTTTACAAGGTTGATTAGTGATCCTAAACATATATTATTCATATTTTGTATGCTTAAATTTCATTACATATGTTGAGATTATATTTTAATGCATTATACTATGTATGCAAACATTCATTATGACATTCCGATATTTATCACATATCCCCGATATTTCCCCGATATCCGCAATCTGATATGAATTTTGGTCATCCGATATTTTCCCGATATCCGATATTTAAAACCTTGGTTATTACGAAATTCACAGTTTGAGCTTCATAAAAATCTTTTTGACAAGTCACTACTGGATATGTGAATTTGCAATAGTTACTAGTATCGATTACTTTGTGTTTACGGTAATCATTGTTGAATCTATATAACAACATAATATTGGGCAAAAAATAAATTGTTCATCTTTACTTGATTCTTAGTTGGCTTGAGGTTTTGAGTTGAAATATTTGCTAGTCATGTTTAAGACATCTAAATAAGCTTGTGTATGGTACTGGTAATCATGTCAAATGTCACCGTAATGCTGCATGCTGCCTGCTTCCTGTCAACTGAAACATTCTATTGTTTTTTCTTTCCTACTAGATTTGATCCCAAGCATTGCCAGAGCAAAGCAGTTGCCTTGAATCAGCCCATTTACTTAGTGTTTTATGCCAGTTAGTTGTGGACGATAATTTTTGATGCACTGACGCAGGTACGGGATATAGATAAGATATGATATAGACTGAGGATATGCCAAAATTCAAAGAACCAAGGCATGAATATGCATAAAGAAAAAAAAGTAAATATAAGAGGTATCAAGGTATTGCTGCATAGATATTGGTACGTACATGTGCACCAATTGAGATACAAAAGGATATTGCTATATAAATAAGGTGAGTCCTAAAAAGTTAGTGCGCTGATATGGCAATACGTCATGGATAAGATGATAACAAGTTATACATTCGCTTTTAATCAATTACTTGAATAATCATAATTTTTTTTTACAAAACTGGTCAAATTATATTAATGCAACTGTGAACCCATCACACACCAATGTTACATTAAACGTTGGGCGCCTCTAGGCGTCGGACTTGGCGCCCAGCGCGTAGTCGCCTAGGCGGGCGTCTAAGCGGTTTTTGGGCGTTTTTTTTCTTTTTTCTTTTTCAATTGTGATACTTGAAGATAAATATATATATATATATATATATATATATATACATACTCAATCAAAGATGCATAAATACTAAAATACCAACACTATTAACTAAATTGCTTGGTTTACCAATTACAATAGCTCTTTGTATGTTTATACTTCTCAACTCAAATTATAAGTTCATCTCAATAGGGAAAAACTCATTCTCAACTCAAATTACTGTTAACTTATAAGTTACTTAAGTTTAAGTTAATAATAAACTTAAACTTAAGTTTACTGTTAACTAAATTATTGTTAATTTAAGTTTATCGTTTACTTAAACTTAAGTTTACCATCAACAAAAAACTTAATATTAACTTAAACTTAAACTTAAGTTTACTGTTAGCTTAAACTTAAACTTAAACTTAAGTTTACTATTAACTTATCCTTCTTAAGTTTAAGTTACTTTTGTTAACTAACTTAAATAGATATTTAAGAAGTACTCTTTACCTTGTTAGTAGTTACAAAGATTGGGGGAGCTCGACAATGTTACAGAAAACGCTAGGCAGACTAAGCATTTGAGCGAGCGCCTAACGTCTAGACCCCTGGGCGTACGCCTAGGCAGCCCCTAGACGTTTGACTATTTTTAAATTATTTAATTATAATAATTGATAATAATATGTATTAAATTCATATAAATTTTTAGAAAAATATAGCAATCTTAGTTCTACAATAAATCATGCATAGTTAGATACTAAATAACCAAAATAATAATTAACAAGGCTAGAGCCTAAGATGTTTTTATTTTTATTTTTAATTACAATAATTGATAGTGAATGTCAACGTTATAGAAAGCTTAGATGCCGGACTGGTGTCTAGGTGGATTTCTTTCTTCATTTAAGTGGTGGTCGATGAGGTTTTGCTAAAGGTCGGATGAGGTAGTGGAGGTGTTCATATTTGGAGGTTAATGGAGTTTGGAGGACGTGTAGGCTACAACACAAAAAATCACAACCAAGGCTTACATGGTACAATCCACGTAAGCAGACAATGCTCCCCTAAACGCTCGTAAAATCTAGATGGGCAGTCTAAATACTGCCTAGACGATAGGCGCTAGTTAGGCGGCCTAGGTACCGCCTAGGCCTAGGCGTACGCTTAGGTGTACTAGGCGGAGGTTTTTTAAAACAGTGCCACACACACAATAAATTTAACTCTATAGTTTCCGATACATCTATGATATTTATCTGTGTTGGGTACGGTGTGATACATTGTAAGTTTTTGGGGGTGCAAAGGGAGTATCAGGTACCTATTCATTGAGTGCCGCATACATATCAGATATGGTATGACACATTCTATATGGTATGATGCATTTACTCCTTCGAAGTGTCAGTGCTATATAGTTTGTACAGAATGAGAGTGCTGTATGGTTTTCTGTTTGAGGTTCATAATTGTATGATAGATGGGGGAAAAAACAAGCACCTTATGTAGACACAGAAACTTAAATATATCTATCAGAAAAATGGCACGACATGCTGTCAAATATTCTCTGTTGCTATGCAGTAAAGCATTTAGGTTTCTTTGTTTCCCACTGTGATTAATGGTGAAACTGCATCTTTAAATCATGATGCAGGAACTTACTCAGCCACTATGGTAATCGATTGGGTTTAGATTCAAGAAAAGTTCCTGGAAACTCGGCCGTCAGTCAATTTGCTGAAGCATTAGCTAAAGCATGGAAAGAATATGATAACAGCAGGTTGTGGAGTCCTTCACTATATTTCTTTTGTTTTCAGGGTAAAAAAATCATCCCTGTGCTAACTTTATTCTTTGTGGATTTTCCAGTTCTGTTGTTCTGGTTGTTGTTCAACCTGAAGAGCACAACATGTATGACCAGCATTGGCTTTCTTCTACATTGAAGGAAATATATCCTACTAACACTAAGAAATTTTTCTTCTTTTAGTGACAGTTAATGTCCGTGGTTTATTGTTTTGTTCTGAAAGAATTTGCCTGAGTAACACCTTAAAAGGAATCTTACATCTAAAACTAGAAAATTTGTAAAATAGGGTTAATATGGATGAATGATCAAATACGAGGGGGACGCAGTATAAGAAATTTCTTGCTGATGAATACAGGAAAAAGTCCATTTCTATCTTTTCTTAGTCATAAGGATACTATTTTTTCCTAGAGATGAATGCGCTCTCTCAATCTCGGTGTATGCACATTCATATCATACAAAGAACATAAATTTATACGTGCATACATACATAACTATGTAAGTAACTAAGTGATTGATTAGTAATGGTTGCATGAATGCCACATTCACATTTGTACTAGCACGCGCATAGCAATATACATCCATGTATAAATATGATGGCACATGTAGAAATACATATCAACACATGGATAAATATGATGGCACATGTATAAATGCCAAGTCCACATATATGAACGACGCACATAGATTGGTGGGAATTAGGATTTGAGAGTGAATGTTGGGGGATTTGGTTTAGTTCGAGTCTTAGGAAGATAAAATAGAAGATAGGATGAAAGCCTTAACAACCACATATTAACTTTATATCAGAGTCAAGACTCCATGTCAAGTATTAGGCTTTCATGCCCAACATTCACCAACAATTTGCTGTTGAAGAAGAGGGAGCAACCTTCTAAAAAAAATCTCAAATTTTACTATCCAATCCATTCCTTTTTATAGTAGAAGGTCATCCCTCTGTATAAAAGCTTTACTGGATGACTCAGATTAAATCATAGATAGATCTAAATAGATATACTTCTGTTGGATAGCCTCACTAAAGATTTACTAAATATATAAAGGGCTAGCAATTAAACCTATAGTCGATACTATAATAAAGAAGCTATCTTGAAGCAGTCATTGAGTCTATGTAAGGTCAGTTATATCTTTCTATCTTTGTGTTTTTTTGTTAACACACCATTTTGTATATTTCTTGACTTAATGACACGCACGGCATAACAAGCGTCCGGAAAACTTTGGCCGAGATAGATGCTGAAGGGGAGGTCCTACCAGATGGATCATTAATCATGTAAGCAAGAATTCATACAATATTATATGACTCAACTCCGTTATTTTAGGAATGATGTTTGAATTAATAGTAAAATATTTGAGAAAATACTCTATATGTTGCATGATAAGAAATTTAAATTCAGAAATTCATATATACAGAGGCGGCCATACAGTCGCAGTGGTCTATTTCAGAGCTGGTTACTCACCTAATGATTATCCATCAGAATCAGTATGTGTTGTTCTGTCATTTTTCTAAATTTGAAAATGTTGTAATTTTTTCGGAGCTATCTTTTCCATCATTTAATAGAGCACCCTTTCAGATAATACCATATTTGTAATTTTATTCAACAGGAGTGGAGGGCTAGATTTTCGATAGAAAAATCCAATGCAATCAAGTGCCCATCAATATCCTATCATTTGGCAGGTACCAAGAAGATTCAACAAGAACTAGCAAAGCCAAATGTACTGGAAAGGTAACAAAAATTCTGGTTTATACTAATTTTGAACTCAAGGTGTGTTTTAGCATGATTCGATAGCTATAGGAGTAAAATGATATGTATTCATATATAATCAGCACAAAGAATGTATAATCATCACATTATTAGTGAATGACAGCATAGTTGCTTATGTATTAATACTCTAACAGGTGGTTGTGAGAATACTTTTCATAGATCTATAATCATAAGAACTAATTGTTATAATTGTGACAACGAATATCCAATATTCAGCAAGCGTCTTAGAAGCTGCATTCATATATTTATAAAATTACTCAACGGAGAGCAGTTAGGATTATAGGTTGGAATATTATGCAGGTACTAATATCAACCTTGTTTTATAATGTTATAGTCCTTTATTAAAGGGCTATGTTTCCTGTATAAATTTCTTGTTAAAAAGCTTAATTCAGCATTTGCAACTTTGATTTTTTGCGCTATTAGGTTCCTTGAAAATGAGGAGGACATTGCAAAACTACGTAGGTGCTTTGCCGGTTTGTGGAGTTTGGACAATCCAGAAGGGGTCAATGGAGCTATGGAAAGACCTGAAATTTTTGTTCTCAAACCCCAACGAGAAGGAGGAGGTTAGATTTCCCCCTTGTATGCCTTTGGAAGTTGCCTCCTTTTTTTCAGATTTTTCTTTAAAATTATACCCTAAATTCTATCTCATTTTTATATTAAGCCTCCACATCTTCATATTTGTAATTTGCACCCCCAAATGCGTTGCATTGTTTTAAATAGCACACCATTTTGAAAGGATATGAAGTTTTTCGAAAATATATAGAATTTTGGGTCTAATATGAGAGACACCCATTTCTGTAACATCTTTTCTTAACTTTAATGATGACTTTGTTCGCCTCCAGGGAATAATATTTATGGTGAAGATGTGAGGAAAACACTTGTTAAGCTACAACAAGCAAGAAGCGAGGAACTAGCTGCATACATTTTGATGCAGAGGATATTTCCCAAAACTTCACTAGCTTATCTTGTTCGAAAGGGTAAATGTTACCAAGACCAAGTTATATCCGAACTTGGAATATATGGAGCTTATCTAAGGTTGTAACATCTTGCAAAAATTTTCCTTTTTGGTTTTTTGTCCCCCAACATTAGTCCCTTGAATCTTTCGTAGTTTCAAACTAGTCCCCCAACATTAATTCCGATGATTTAAGGGGCTGCTTTCAAAACGACTTAAAGAGTTAGGGGACTGTGTAAAAACTTCAACGATCTGACAGAGCAATTTCAAACTATGAAAGATTCAAGGGCGGGCTAATATCGATAAGCCACTCTTCTTATATTTTGCTTGTTGGCTGTTGTTAAAAGACCTGGATGTCAAAATGTTGTAGGAACAAGGATAAGGTCGTCATGAATGCTCAACCTGGTTATTTGATGCGAACCAAAGTTTCCTCATCAAATGAAGGGGGAGTTGCAGCTGGGTTCGCAGTTTTGGACAGTATTTACTTGATATGAATTACTTTGGCCCCGGTAAGTACTTGACTCTCTTTATCGGTGTAACTAAAACAAGCGTGCTAATGGTTCTTGTGTTTATTTACTTCTTGCAGATTACGGTGAAATGATTATTGGTCGTGTTATATCTTCGGAGTAAATTTGTTTCCTCATCGTGACCTGTTAGGTCATGCTCCGAGGTATTATTTCAATGGAAAACATTGGTAGAACCACAAATTTCTTTTTCTATGACGACTTGAGTTCGAGAAGGAGATTTCATGTGGTGCAGGTTTATGTTTTCTTTGGGCAAAAAAATCATTGTTCATGTTGCGTACGCGTGATACGTTCTCTTTGGTAACCTTGCCGTTGTTTTGAACTAACTTTTCAGAATCCGGTCAATAAATTTAAGGCTTATTTAAAAGCTCTCAATTTTAGTCCCGCGTTAGTTAGTTAGAGATAAACTCATTTGTTTCTCTAAACACAATAAATAACATTCAAGAGAGATCTAATAATCTCTCTTCAGTTCTTACATTAACATGGTATCAGAGTCACCTTCCCTCATGCATGTAGTATCCCTTTGAAACTTATGGGGTTGCTAATGAGTCCAAAGACAAGGCTATGAGAAATTTAGTTTAGACCCCTGAAAATGTAAATCTTGCTAATAGTTCGAACAATGTAAGCTTGTGCCGTGGATACTTATCTGTAGACTAGATCCAAAATTATTGAAGAAATGCTACACGGATTAGTAATACATCTATGTGAACCTTGTCGTGAGAATTAATTTGAGCCTATTTGGATCTATAGTATAGAGTGATTAATTTACAGCATGAGTCTACCTTAAATTGATAATAACCTTATAATTTTATATTATAGGATCTGGTTGATATCAAGGCAAATTAAATTTTGGGGATTTCGCATCCGTTAAAGGCGAATTCATTTCGCACTAGTATTTTATACTATAACGTTGCACAAATATTATAATTGATTGATCTTGTGCTTGAGAAATAATTATTCTATTATTTTTTATGTATAGAAAATGATATGTGGTTTGATTGATTCAATCGTGGTCTAACTCATAATATAATTTTGATTTTATGAGATATTGAAAGTAAATTTAATTCATATAAAATGTGATAAGTTATTTCGATTCTCACGCGATCTCAAATAACAGTGAATATCGCTTTATTTGAAAGGTATTGAGGAAATAAGTGATTTAAATGTGTTTCAGTAACTTAACGAATTCAAGAGATTTTTTCGTGAATTGGTATTTGAAACAAAAATAAAAATAAAGCAAATTTATTGAACCATTTTAATTGATATGTCGAGTTTACACTCGTTCACTTAATTTGGAAGTGTTTGTACTGTTCACAAGTGAACAAAATTATACCGATATTACTTTTGGTGCAAGCGATGTGTTTTCGAGATCAAGTAATGTGACAATTGATTGAGTTTTTGAAATTAAGAAATTTGATAATGATGTGTTTTTAAAGTTAAGCTATTTGATAAGTGATTCTCAATGTTTTTAAAACCTTCAAAAAGTCTGATATGGAGTGACGTGTTTGTGCTTGTCATATGGTGAATGCATCTTTATGTGGCCCCTTTAGGCATTTGTGATGTGATCATTTTGAGCATTTGTTATATGGTCGGCGGCATGTGGCAGTGTTAGGCGCATTCTGTTCCAGGAAACTATGTGTTATATGATGCCTTTCGACATCCCATGCTACTGGACTATAATTCATAGCATTAGTGTGACCTATGAGGTGATCTTTCAACATTGTGAACAACTCATCAAGATTTGAGATTTTGACATTTGACTGTGAATTTGAGAAAATGATAATTTTTTTGCTTTAAACAAATATTCTGTTTTCCCAATGTTTATCTTGATTACAAAAGTTTAATTCAGGAACTCATGACAATATATTCAGTTTGTACACAAGAAATTATTTCTAAAATTATTGCATTCTTTCTTGAAAATACCGACAATATATTCTTTTATGTAAGATTTTGTCATCTCATAATTATAGTCGCAAAACTTATAATTCACTATTTTTGAGAATTATTATTTTGTTAGATATATAGGAACTCTAGTGGGAAATGTTCTCACTGAGCTTTAGCTCATCCCTCATTTTCCCATTTTTTTTTATATTTGGTGTATCTTCGCATATAGGCTAAACATTTTGTTGTAGTATGTTGCTTGGAGGTGTTACAAAGGAAAGCCTCTCTTTTGCCTTGCATATAGCCAAACGATGTATTTAGGTTAGGTAAATGCTTATGATGATGAGATTTTGGATTTGAAAATATTGGTTATGTATATAATTGCTCTGAACTACTATCAACATCAGTAACTATATTTTTATGACAAGCTTTGCAGTATGTAGTGCCAAGCTTGACACATGCATGAGACTTGTCTTGCACATGTATCTGTTGAGCTCTGATACCACTTGTTGTGCACGGCGGAACAAACACAAACACCGAGAGAGAAAGCCAAAACAATCCAAAATAACGACACCAACTTAAACACAAAAGTTTAACGTGGTTCGGCAAATTGCCTACATCCACGGGACAAAAAGGGATGTGTTTCCACTATAGAGAAAGAGAGTACAAAGTAGAGATTATAATATCACTTAACTAACCTCTCAAACAAATCTCTCAAACTAAACCCTCAAACAAATTGCTCAGAAATATCTCTCTTTTCCATGATCAAAATCACCTTCAAGCTACCCAATCAATCGATAGAAAACTCTAAAAAATGTGGCTCTATTTATAACAAAACACAATCCTAAACAGATTAGGATTCTAAAAACGAGTCTGTCACACTCTAGTGTGACAAACACCACACCCATGAAAAACAGGGTAGATTCTACCATACTAGGGTATGACAGACACCACACCTATGGTAAACATGATAGATTCTGCCACACCCTGCCACCTGGGTATGGCAGACACCACACCAGGGTGTGGTGGAGTCTGTTTTGCTTATTTTTCACGTTTTTCTTAATTCTTTTCCTCAATTCCTTTGCTGTTTTCAAAATATCATTACTGTCGAATGCCTCATATCTATTTTCCGCAATTATTTTGGTGGTGTGACATCTCCTCTCTCCAATCTCCAAACCCTAGCTGCTACCCATCAAACCCTAGCCGCCGCCCTCTCAAATCCTAGCTGCCATCTTCTGCCACTCTCAAACCCTATCTGCTACTCTCTCAAACCCTAGCCGCCACCTTTTATCTCTCTCAAACCCTAGCCACCGCCACTTTCGACCACATACTGTTCCGCGGTTACTGTTCATCTGTGGTTATTGTTAATCCTGACAATGTTCATGCCCCTCCGATTTGATCTGGCCTGAACCCCTTCTCTCATGTTGTCTTCGAGCTCCCTGCTCAGTAACCCCCATTTCCTAGTTCACTAACCATCGACTTTGGCACAAAAAAACTTTCTCGGATCTGTACACCAAAGATTTGGAACAGTAAAAAAAAGTTTTGAGCTAAGCATTTGGCTTAATCAATTAGATCGCCATAAATCTTGAGCTGACCATTTGGCTTATCAATTGTATTTTCATAGATCTTAAGCTAATCATTTGACTTACCTATTAGATCTTTATAGATTTTTAGCTAATCATTTAGCTTAATCAATTAGATCTTCCTAGATCTTAAGCTAATTATTTAGCTCCATCTTACGATTAGTCAGTAATGATCTCTTTGACACAAGCGATAAGTCACTCTCTCGAAGAAATTAACTTTATAGGATAGTTTTACTTGGTGGATTGATAACTTGTGGTGATTACTTGTTGTGGATTGATTACTTAATGTGATTACTTGTTGATGATTTGTTGTTGAAAATTAATTGATTGTTGGGTGAGGCTGATAACTACTTACCGAGAGATTACTAGTTGAAGGATCTTATTTACTATATTGATGGCGTCCTCGGTTATTCTACTACTTTGGTAGACAAGAGAGTTAGGACGAAGACCCACACGATGGTGCTCTCTAGCAAGATCACTGACTAGAAATTGAATAGGGTCTAATTACCTACTTAAGATGTAATTAGTTCGAGTTTATGTTTCAGTTCAAGGAAAGAATCATCACCTTATAGATCCCCCCCCCAACATGTTGTGGGCTGTCTAAAAATTACTGTAGATAGCTGATCCCCATCAAACACCAATGATGAAAGTTACAATTTGATGGCTTCCAGAAAGCTATAATTAGTTCGAGTTTATGTTTCAGTTCAAGAAAAGAATCATCCTCTTATAGATTACCACCTCCCCCCCACGTTATAGACTGTCTAAAAATTACTGCAGATAGCTGATCCCCATCAAACACTAAGGATGGAAGTTAAAATTTGACGGCTTCCAAAAGGCTATATTTAAAAACTTTTACGTAGATCGATAAATGTTATAATCTGATAACTTTCACAACAACCGATAAAAGCTCTAATTCAACAGCCTTCACGATCAACATCGGGAGTTACAATCTGATGACTCTCATATTTTCAAGGAGCCAAGACGAATGTTACAAGATGGTGATCTTTACAATGCTCTAGCAAAAGAGACTACAAATTGACGGTCTCTTCAAATCAAAACGCAAGTGGCCTCGTTCTAGAGTCAAAAAGCAATGCAAACGCAGCTCAAACCTGACCGCAAATGCAGCTCACATTTAGCTACAAATGCTACAAATATAGCTAAGATCCAGCTATCAACGCAGCCCATGTTCGGCCATAAATGCAGCCTCCGAACGCTACAGACGCAGCTCAGATTTAGCTGGTAACGCAGCTTCTAATCGCTATCAAACACAGCTTCCAAGCTACCAACGTAGATTCCATCCGCTGCCAAACACAACTTTCAAATCGCTACAAACATAGCCCATCCGCTGCCAAACGTGGCTTCCAAATCGCTGCAAATGCAATTTCCAAATCGCTGCAACCGCAATTTCCAAATCGCTGCAAACACAGCTTCCAAATGCTACAAACACAGCTTTCAAACTGCTACGTCTGAGCTTCCTGACACTACGTTCGAGTTTCCAAACACTGCATTCGAACATAGAATTCATGCCAGAATATGGATTTTGCGTTTGACTCGTTCAAATACGAGCTGAACGGTTTTAAAACCGTTTTTCACGATTTGAGGGGATCACTCCTCGACTTAGGAGCGAATTAAGGGGGCAATTATGCCCCTTAATACCCCTATAAATCTCAACAAACTCAACTGAGTTAATGACTGGCTTTTTGGGATCAGGAGAGATCTCTTTGGCAGATCGAATCTTGGCAATTTTTGGATCTTTGAGCATTTTTGGATCTAGAGATCAGCAAAAAGCTTGGAGCGTTCTTCAGCAACCGAGATCAAGGAGCTTTGATACTTGGCTTATTAACCTAATTTTGGTTCAAATCAACTCTGTTATAGAGTTTAAACTCGCACGGAGTTCTTAAACTCGTTCAGAGTTATTTTTAAACATGCCATGCAAGTTTTATCAACTTCAATCTAGCGAGGTGAAACGTCGGATCGTCAACGAGAAGCAAACTCGATACTTTTATTAGTATTATTCTATCTCTAGCTCTTTTTACCTCTACAACACTTTCTTTTATTATATTATCTACAAGAACTCCCACTTCATTTCTATTCTTCTCTTTTCCCATGTACCAAAGTTTATATCTGGTTTTTTTTAATTTCTCTAGATTTTTTTCACCTATTCATTTAGTTTCTTTAAATAAATTATATTTATCTTTCTTCTAGGCATGACATCTACTAATTTCATAGCCTTTCCGATAAGTGTACTTATATTCCAAGTAGCTAATCTAATTTTATTTTCCTGTAAAAGTCTCCTAGTATTTTCCCTCTTAGACTGTTCTAATCTATGCCTCATACTATTTGGTAACCTATTAGAGGATTGTAGATTCTTAGAACATCCTTACTTAGTTGTCATTATACCGGGTGATATCGATGTATGCATCGCCTTCGGGGACGCCCTAGCAAACCACCCTTGCTTACTTACCATTGAATCAGGGTGGCATCGATGCAATGCATCACAGTGGAGACGCCCCAATGAGTATATTATAGGATTCATTTTTTATATGGATCCGATAATGTTTTACGCTAGTTGTCGGCTACCTAAGCAACTCTCCTCCTTTATCCTGGCTTATGACAAACAATGTTGGCAATAAACACAACAACACTGACGGAGTTATTCTATTCAATGTTGCCTGATGATTAAAAAACACTTTGAGGTTTATTTTCATGTATACTCCCCTAAATCATGGGTATTTGCAAAAGTACCCTCCAAATCTCAGTATTTGCAAAACCGCCGATCAAATCATCAATTTTGAAAAAAAAAATACGACTCAAAACAATTAATTAACCATCAACTTCGATAAGCTAATTTCTAATCACAGCGTAAAAATTATCAACTAGCCAAATTTTTAGCACCAAGTTAACGATTCGTTGTTTCCAGGAATATTTTTTTTTCAGAATTAAAGTTGACGATTTGAGGGGTGGTTTTACAAGTACTAAGATTTAGGGGTATACTTGCAAATACCAGTGCCGTAAGGGGTACATATGCAAATAACCCTAACTTTAATCAGGCCTCGAATGTCCTTAAAAGATATTGAGTGGTTATTGTTATGGCATTAATGATGCACGACTTTGGGATCACTGAGCTTAGAGATTTATGCACCCATCCAATGCATAATGGGCACTGTATATTTTTTTTCTCATCTACCCCTTTTTTACCCAATTATACCCAGACCGTGGTGCCTAACCCACTTAGACCGTAACCAATGAACAAGAGCAAATAATCTCGGATGAGCGCTCCAGCCCAACTAAGCCAACTACATATGGTACAACTCAACGCTTGGCAATTAATTTCCAATTTCCAATCACTCGCTATGTGAGTAGGTGTGATCGCAAAAAAGCACAAGCTCACACGCTAGTGGTAGTTATCTTTGCCCTAGAGATTTATAGCACGTCCACTGCTGGAATCTTGTTTAGTGCTCGAAACTTTGAGGCTGGTACTAGTGGGCCATAGGAGTCATTTGAAATTTATCTTTGCATTAATTAAACACCAAGTAAAATGAGGGCGCTATACGAATCTCAAATCAAATATGACCTAACAAGTTGAACTAGCCCAAAAGCCTTTTTTTTTTTTTTAAACCAATCTCGAATGTGTCTCAAGATCATGTTGTGCAATCATGCACTTTTTGTTGCACCTGAAAGGCACCAAGCATGCTCACCCCCACTTATATTGGAGAAGTTATCAAGTTGATTTAGCCCACGCTGGTGTTGTAAGATATGAGAGACCTTGAATGTGTATAAAACAAAAGGATTTAGGGATAAATGTACTGATCCAAGGGTGTTGATGTAGAACACACGACAGGCACGTTTATGTCAAAGTGGGACAGTCCCAGGCCCAAATGCGGGCCTGGTCGAAGAAAATAACTTGTTTTGAAGAAACGACCGTAACTTTCAAACCATACGTCGGAATTGGACGAATTATATATGAAAATCGACTATCTCGACGAGACGGAGCCATCCAAACCTATCCCTAAGGATTCAGTTTGCTTCCTCGGTTTTGCCAAACTCCTTACGGTTTGAGAGATATCTGTATTTTTGTCCGTTTTTTACTATTTTTACCGATGCTTTAGGAGTCTGTTTTGATTAGGAAACAAAGCCGATTTGATCTCAGATTTGACCGGTGGACTTTCCTAGTCGTAAGGAGTTTTTAAGGAGTTTTAATGTTTTAGGAAGTTTTTTACTATTTTTGATAAGTTAGAGTCATTGTAGGAGTTTGAGTCATTGTAAAAGTCTTGTTTCATTTCTATTTAAGTAGGGTCTTGTAAGCCCTAAAGACATAACTTTTGATTAATAGAATTTTGTTTTTTCTTTAATATTTACTTCGTGGATTTGAAGATTGTCTTTGGTAGATTCCAAGGCTAGAACTTCCGCGTTGAGTCAATTGGTATCAGATTTGGACCACGACACTTGTGATGAATCTGCTTCGTATGTTATAGTCACAAAGTTCATGTATTTTTTGAATAACTACGGATTTATCGCAATTTTTTAGCTTGTTATCAATGAATATGTTAGATTTTTTTGGTCAAAGTCGCTTTCCAAAAATAAGTTTTCAAACTATGTATTTATTAACTACTGGTATTTTTTCAGAAATTCTTAGTAGTGTAACGGAAAGTTAACGTTTTGATATCTCAAAGATCCTGTGTTCGAGGCTTGCCTTGGCAAGCCGAGAATTATTTTTATTTAATTAATCCCTCATAATTTATCGTGGGCCCGTGGTTCGCAGGTCAGTGGGTCGTAGGCCCATGGACCCGTGGGCAATAGGTCGGGGATCGGGACTAATCGACTGAGGCGCTAAGTGGCGCTTTGTAAGACACATTTTGTACTTCGTACGGAGGCATCGGGGCTAGGTGGCGCTATTTGGCACCACGTTGGCCGCCTCGCAGTCTGCTTCGCAGCATGCGGACGAGCCTCGTGTTCGCATGAGGGTGCGACCCTCACATTCACAAGAGGGAACGCGACCCTCACGTTTGCGCGACGCTGGACGCGACTATCGTGTTGCGCAGGATCGCAACCCTCGCGTTCAGACGTTACTGTATGCAACAGTTACAATATTTATGCTATTTGCCGTTACAAATATAATTATCATAATTTTCATTATGTTTGCAACAGTCAAATTAAATGTGGGTGACATTTGAGCTGGTCTTAGAGGCCTACATATATAGTGTCTCTTGGGGAGCTCTTAGATATAAGAGATAAAAAAGAGATACGAAAAACGCTAAAGTGTTTTGTGCGTTTGTGCTGCTACTTCAGAGTCTGAAAGCGTGAAAGCTTTAGTCTGTGCCCGAAGGAACATAGCTCTAAACCGAAAGGTTTTTACAGATCGAAAGACTTTTTGCATGAACCGAAAGGTTATTAAACCGAAAGTTTATTGAACCGAAAGATTTTAACAGATCGATGAGATCTCTACCTGAACCGAAAGGTTTTAACAGATCGAGGAGATCTTTCCTTGACCGAAAGGTCTTATAGATCGAGGGGATCTTAACAGTACTGGGTCGGTGCACACCAGAATACTGTACTGCTGTTCCTGAAAGCAGTTTGGCCTTAGGATCATTGCACCAGAGTTTGGCAAATATTGCTTTAAGCACAGCGTTTCATAAACACACAACAGCTAAACTTAAAAAAGTTTTAAAATATAACACTTCAGATCTGTAACAGATTTATCTGTTTTATTCCAGATTTAGGTACAGGCACCAACAGAATATGCGCGCAAGATGGATCATGGATAAAGAGAAGTTGAGAGAGGGATCACCATCACGATCAGAATCAAAATCGTACACTCATGAAGCAAGCACAAAGGAGCAAGTGAACAAAAAAAAGATGTACCTTTTCTTTTTACCTTTAGAGCAATAACAAAAAGAGAGAAGAATGCATAAAAGGAGGAAAGATATCTAGGCTAGAGGACGGTATCCTCAGTACCACTAAAAAGCAAGTATTTATCCAACAACAGGCGTGCAACGCTCTCAAGTGGAACACTAGCATCATAGTGCTCCTCTCATTCATTCATAAATACGTGCATCCTTTCTAAGTGTACTCAAAGATTCTCCCTCCTCCAAAAAAGTTCACTTATGCCAGTTACAACAACTTTTGTGATCCCACATTTGTGCGCCCTCTATGGCCAACAACTCGCAATATGCGTTCGACACGTGTCCTATTTTCGACGCGCCGAAAAGGTGTGGTAGGTGACCGGTCCGGCGCCGGGGAAGTCCTCCATCGCCCGGCTCCGGCACTTCATTCCGACCGACTTGATCGCTCTCTCGACCGCGGAGGAGGACGCCGCCTCCCCGCCCGCCGCCGCCCCGCAGACCGAGACCGACACGGCCCCCGGTCCGAACACGCGCACTGCCTTCGCCAACACGTCAGCGATTGCAGACAATCGGGTGTCGACGCACTCGAAGCTTGCGTAGCTGAACCCGTCCTCCGGCGTGACGTGGATCGTCGAGTAGAAGTCACCGTCAAGACTGTTCATTGAGTAGCCGCACGGCTCGAATGCGAATCCGCAGACTAGGGACCGGGGGTTGATGCCATCAATCCCGGTGGATTGTGTCATCGCCCTCCCTACTTCGTCGCCGGATAGGCTGTGATCGGCCTTCTTGCGGTAGAATCCGCTTGCGAGCTCGCGGTCAAGGTCCGTCATGCAGACCTCAACCGTCAATTCATCTAACACCTGAATACCTTCATCGAACACCGAAGCAGAGAACACATGCCAAGAGTGTCGACCATTTGACGGAAGAATGCAGGCCTTCCGATGACGTAAATCCGAAGGCAAGAACCTCTCCAAGTATGTCACTTCATCGGCGAAGCAAGAATGTGGCGATGGCTGGCTATCGGGGAAAATGAAGGAGCCCCGAGAATACCGAGAGAACGACAGGCTGAGACCAAGGGCCAAAGTGTGAGGCAGAAGGGAAGGGATTGCCTTGAGGAGCTGCGTTGTGCCGCAGGTCTTGATTACGATCTTGTACGGATAGACAAATAGGCTCGACTCCGATAGGACGTACGCGTCAAATGAGCGGTTGCCGACTGCTGACACAATGGTGCATTGCACGGCGGTGAGGACTTGGTTGATGGTGGAGATCGGGAGGCGACGGAGACCGAGAGGGTCGTCGCCGAAGAACCGGAGCTCAAGGCGTTTTTCGAAGCCTTCGAAGCCGGAGACCGACATGTTGTAGAATAATTGATCAGATGTGGGATGAGACGAAAGAGGAGAGTAGGAAGGCTGAGTTTGCAAGAGGGTGGGAGGATGCAAGAGATTTATAGAGAGGGGAGTACATGGTGATCACTACAGAGTGGAGTTTGGAGTGAAGAGAGCATGCGTGAGAGGCAACCGAGGATAATGATTGTAGGCATAATGAGAGAGAGAGAGATCTCTTGGCAATGGAGAGGTTTTGGGGTGGGGGTGGGGGTGGGGGCCGCGGCCGCCGCCCGGGGGGGGGGGAGTGGATATTAAGCCCATGCGCAAGGGGTGGGGGAGATAGTGGAGGGAGGTCAATAGGGGAAGGGCATTTGGTAAAGGGGAGTTCAATTCTTTATCTTATGGAGAGATATTGGAGCTCAAAACTTTTGGTGTCCTTCTTAGGGTGTTTGATGTGTAATCTAAAGAGAAAGGGAGACAAGCGTTGACATGTCTGAGACGCAAGGGTAATTCTCACTAATCTCCTTGCTGGACACTATATATATTGTTATCCATACTAAAAGTTTTGTAATCTAGTTTAGCACGCTACCGCTAAAAGCCAAAGTCATATGTGTATAATGTACCATACCTAGTACTTTGTCGCATGCAATACAGGTAGGTGCATGAAATCATATTTATGCATGTATCATATTCATACGAACACGAACACGGCAAGTGTTACTTAAACTTTGCGCATACAATTACCAGCCTTAGCTTGCATCATATATCATGTTATGCGTCGCACGTGTGTTCGGAGGTTAATTATACAGTTGCCCTTCTTACCTATCTATCTTCTCCTTCACTACTTACACATTGTATCGTTAATTCAGCGTTCTTCTACCTCTCATGAGATCTATATTCTCATCGGAGGGATTATCGATCGATCTTCTTAATTAGCTTGGTTAATAACTTGCTTACGATAATTAATATACATTGTAAATGTATTTTGTACTCTAAACAGTAAAAAATAATGTAATAATCCCAACACTTTTAGGTCAGTGGTTAAGGAAGAGGGAGTCTAATTAATTAGTGCATGACATTGTAAATGTATTTTGTACCCTAAACGGTATAGAAATATATGTAATAATTCCAACACTTTTAGGTCAGTGATTAAGGGGAGAGGGGGTCTACTTAATTAGTGCATTTTGCAATAGAGCATATGTTGGGCTCACAATCTGTTCTCCATCCGGGACTATTTTTGTGGTGGCTCCACCAAGGAATGATATGGATCAGAAAAGTTCGGAGCTAGGCGTGGTCATATCTGTAGCCCAAAATTAGAAGTGCCAGCTTTTCTCATAATGAATAGGATTTTTGGCGGGCGAATGAAAACTCGCCGGGTCGCATTAGTTGGTGTGGCTGTTTCGTCCAATGGACACGCAAGCTAGTGATGAGGACCCTTTTTTTTTATTCCACGCCTTCCGAGCTTCAAGTAGAGGGTTTTGGGGATTTTCTCCTCCTAATTAAGGGCTCCGTTTGGTTCTTCTTTATAAAACACGTGGAGGCCACCGTAGCGAGAAAATCAATTATCCATTCCACCGGATAGCTACAGTTATAATCTATAGTGAAAAGGGAGCAAGACTCCTATCAACTTAAGTTGATGTCCACCAAAGTTTCTAGCCACACATTTATTAATATAAAACATCTTTTTTATATAATACAAGGATCATTAGACAATATGAGTGGTTAAAAACTTTGGTGGATATATTATTCCTTATCCACTTAAGTTGACACAAGTTTAATTTCACCGTGAAAACGATTCATTTCCGAAGGGAATATTATGATATATAGAGGCTGCTGACGAGAATTTTTGTTGTCATATCAGCCTCTTACTTGCTCAAAAGCAAGGTAAAAGCTTGAAAGTCCGTATAGCCTCGTAGCTACAGTAACTTCTAAGGGATAAAAAAAGGTCTAGCAAACCTATATTAATTTGAATCATGCTCTCCATTTGATATTTTGCAGATTGATTGGACATGTGTTTCTCAAGAAATGTCAATGCGTTGTAATGTATCTTCAGGTCCACGCGCGTAACAAGATTCAAATACCGGGTTTGGATGTATGGATGTCGATGTCGTTATGATTGAGGGCGATCGGTTTCTTCGATAAGTCGAACAAGCCAATTAGCTCTGATGATGTGAATACGCTTTGACGTTCAAGTCAATGATTTACAGGTAGTAATCCTCAAGTGAGTTTGAGAGAAAAGGAAGGGCTAGTCTTTGGACTTCCCCATACAATGAATGTGGTGTATCCAAGATGCATATCCTCCCTATAAATAGAGGGGAGATGATGAAGGTTGACTACAAGAAGCAAGAAGAAGAACCACGATTTGTAATCCTCAAGTCAGTTTGAGAGAAAGTTGTAATCCTCAAGTGAGTTTGAGAGGAAGTAATCCTCAAGTTAAGTTATACCAACTTGTGAGAAGATCCTTTGTAAGCTTTCATTTGATTATAGTGGAAACGGTGAAGAAGGAGCGAGTGAGGACGTAGGCTCAATTTGAGTTGAACATTGATAAATCTTGTGTGTGCAACCTCTCTGTTTCTCTTTGTATTTCTCTGTTTTTTCTCTTCTATTTTTGTTCTCATCTCATCACAAAGACGGAAAAGGTCTTGTTGTACTGTTAATTTCCTAACGGTGGTATCAGAGCAAGGTTTGTTAATCTTCTTGTGTTGAGATGGAGACTCCCGTCGGCGGCGTTCGAATGATCAGTTTGAATGGCCGCAATTGGATGATACGGAAGGCAAAGATGATGGATCTTCTATATTGCAAGGACCTCTATACGGCAGTTGAAGGTGAATCCTCCAAACCAGAGTCCATGATAGCAGATGATTGGAAGAAGCTCGATCGGAAAACCATCGGCACCATTCGGCAATGGGTGGATGACACAATATACCACCATGTGTCAAATGAGACTTCGATGAACAGATTGTGGAAGAAACTTGAAGATCTCTACGAAAGAAAGACCGCCGGCAACAAAGCTTTCTTGATTCAGAAGCTTGTCAATCTCAAGTTCAAGGAAGGTGATTCTATATCTGAACATTTAAATAAAATTCAAAGTATTATAAATCAACTTGAAGCCATGAAGATGGTGTTGGAAGATGAGCTTCAATCCCTTCTTTTGCTTAGCTCGTTACCAAATAGTTGGGAGACGCTGGTAGTGTCTCTTAGCAACTCTGCACCTGATGAAGTTGTATCCATGAACCAAGTTACAAGCAGCCTCTTGAATGAAGAAATACAAAGAAAGTCATCTGGATCCTTCCGTTCTCATGCTCTTGTTACTGAGAACAGGGGAAAGAGCAAATATCGATAGCCTCAGAATCGAGACAAGTCAAGAGGAAAATCAAAGGCTAGAAATGACACTAGTTGCTATCACTGTGGGAAGAATGGACACATCCCACTTGCCAAGACTCGGAATGGATGATTGATTCTGGTACCTCCTACCATGCTATTCCCCGAAAGAACTACTTCACTTCGCTTCGTAAAGATATTAGATTTGTGCCCGATCTTCGTCTCAATCTTTTCTCCACCGGCAAGCTTGATGAAGAAGGATACACAAGCAGCTTTGGTAAATGATGTTGGAAGCTTACCAAAGGATCACTTGTACTAGCAAGAGGAAAGAAGTGTTGCACTCTCTATAAGACTCAGTTTCACTTAGAGGATGATGAACTTGGAACAGTGGAAGATATCTCTATGGAATTGTGGCACAAGCGACTTGGCCACATGAATGAGAAAGGGCTACAAACTCTCACAAGGTGACAACTACTTTCATCCATGCAAGGTACAACACTATCCCACTATGATCACTGCTTGATTAGGAAACAACACCGGGTAGCTTTTGTTAAAAAATATATAACAAAAAAGAAACCGAACGTATGCGGACTCATAAAAGTAAAAACTTTTAGTGGTGCCTCATACTTTGTGACCTTCATAGATAATGCATCTAGAAAAGTGTGAGAGTATGTCATAAAAACTAAAGATCAAGTCTTTAAAGTTTTCAAAGTCTTTCATACCAAAGTTAAAAGAGAAACCGGAAAGCTCTTGAAGTGTATTTACACTGATAATGGTGGTGAGTATACTTCAAGGATGTTTGAAAACTATTGTTATTTTTATGGTATTAGACACCAAAAGACTGTTCCACACACGCTGCAACACAATACGATTGCAGAAAGGATGAACCACACAATTGTGGAAAGGATAAGGAGTATACTATCCTTAACTAAATTACTAAAAATATTTTGGGGAGAAGCAGTGTGAACAATCTGCTACTTGATAAACATGTCCCTTTCAGTTCCCTTAGATGGAGATATATTAATCCTGAAAGAGTTTGGAGTGGAAAGGATATTTCCTATTCTCACTTGCAGGTAGTCGGGTGCAAGACATTTGTACATGTACCTAAGGAGAAAAGAACAAAGCTTGATGATAAAGCTATTCCATGCATCTTCCTAGGATATGAAAATAATAAATTTGGGTATAGGTTGTGGGATCCTAAAAATAAAAAAATTATGAGGCGCAGGGATGCTATTTTTTGTGAAGATAAAACACTTGCTGATTTTAAAAAAGAAGAGGAGCCATAAAATACTCATATCATCCCAGATCCAATCTCTACACCAGTTGTTTTTCCTTCTCTCATGCTAGAAAATAATGATTTTCAAGATGTACAGGAAGAAGAAGAAACTGCAGGCTCCCAAGGTTTTGATCAGAGGGAGCATGAACATCCAGAGCCACCATATATCGATCAGCCACATGTACCTCAGTTGAGACAATCGAAGAGAGAACGACAACCCTCAACTAGATATCATGCTTCAGAGTATACTATGGTAACAGATGCAGGTGAACCGGAAAGTTTCCACTAAACGCAAGTTTATGATGATCGTGCAAAGTGGAAGAAAACTATGCAAGAGGAGATGAATTCTTTGTATAAGAATCACACTTATGACTTGATCAAGCTACCTAAGAACAGAAAAGCCTTGAAGAACAAATGGGTGTTCAAAATCAAGAATGAAGGAAATGACCAAGTCAAGTACAAAGCTCGCCTCGTGGTGAAAGGTTTCAGTCAGAAGCAAGGTGTTGACTATGAAGAAATTTTTTCTCCTATTGTAAAGATGTCTTCTATTCGGGTTATTTTTGGTCTTGTTGCTTCTCAAGACCTTGAAGTTGAGCAATTAGATGTAAAGACAACATTCCTCCATAGTGATTTGGCAGAAGAAATCTATATAGAGCAGCCAGAAGATTTCAAGGTAAAGGGAAAAGAACACTTGGTTTGTAAATTGAAGAAAAGCTTGTACGGACTCAAGCAGGCACCGCAACAATGGTATAAAAAGGTTTGATTCTTTTATGCTTGACCATGAGTACAAAAGAACTTTTGCAGATTATTGTGTTTATGTCCAAAAGTTCTCAGATGATGGTTTCATTATTCTCTCTATATGTTGATGATATGCTTGTTGTTGGAAAAGATAGGTCTAAAGTTCGTAGGTTGAAGAAAGAGCCGAGCAAGTCCTTTAACATGAAGGACTTAGGAGCAACACAACATATATTGGGAATGAAGATTTTTCGAGGCAGAAGTGCGAGAAAGTTGTGGCTATCACAAGAAAGATACATTGAACGTGCTCTAGAGAGATTCAATATGTTGAACTCTAAGCCAGTCAGCACACCGCTAGCGGCTCATTTTAATCTAAGTACACAACAAAGCCCTTAAAGTGAGAAGGAGAAAGAGGAGCTATGAAGAGCATTCTATTTGCCTCGACCATCGGAAGTTTGATGTACTCCATGGTTTGTACAAGACCCGACATAGCACATGCCGTTGGAGTGATAAGTCGTTATCTTACCAATCCTGGTAAAGAACATTGGAAAACAGTAAAGTAGATCCTAAGATATCTTAGAGGAACCTATAAATATTCTTTATGTTTTGGAGATGGAAAACCTATCTTGGAAGGCTACACTAATTCTGATATGACAGGTGACTTGAACAAAAAATAAGTCCACATCAGGATACTTATTTACCTTTGCAGGGGGAGCCATATCATGGCAATCAAAGCTGAAAAAATGTATCGCTCTATCCACTATAGAAGCTGAGTATATCGCTGCTACAGAAGCCAGCAAGGAGCTCTTGTGGATGAAGAATTTTCTATAGGAGCTATCTCTCAAGCAAGAGAAGTACACTCTATATTGTGACGGTCAGAGCGCCATCGACTTGAGTAAAAATGCTACCTATCACTCAAGGACAAAACATATCGACGTACGCTTTCATTGGATCTGTGATGCTTTGGAGAATCATCTTATGCACATTAAGCAGATTGATACAAGCCAAAATCCGTCTGACACGATGATGAAGCCTCTACCAAAAGAGAAGCATGACTTCTGCCGAAGAAAGACATGTATATGACTACTGTTTGAAAAACTTTCTCCTCATGAGAATGAAGTGGGAGATTGATGGGAACGGGGGCTCCATCCCCATGATGAATTAATATGGATTTATTCCATGGAAATTTTATGGTTGACTACATGCATGCATTGATAGATTGTCTTTCCCCATGCATTGGTAAAAGGAATGGCTAGTCTTTGGACTTCCCCATGCAATGAATGTGGTGTACCCTAGAAGCATATCCTCCCTATAAATAGAGGGGAGATGATGAAGGTTGACAACAAGAAGCAAGAAGAAGAACCACATACAAATATGTAATCCTCAAGTAAGTTTGAGAGAAAGTTGTAATCTTCAAGTGAGTTTGAGAGAAAGTGATCATCAAGTTAAGTTATACCAACTTGAGAGAAGACCATTTGTAAGCTTTCATTTGATTATAGTGGAAACGGTGAAAAAAGGGCGGGTGAGGACGTATGCTCAATTTGAGCTGAACATCGGTAAATCTTGTGTGTGCAATCTATCGATCCATTTCTCTTTGTATTTCTCTATTTTTTTCTCTTCTATTTTTGTTCGCTTATCATCACAAAGACGGTAAAGATCTCGTTGTATTGTTAATTTCCCAACAATGGTCGCATGCATGATTGTTCCTTGACAATGTCGTTCTCTAGTGATCGCACTTGGAACGCTAATCACGATAACGTGAGGATCTGATACGCGATCATGCATGCTCGGACTGTATTGTGATTTGTGATATAGGCCGAGATCGAAAAAAATCACCGACTAGAACGAAGTAGAACATTTTAGAATATTTGTTTCCCGATTGGACCCCCTCAAAAAAAAAAACCCCTACCCTAGCCTTTTAGGCCAGGCCGGACCCTACTCCTCCAACGTTTACTCCCTAGATATACACCCTAAAGCCCCTAAGTTAACCTTTATATAACCTAAAAGCTGATCCATGCACGTCTAAAAAATGCGGGTGGCCCACCAACCCGTTAATAACCCGACAAGTCCCCGGGGGACAGAACCTCCCCTCAAGTCAAGGTGCGGTGTGCCCTAACCTCTTGACACCTGGTGGGCCTGCGAAGGCCCCGCATCGGACACGTGGGCCCCACTGGGCCCCACGAGGGGGGCTTCAGCCGCCACCGCTGCATGCGCGCGCGCATGAGGAGGAGCCTTGATTTGGGTCCTAGTTTTTTTTTTCTTCCTGCAACTGGTCCCAAAACTTGCGTTGAGGAGTGCAGTTGGGTTTCACTACTAACAAATGGTCCACAGTCTGCATTGTAAAGGATGAGTTGGTGGGTGGGTATGCGGGTAGGCGGGGATGCAAGAGCTACACGTACGTATTGGAAGCTATGTTTGCTGGGTACGATCTACGATGAAGTCATACCCGTACTCGACACATACCTAGTTGGACAGGGATGCATGTACATGTATACCTTTTGGGAACATTTGCAAAATAGTCTGTTTTTGCTAATTATTTAGCAAAATAGACCGTTTTGCTAAATAATTTGCAAAATAGACATATTTTTGACCAACAGGCCAAAAAGAGGTCTATTTTGTAAAACAGCTCAGAAAACATACGGGACTAGTAGTCCCGTATGTTTTAATCACGGATTAGTGAACTCGGAAAATTTCACAAAACATTGAGATGAACTCAGAAAACATACGGGACTACTAGTCCCGTATGTTTTCTGAGTCACTAATCTGTGATTAAGTTGACTCTAAACATGCGGGACTACTAGTCCCGTATGTTTTCTGAGTCTTGTTTTTTAAAATCGATATTTTTTTTCAAAAAATATCTATTTTGCTAATTATTTAGCAAAACAGTCTATTTTGCTAAATAATTAACAAAAACAGACTATTTTACAAATTTCCCCGTACCTTTTTCATACATGCATTCTGTTATGTATAAGACATAGTTTAATTTAAATTAGTCTCCATATTCTTCTAGGATGTATATCCTATACGCTTGATATCCACCTCCTAAAACTTGCGGACATGAGTGGGTTTATCTCGATCGTCCCATCTTTGACTCAAAATTAAATAGTTTTAAAAGATTGTTTGGATATCTACCTTAAAAACATGATATGTTTCTATACCCTAACTTTTTCAAATTTGTCGTGTACATATGTGCAACGTGCCCATTTCAATGCAACATAGATCTAAAGATATATTTGTATCTGTATCTGATAGAATGTGTGTACTGATATTAAGATCTGTAATTAATAAGATATGTATTTATAATTTTTAATTGGGTACAAATAAACTATGGATATATATAAACAAAGTATCCAGATTCATATGCAGATAACCAGATATATGCATTAATCATTTTATTATTAATGATCTTAAATTATTAGATAGGACCCATTTTGATAATTCAGAAATTTAACCTTGGATTTTAAAATACGTTTGAACAACTTGATAGATTCTATTTTGAGAGGTTTTTTCTGTATTTAAACAATTATTGTATCACATGGTGTGTAAGTTTTTTAAAATTTATACGCTTTATATGTTTTTTTTTCTTATACGTATTTGATTTTGACAGATATATGAGCTATTGATATTTCATATTGAATTATGTATGCGTTAATATCGAGATCTATAATCATAAATAATTACAGATAAAATAAATGTCATATTGGATCTGTATATGATATGTGCCCACCCCTGACATGGAGGGCTGAGGTGTACTTGATGGTAAGTGTGGGTAGAAGCAACTGCAGCATGATCGCACGCGTAGATAAGGAATGGTGCTGATGTGGATAAGTTGTGTGAGGGAACAACTTATAATTTGTGGCTTGCCATTTTGGAGAATGATTCTTCTGCTTTGAAATGCATGATGAGATCTATGGAAGAGTGTGAGCAATGATCCTTGAGATTGTTTGTGGTTTTGTCGTTTAGTATGCTAGATTTTTTGATAGGTCCAAAGTATTTTATATGTAATTAAGGATAAATATTTTATTATAAGTTTTTGTATTTTATATTATGCCATAAACATAATTAACCAAAATGGGTTTAGAATCTTTATTTCATAAGATTGTTGTCGCTTGACTAGCTTGATCTTTTGTGTCCGGAATTTGAACCCCTTCCAATTTAGATCGATCTCCTCATCTTTGTAAATAAATAAATAGCCATTAACTGTTCCAATAGAGTCTAATATCAATTTAGAACAAGTTCTCTGATATATTGTAAAACCTCATAATTTTAAAAATATTATGGTAAATAATATTAAATGAGTTTTATTATTGTTGATATTGTTCTAGGATGAATGAACATGATTGTAATCTATTAAGTATGTGTGTGTGTGTGTGTGTGTGAGCATGAAAAACTATCGACTGAAATCATCCCTGGTCGGTCGACCGACCCTAGCAGTCGGTCAACCGATGGATACTGGTCGGTCGATCGACCTTAGGAATCGGTCGACCGATAGGTGCACAGTTTGGATTTTCGGGTCGGCTCAATTTGGTCTTGTTTGAACACATGTATATATATATATATTATAAACCCAATTTTCTCCTCTTTTCTTCTGTAATTCCCACGTTGATCAGCAGCCACCCTCCTTTCAAACCCTAATTCATCAGTTTGAATCTTTGGAGAGCTTTGAGAAGCAAAAAGACCAAGAGGAAGGCGAGGTTGGCGGTCTCTGTGAGGGAGGATCGAGTTCTTTGCGTGTGTGGGAGTTCAGCACGAAATTTTTGAGGCGAGTTTCATCTCCGCCAATCTCATCCCAGTTTTCTTGGTTTTTATCTGGATTTTAAAATCTATATTATGAGTAAAGATCACCCCTTTAATATATATGACGTAAAGATTTAATCTTTCTGATTTAAAAGGTTATGAAACGAATTTCATTGATTTGGGTTTAAGATTTGAAGTAGATCTAACATGAGATTTTGTTAAAGTTTTTCATGATGATTTTAAACATAAACATGTTAGGGTTTTATAGATTTCCCCAAATCTTTATATTCGTGATTTTATATAGCAAATTAAACTCTAATTATACTAAATCAAGTTTTATACATGGGTTCTTTTGAGAAATTTCGATTTTTGTTCATGATAGAGAAGAAAACCCCGAATTGTGTTCTGCCACCAGCATCGGTCGACCGATCAAAGAAATCGATCGACTGATTAGTCTGCAGGAAACTAGAAAATTTCCTCTGGTCAGTCGACCGACCTAGGTAATCGGCCTACCGACCTAGGTAATCGGTCGACCGACCGAAGCTGATATGTGTGTGCAGGTTGTCGTCGTCGGTCGATCGATGGGTTATGTCGGTCGACGAATTTGAGCTGTTTTGCACAAGTTGTTTTACCACGTGTTTTTGATCACGAACATGAAGTACGAGCTGTACGTCGACACACGTACGCGACCATGAGAGTGCACGTATTAGGTACGAACACGCACGAGCGTTTGGAGGTGTGTAATTTGATATTTTTTTGAGCTTGTCATGTTAGGGAATAACGTTTGTTTCATTTTATGATAATTTTGGATGCTTGAGTGGGGTTAGTTGGTGCACCATAACGAGATGGTGGTTGACTATGAAAGTACCCTAGAGGGGTGTGAATAGGGTGAATGCTAATCTAATCCGATATTAATGCCAATTTAAATCTAATTAACAAATATCCTAGCAAAAATGATATGCAACAAGATATATATGCAAGGATAAGCAATATAAATAAGGGTGGAATAAACAAGATGCAAATGTGATAGGGCAATATAAACAATGAGGAATACGCAATGGCAATATAGAATGAGACAAATGATAAACACAAATAATAACGCCAAGGCAAACTCAAACACACGAAAATGATCATGGAGTTCGGTCACTATCATAACCGGGTTTTCGACGCTCACCCAAAAAATATTTACATCTCACAATATCGGTTTTTAACGTTCAGCGATCAACATTCACAATCACTCACAATGTAATCACACAATCTACAACCTCAAGTATTGGCCTCTCACGTGCCACCTTCCTTAAGTGTTCGGAATTACTACATCTCCATAGGCTTTACTACCGACCCCACTCCTCTTGGAACCGGCCATATTTTTCACCACATACTCTTCTCAGTGTACTTGTGTAATACAATGTGAACTCATAAATTAGGCTCAATATAAATAATTTGTTCTCTATAATGGATGAGAACTCTATGTAAGCTCACTCTCAAAGATACACTCCCCACAACCCAAATATACCCAATATGATAATACTAGAAGCTTAATGGTTGTGTGTGTAAACAATGATAAATAACCAAAACTAAACTCAATATGAAAATCTAGCTTATAGAAATAATAATCAACAATAAATATAAATGAAGCTAGAAATTGAGTTTAGAAAAACTTCTCTAATGAACAAGAGTGAGAGATCGGAAGATTGAAAGCCCAAACTAAAATTATCTCCTCTTGTGAAACCTTCTTCACATAAACCCTCTTAAAAACAAATTTAAAACCAAACTTAAACACTTGTAAACTTGTTTTGAAACTTTCTTAAACATCCATATGAAACAATGAAAGTTTAGGGCTTTTTATAGCCTCTTATACCAGCCAAAAACCCCCATAAACTCACAAAAACAAAAACTAGCTATTATAGGCTGAAAACATGTCATCAGTCGACTGATGAAGTCAATCGTTGACAGTTTTGGCAGATTCTGGAATTTTTGAGTAGCTGGCTTTATAAAATCAATTAAAAATAGCAAATCAACTTAAAAATCATAAAATTTTGAGGTATGTTTTTAAACATGCAGATAAACATGTTAGAGAAAGAATTTATAAAATATTACTTCACATTTGTGATAAATAAATATTTGAATATCGATATTTTAGATTCTGAAAACTGCTAAAACACTTAATTTGGTAAAATCAATTCAGCATAGTAAACCAATTCCAAAAATTATAAACTTTTGATAAAAGTTTGTAAACATAATAATAGAACATGTTAGAAAAAGAATTTATCAAATTTTTTCCCATTTGTGATATATCATTTATTTTTTAAACCGTTCAAAACATGAAAATATATTTATATACGTGTTGCTAAGTTTTCATGTTTATGTGGCTAAACATATTGTTTACCAAAACCAAAAATGATAAATATAAAACATATATGTACGTACATAAATAAGTATATTTGTTTCATATTTATATAAAATTAAAAACTATAAAACCAAAACGTGTATGTGTGTATATGATTGAGCTTAAAGTATCTATACACATAGTATAAACCCTAAACTAATTTACCCAAGCTTGATTGATCTTCAATGATCTTGACTTAGTTGTGGATGAAGCTTGATCTTGAATATGACTTGATGTGCAATGGTTTCATGCCGATATTCCACCAACCTCCATTTGATGTGATCGTTTAGCTCAATTCCATCCAACCTCCGACAAATGTTTGTATAGATTACCTAACAAAATAAATGCAAACACTCAACACACATTATTAGGAATTGTTTTTTATCATCAAAATAATATTAGGAAGTAGACTCATAAACATGAGGCCTAACAAGGTTAACAGACTATACTCAGAGTATGTTAGTTAGTGTACTGCAATGAGACCGCAGTGGACTACAATCTGTTATGCATCATTGTGTTCTGGATTAAGCTGATACGCCTATACTTCACAGGTATTCGAGTAAGATAGTGAACTGCAAAATATAGCGATGAGCCACAAAATATTGTGAGCGCCTATACCCCCACACCATTTTCTTTGTAGGGAATTATACGAAGTTATAAATTTGCTTCTGTGTTACCTACCTCGAGGGTAGAGTATAAGGCTATGATTTATTATGTACTACGTATCCTAGACGAGATTTTTACCAAATATTTATTTTTGTTCCCGCACCAACTACCCGAGGGAAATATGAGTTGTTATGATACAATTTGTAATGGATGAGACTTGGTAATGTATTGTTTTTTTTTGTTAACTATTTTGTTCATAGGATTTTGGAATTGATATTTAGCGATCCACAATTTGAGATATATAGTATATATAAGAGGGTTTCATTGTTTGGATTACTTCGTTTGACGTACTCATTCTCGTGTTGTGAGTTTCTAAATATTAATTCATCGTAGTTCAAGATGCAGGATTTATATATCTATATATGCTATAACTTGTACTTTTATATATCTAACCCTATTCCCTATGGGGGCGATGAAGATGTTCTCGCTAGTGCTTTGACGCTTGTTGTTTCTATCTTTTTTAGACAGCGAGTCAGTGGTTCGGAGAATCGTAGGTTGAGTGCATATATACTCAGCATAATTCGCCGTCATTTATTATTAGTTAGTTAGTGCTCCACAGTAAACATTTATGATTTTATTTTCCTTATAGAGATGTATTTCATTTTGGAGGCTGAGTGCATATATACTTTTCAGTTAATTCTTTTATATTAGAGATTCATTGTCTTTATTTTGGTTTATTGGATGTACTTTCCTTTCTTCTGATAGAACATGATTACATTTATTATTAGATCTTTTTTCTATATTGTGTTCCTTGTATTATCATCTTTACTATATCTGCTTGTACCCTCACTTCTTGTATTTGATTCTACTAGAGAGATTATTGTGATGGTGAAACATGTTGATGCACAGTGTTGGGTGCACGGCATGTTTGACATCTTTGGTTTTACCTTGGACTGCAGCCTTGTGTAAAACAAGGGGTGTCATATATATATATATATATATATATATATATATATATATATATATATA
>BQKN01064697.1:0-20254 GCA_022839385.1 Asparagus kiusianus
AGTCATGTTGTTGTCGCAGCCATCAAGATCAATCATCTCAAACATGAAGCCGTGTTTGCAGCGATTGTAAAGCTGTGGATGCAATGATTTAGAAATTTCTTGTGTTTTAATTGTAAGGATGAATTCTGCTTCTTGATTTGAAGGAACCATTACCTTGTAATCTCTTCTTAATCCTAAGGGGATCAGCTATCCATTGTGATTTTTAGACAGCCTACAGAACCCCCTCCAAAGTTTTCGAAAGTTCACGGTTGACTGGGACGAATTTTCGGAATACTTTGGATCCCAAAATTTAGTGGATTGATTGTTCACTCCGTCTGATTTGAAGGCATCGTGAAACTGGTTGTCAGAATGTTGAGATGTTGCTTCCTCGAACCAAACAAAACAGCTTATGAGCCTTGATGATAATAAAGAATGAGGTACGCTCCAAATCGAATCTGATGGTTTTAGCGTTGCTGATTGTAATCTGCCTACACCCATCTGATCGACTCCCCAGCAGAGTCGCCTGTTTCTTTCTATTTTGGTCACCTGGATGGTTGTCCTCAATTTTTTTCTTGTTTTTTAGGCCGCGTCGTATCTCCTGTTGATCATCACGCGTAGGTGAACTCTGCGCTTGAGAGTTTGAACGCGTAGGTGAGCCTCGCGTTTGGAATTTCAACCAACTCGAACGCTAGGATCGAGTTTGGGTGGGATTCTGGCCTCGAATCCCATCCGTTACGATTTGACAGCTCACAGCTTTCTATAAATAGACCGCTGGCGGTCAAATCAAGAGTCATTCGACTCTTCTTGAAACTTTAACGAAAATTTTCGTTCTCATCTCCGGCGAGCACTGTTCCTCTTCTCCTCCGACTAAAATCCATGGCACCCAAGAAGAAAATGGTTTCCCGTCCTTCCAAGTCCGGCGTCGTTATGGCTTAGGGGTCGGCGCTATCTACGTCGGCCGGTGGTGCTGCGGCTCAGGCAGGCGCGCCGCCCCAACTCCCTTTGATCGGCGGTGAGTATGACCTCCGTGGTAATTAAACTTGCTGCGACAAGTTTTAATCTTTGGATCAACAAGGAAACTCGTTTTAATAACGCGGGGCTGGACTCCGTCATTTAGTATTTTTGACGAGGGGTTCGATCACCGCGTCTTAGATTTTTGACGCTAGGTTCGACCTACGCGTCTGAGATTTTTGACGCGAGGTTCGACCTCCGTGTCGGAGATTTTTGACGCGAAGTTCGACCTCCGTGTCTGTGATTTTTGACGCGAGGTTCAACCTCCGCATCTGTGATTTTTGACGCAAGGTTCGACCTCCGCGTCTGTGATTTTTGACGTGAGGTTCGACCTCCGCGTCCGGGGTTTGCTTTTGCATTATCTAACCCTTTTCTTTGTTTTGCAGTGCGTCATACTAGTGAGCCTCTCCCTTTTCGCCATCATTTTAGGCACGAAGGTGGCGTGGACCCGAACATGACATTCAACCTACGCCGAGAACTCCCGGTTTTCTAAATTATAGAGAAGAGCCGTGTGGAGCAATTCACCCAAGCTTCTTACGAGACTCTTAGGATATTGGTCACGGACGCTCGATTTGAGAACCCGAGTCGCAAACCAATAGTCAAACCTGCATTCCTCTTTGGGGATTTTGTTGACTTTGAGGCGGCCGTTGCTTATGATGGGGACTACAAGTGGTTGCGGAAAGTTGGAGAACGCAACCTCTTCTTGCCCAATATGGAGAGGATGTTCCCCATGTCATACTTCTAGTGCGCTTCCATCCCAAGATGCATGGATTGGAACCTCGTCAAGGATCAGGATGGAGTTGTTCTCGGAACCCTAACTTTTCAAGGGGTCCGCACAGTTGGTTACAACAGGCAGGTAACAGTTCTACGGCCATGATTGTTTGCTAAGGAGTACCCTGTCGGTGAAGTGGCTAGTCCGGCGAACACCTTTGCTAAGAAATTTCTGACAAAGAAAGGAGAATTTTCCGCACAAGGATTTAGAACTCCTGGTTGGATTCATTCTCCAGTGACAGGATGGTGGACCCGAATGACCAAGTTTGTTTTGGAAGAATTGGAAACGCCTCTTACCCAAACTGGCTTGAAGATTCCGGTACGGGCTACTAAGTTCAGGATCGTCCAGAGACATTTTCATTTCTTCTCCATATTAGAGAAGTATAATCCTGAGACTTGTATGTTCTTCACCGCAGTAGGAGAGTTAGGCTTCGCTCTCCACGAGATGCATGAAGTCTCAGGTCTTCTTCTTGGGGATTTACCATATGAAGAATTTATTCCGGGATCGACGGAACTTAAAATCTTAAAGAAGACCAGCCTTGAAGTTTATGCTACTCTTTGGGAAGTCATGTGCCACTTCCATATTTGCATGCAGCAGACGGGGGCTCGAGGAGGCGGCATCAAACAAGTGTCTTGGGTGGAGTACCTATTCCAGAACTTGACCAACAAGGGGGCTTCAGTGACCAGATTATCTGCAAGCACTCTAGAGGAGGTTCAAGCCCGAATTGATGCTGCTACTTCCCATTATACAAATGAAGCCAAGGAAGATGTTTTCCCGGCTTATACGGAGTTTGAAAGCTTCCATTATCAAGCTCTGTTTCTAATTTTTGACACAGCGTTGTTGGCTGGGTTCTTGATGCTACGGCTCAAGCGTTGCGTCGTTCCTACTAGGCCGATTGATGCCCTCGCTGTTGAGGTGGTCTACCCGGCTGTTCTTTTGGCACATGGGAGACTTGTGAGCCTCCTCACTGCCATGGTGAGTTGTTTGCAGAATGGGCTGCGTGAATTGGCCTTGGATTTTACTGATGTCACCGAGGTGGAGTCTGGGGGTCACAAGGTTTTCAAAACTCCCAATCCCAGGGTGCCATTGCCGTATACCTATCTGATGGCTTGGTACGTACTCCACTGTCCTCCCTTAATGAGTGCAGCCTCTCCTCCAGAAGACTCATTCATCCCGTTCGTGCAACGACTAGAATCTGCAAAATGGGAAGGGGGATATATGGTTAGAATTCGCCAGATTTTGTCGCGAGACACCCACTACCACATATGGCGCTGTTTCCCCGATTTTGAAGGCGGCGTCTATGGAGCAGAGTATCAGGACGTAGCGGGTCCTAATGGGTTCACCCAGTTGAGTGGGGGTGTTTTCCATTGGCTTCTCTCCATTAGGCCAGGATACCTGATCTTCAGGCAGGGAGACAGATGTTTCCTCGAACCCTACCAACCCTATAGGTTCGCTCGCCAATTTGGGTATGATCAGTTGTATGTTGGGAACCCTCGTCCTCAGCTCTCGGTTGTGAGCAACTTATATGAAGGGGCCAGGGCCTGGTACTATTCTATGGCAGGTTGTACCAGAGCAATCTTTAGGCTTCCCCACAAAACACCCAACTCCTACACTTCCATGAGCTTCTGCAATTGGTATTTTGCCGCCTCCCAGATTCCTATTTACAACGTGAACACATCTTGCCTGAAAGACATCAGGCATATGTATGCTTTAAGGAGGGGGTCTAAAACGTCTCACCTGAGAGGGATCGACGAGTTTCTATCCATTGAAGACCAGTCTGCTGGGCAGGAAGAGGAACAAAGAGCTGAGCATGTTCCAGTGGAAGAACAACGAGCGGTTGATTCCCCCACGACAAGAGCATCTGGGAAGAGAAAACTATCAGCGGATGAGGCTGGCCAATATGATAAGCAGACTCGTCAGAAGTTGATTGTTGGGTCTCCTCCCCCTAAAGGTCAGCAAAAACCCAAGTTGATGGCTGACGCTATCAGAGCTGCTGAAGATGAAGAACAACATGAATCTTCAGTTACAGGCTTGCCCCATAGAACTGGACTCCATTCTCATGGCCCGGCTCTATCGAGCGAAGCTTCTTCTTATCATCCCTCCGAGGATGAAGAGGGTGAATTAATGGATGCAGATGCAGAATCTGCTCTGGCGATGGACCTTCCTAAGTCTCCTGCATTAGAACCAGAGGGTCTTGAAAAGAATCCATCCCCTCCTCTCTCAGCATTAATGCCACCGGCTGGCGGTTTAAGTCCTAGTCCAACGACAGGGCTTATGACTAAATCGACTGCTGGCGCAAGTCTTCCTGAGTCCTCAACTGCACGTGATGGCGAAGAGGAAGTGGATTATGAAGGCTCTTCGACTGGTGAAGCAGCTGACGAAGGTGGAGAGACTGAGGATGCTGAAGTTAGCAACTTGCCAGGCGATGATGTGGAGGATGAAGAGCATTATTCTATGGATGACATAACCATTTTTGATGATGCTCCTAAGGTCCCCTTCGATAAAGCATCCGGTTACACTCCTTTTTATCCCACCGGTAAGCTTGGTTTGTTTTGAATTCTTCCACATGTTTTATCCGCGTTCCGACCCTTTTTTCGCGCAGGTTCACCTACTCCCGGGACTACTACCGCTGCTCCTTCTTTAGAACAAGAACTTGTACCAGCGTCGACTCCTCTACCAGAGCAGCCTTTACCTGGCTTACCTACGACAACCGCTTCACTTGTAGCATTGCCTGAGACCACTGCCGCGACTCCTCCTCCGGAACAGCAGCTTATGCCGGTGTCAGCTCCTTTGCAGGAGCAAATTTTGCATGACACCTTGTATGTTGGAAAAATTGCAATGAAAAGAACAAAAGAAAATTGAATTGAATTCCTTTAATTCCGATTACAACTTGATTACAAAAGAGAAGAAAACAAATTGGGTTTTCTCCTTTTTTTAAAACTGGGTTCTTCACGGTGGCGATGGAGTGCCTCCCTCGAATGCTCGCATCGAGTTTGCTCTCCGTTGACGATCCGATGTTTTGATTCACTGGAACGATGTCTTCTCCTCACGATTTGACGTTGTGGAGAACTTACGTGGCAAGTTTTAGAACTCTGGACGAGTTGATAACTCTGAACGAGTTTTGAAGAACTCTGTAAAAGAGTTGTTTTCAACCGAAGATCGGTTGTAAGCCAAGTATGAAGACGCTCTTCGTTGCAGATCTCCCAAGCTCCAGAAATGCTCCAAGGATCCCCCTTTGCTGCCAAGTCTTCGTTTTCAAAAGCCAGCCGAAAAGAAGGGCCTGAACTCAGTTGAGTTTACCCCTATTTATAGGGAATTAAGGGGTGTAACCGCCCCCTTAATTCTCTCCATAATGGGGTTGAGAGGGGTGTAACCGCCCCCTTAATCCGCTCCCAAGTGGGGCGAAAATCCCTCAGATCGTGGAGGGAAAACGGTTCCTGCAACCGTTCAGCTCTTGCTTGAACGAGTCAAACGCCCACGTTGGCGTTCGGGACCCTAAACTCGCGTCTTAGAAATGAGACGCGAGGTTGGGTGTTGGCTAAACATCCAAAACACGAGGGTCGCTCGCGTTTGCCTTGCTGCAGCTTGGAAACGCTGAGGTCGGGTGTTGGTTGAACCTCAAGAACGCGAAGGTCGTTCGCGTTTGTCTTGTCGTAGCTTGGAAACGCTGAGGTCGGGTGCACTTCTAGAATTGTAACGCGGGGATGACTTCCGCGTTTTAGAAGAAGTTGGTTGTCTTGTAACCTCTTATGTAGAGCGTTGTAAAGACCATTGTTGAGTGATCTTCACCTTGGCTGCTCAAAAATATGAGAGTTGTCAGATTGTAACTCCCGATGTTGATTGTGAAGGCTGTTGATTAGAGCTCTCATCGGTTGTCTTGAAGGTCGTCAGATTGTAACCTTCAGCGATCTACGTGAAAGTCTTCAAATTGTAGCCTTCTGGAAGTCGTCAGATTGTAACTTCCATCATCGGTGTTTGATGGGGGATAAGCTATCTATTGTGATTTTTAGACAGCCTACACACCTCTGTGGTGGATACTTCGCCGAAAGCATTGATGAAGATCTCATTCACCCCAACAGAGGCTGGGCCCAGCTCATCTCAGGCGAAGGCATTGATGGCTTTGACCTCAAGTCCTTTGCAATTGAACATTTCAATTGCTTCTGCAGCTTCGGCACCTAGATCACCTGTGCCAATCTCGATGGCTAGAGGGTATCCCCAAGTGTTGTTTCTAGTCTCGCGGGTGCACCTGAATTCCGCCAAAATTCCTTAGTGTATCTGAACAGTCTCGCGAATAAGGTGATTGAATATGTGCTGAGCGGTGAAGGAACTTTTAACTCTTTCCGGCCTCTTTTGGAGGCAGGTTTAAATAGAGTCAGGAGTGTGGGCAGCACTCAGTGGTTCGAGCGCTGTTCGGAGGTTATTCTCCATTTGGAAGAACAATTACAACATCTCGAGGCATTGGGCCGTAAAGAACTCCAGCCGTAAATCATGTCAACTTTGGTTGGTCTTCAGGTCGCAGAAGTGGCTCGCCGAGAAGCGATAGAGTGGGACTTAGCTGAAAGAGAGCGTCAGATCATGGAGCTTCGCGAGCATAATATGCGGAAGCGAGAGGAGTTAGAACGCTCAACTGCTTCTATGAATTCACTTCGTGATAGACTTGTTGAAGCTGAAGCTGAAGTTCTGCGATTAAAGGCTGAACTTTCTCGTGAAGAAAATATTGTTAATATCCTTAGCACCCAGAATGCAAATGGTACTTTGGAGTATCATACGTAGGTTCAAGCCCTGGAACATGCCAGGAAGGAAGTGGCAACCATCATCATACCAAGTGAGGATGAACTCCGGGCAAAGGCTGAAGCTATGGTGCGAGCTAATCACGAGGAGGAGTTAGCTGAAGTCAAGACTCAACTCATCTCTTTTGATTTGATGCGTGAGTGAATTTGGTCTTTGTAATGTTCTTTTGATAAGAACAAGTTTGTTTTGTATCACTTTCTTTTAGCTCTTGAATAAAAAAGTGATATTGGTCCCTCATTGTTTCTTGCATTTGTCATTGTTTTGATTTTAAGCAACAAATCACGAGAAATGTCCGAGGCGTATCCATGACTTAGTATAGATTTCCACGATAGCCCTGATTTAGAATCTTTTCTTTATTATCATTTAAGATAACTCTAAAAAATTTCAAAATGTTGGTGATAAATGTTGAATCATTCTCCCGGAACATAGCTAAAGGGTAGAATTCTTCCTGTGTTATTTTGGCTTTAAACACTAAAAGAAGTCTATGAGTACCAGAGGTGTAATTTTAACTTGGCGTGGACTTTCTCCTATGGGGAGATTCCGAACTTTTCCTTATTATCACTAGGGATAGTTCTGGAAAGTACTTGGTCCATTGGGGATTTTATGAGAACACTTCTTATATAGCGGGATAAAAAGGTTCAAATAAGGGGGTTTGAACTGTTAGAGGTGTGAGATTAACATAACAGGAAAGGACGTTCCGATCGGAGCAATTGTGAGGACTTATCGCTCTATTAGGGAGAGTCGATAAGTTGATTTTTGTCAGAGGTGTAGTTTTAACATGACATGAGAGAGATTGCGATCGGGGCAATTTTGAGGACTTATCGCTCTATTGAGGAGAGTCGATAAATTAATTTTGTCAGAGGTGTAATTTTAACGTGACAAGAGAAATATTACGATCGGGGTAATTTTGAGAACTTATCGCTCTATTGAGGAGAGTCGATAAGTTGATTTTGTCAGAGGTGTAATTTTAACGTGACATTTGTGGGGAAAATATTTTTATGTCTCACTGGGGAGAATTGCTAAGTGTTTTGTCATCAGAGCGATGAATTGTGATACTTATGATTTGAACAGAATTTGGAGAGTATTATTACCCCACTAAAAAGAGTTGATAAACTGGTTATTTATT
The DNA here is from genome assembly GCA_022839385.1 of Asparagus kiusianus. Taxonomy (NCBI): domain Eukaryota; kingdom Viridiplantae; phylum Streptophyta; class Magnoliopsida; order Asparagales; family Asparagaceae; genus Asparagus; species Asparagus kiusianus. The sequence continues at coordinate 7,680 of BQKN01064697.1, forward strand.
GCTCCGCTAGAGAGAGCTAATAAATTGATAATAATCTGAGTGATTTTGAGGACTTATCGTTCTGTTAATGAGAATCGATAAGTGGATTCTGACAGAGGAATTATAGCCGTATTGGTATTTGATGCCAGCTAAACTTAAACTCTGTGGTGATGACGATCGTTTAGGGTGAAGCATTAACCCAATGAGAATTTTGATTCTGCTGAGGAGATACAGAGGTTTCAATTAACACTCTATTAAGAGGACTCATGACTTAAGGAATAAGTGTCGATTCTTCATTTGGAAGAATAGCAACGCTAAGGTGACATTCGCGTTTGAGGCTTGAAACGCGAGGTTACAGGCCTTCATAACGCTGGCCTGAGCCTTGCGCTTGGGAATTTGAACGCGGTTGTGAGCTTCGCGTTTTGAAAATGGCTGGGATTCCCTCCTAGAATCTCGTGCCATCTTAACAGCTTGACGGCTGTTATAAATAGACCTGAGTGGTCACGTCAAGAGTCACTTGACTCTTTCCATTTTTGGCTATTTCCAAGAACGAGAACCCTCGTTTGATTTTAGCGAAATCTTCAACGAATTCCATCTCCCTTGATCAACGATGCTTCTTCCGACCAATTGCATCGATGGCACCGCGAAGAATAGGTTCCAGCTCCAAGAAAGTCGCCGGAGCGACTTCTGAAACGCCGTCGGCTGAGGACACCGGTAGTGTTCTTATTCCTGTAGGAACGTCGTCGTTACCGCCGTCATCGCGGGGTCCTCCCTATCGTGGTGAGTGTTGACCAAAATAACTTGCCTTGGTAAGTTCTCTAAAAACCCTAGATGGGTTCTTGATAACGAGGAAGATGACTCGTTTTGTTGTTTAATGAAAACACGAAGTTGGGATTCCTTGTGGGTCTCGACTCTCGCGTTTGAGCTTTTTCAACACGAGGTTCGACTCTCGTGTTTGGAGTTTCTGACGCGGGGCTCGACCTCCGCGTCTGAGATTTTTAACATGAGGCTTGACTCTCGCGTTTGTGATTTCTGATTCTGTATTTATGTTAGTAGCTTATCTTTAGCTGCTAACCTCTGCTTTTGATTGTGCAGTGCTTCTTCCAAACGTGCCGCTTTCGCAAGAGCATCATTTTGGGTATATTGGCGGATCTGACGTGAATGAAATTTTCAGTCTCCAAAACATAATTCCACTGTGTACTTTCTCTGACTCGGAGAGGACAGACATGATTAAATTCTCCCGATGTTCTACTCTCAGGATTCTGATCACTGACTTAGACATGGAGACTCCTGTCGGTCGTACTCAGTTTCCCAAACCAGCGTTCATATTCGGAGATCGTATACCAATTGACAATCACTTCATACGTACAGAAGATTCGAAGTTGCTGCGGAGAGTTGACAATCGCTTCTTTTTCCTTCCGAACATGAAAAGGATGTACCCACTCTCCTATTTCTTGAATGTAAGCCATCGTCGGGGTTTGACTTTCGACATAGTCAAAGAGAGGGAGAATGTGTCATTTGGATTTGGTTGATAAGCTCGCACACAAATCGGTGGACAACTCAAGGGGTTGAGACCTGGCTTATTTAAGAAGAAGGAGTTCGCTCCAGAGGTGCCACGTCTCGCGAATATTTTTATTTGTCAATTCATTGCAGCTCGGGGTGAATTCTCTACCCAGATGTTCAGATCCCCGGGATGGGTTTGTTCCGGAGAAGAGGGTTGGTTGACCCGTATGGTTGACTTCATTATTGAGGAGCTTAAGGAACTGCTCGGTCAATCGGGTCTCACAATTCCTGTGTTAGCTACACGACGGGGGGTTGTGCAGAGTTATCACAATTTCTTCGCTATGTTGGAGAAATATAACCTGAGTTTCTCTGCGCCTCGGGAATTAAGGCTGCAAGGAAGAAAGCCAGGAAAACTCCTCAGCCACGTATACCGGTGTCGTATACGTACTTGGTAGCTTGGTTCGTGCTGCATTGTCCCTCATTGATGACGGGGGTATCTGAGGGTGTTGATGCTTATGTTCCCTTCCTTCAGAGACTGGAGTCGTCCACGTGGACTTGTACTTACATAGTAAGGGCTCGACAGCTTTTGTCTCGGGGAGACAATTACAGAATTTTCTGCTGTGTTCCTAATTTTGATGGAGCTGACGGGGAGAACACCCGCTTCATGGATGTGCTTTTTGAGGGTTCATCCTCATTGGAAGAAGGCACTTTTAGATGGCTTCTCATGATCCGGCTGGGGTATCTGGTGTATCGTTTGAGAGAGAAGTGCATCATTGAACCTTACATGCCTTCCCGATTCGCCGGACAGTTTGGATATGACCAACTTTACGTTAGCAATCCCAACCCGGCCCTGGCTCAAGTTGGGAACTTATATGAGGGGGCCCGCGCATGGTATTTCTTCTCTGCTGGAGGAACTCATGTGCACTTCACTTTACCTAATTCGCCGCCCGGTTGTTCTACCGTTGTAGATTTTCGCAACTGGTTTGACGAGGCTTCTCAAATCCCTGAATATGATATTTACGCTTCCTGCATAAATGAGATTCGGGAATTGTATTGTTCGAGGAGCGGTTCTTCAAGTACTCGTCTGCCAGGGATAGAAGAATATCTATCCTGTGAGCAGGAAGCGACTGGAGCCATTAAAGTCCCTAGGGATTCGCCTACCATAGAACCTTCTGAGGAAGAGGTTACTATAGGGACTGAAGAGGAAACACCAATTGCTGATTCTCCCGAGGGAAAGGTGGTTGAAGAGATTCCTACAGAAGCGCCTGATCCTAAACTCCGTTCTTCGCGATCTAGTAAGAAGGCACTTTCTGCTGCTGAAGAGGGTGAATATGACAGAAAAATTCGTAAACGAATACCTATCATGGCCAAAAATTCAAAGAGGGCTAAGTTAATGAGGGACGCGATGAAGTCTGCGCCTGTCGCGCATTTGACTGGTAGGGAGGACGAAATGCTTCGATCGATCTCTCCTATTCCTAAGGAAGCTGAAGCCGAGGAGGCACTACTCGTTGGGTGGTCTGAATCTACTTCTCCTTCTCTTTCTCAGGATGAAAGTATGCATGAAGGCCCTTCTTCCGGAGTTGCTCCATTACCCGCTCAGGATGAACATACAGGTCTGATCTATCCAACCATTCTTCCTCCACGCTCAAGAGCTTTGAAGAAATTAATTGAGGAACTGGAACATTGGATGCAGACGACTGTTAATATTGTCAGTGTTGGGGGAGCTTCTTTTGAAGATTGTGAACCTATCCTGACCAAATGTCTGGACAAAATCAAGGATAGAGGGGATGTGCCATGGACTGAGCACTGTCAAGGAGGAATCACTCTCTTGAAGGCAGAGTTGGCAGCTTTTAAGAAGTTGCAGTGCACCAATCTAGACTCTGAAGTGGAGCCAGCTCTTTCCTTGGCCACGATCTCAAAGCTGCATCATCGAGAGATCTTTCGTAAGGACTTGTCTGATAAGAAGACTCGCATATCCCTCTTACGGAAGCAGCATACTCGGGTATATACTGACATCAAGGGTGTTGTTTCTGATATTCGTACCATTGAAGAGGACATCGCTCGATTGGAGGCTGAGTTGGACCGGAAGAAAGCCCGGTTAGCTTAATATGAGGATGCTAGAAGAGGGTTTGAGCTTCGAAGCGATCGCATCTATACTGATTTTTTCCGTACACTTCATGCAGCTGAGAGGATTCATGGAGACATTGTTGCTGCTGCTCCTATTGAAGCTAAACTCAGGAGAGAGATCAAGGAACAGGTCAGGGCGGCTCATGAGAAGAAACTCTCCACCTTCAAGTCCAGGCTAAAATCCCTTAAGTTAATGAAGCCTGGTGTTTAGGTTTTGTACCTCTTTTTTTTTGCTAAGGGATTTTGTATCATTTCCATTTTGCTCATCGTCACTTTGTATTCAAGTTAACAATGTTGAATGAAAACGATATCATTTTGCCTTTTATTATCCCTTTTTATCGAATTCTATTTTAGGACAATGAAAAGTAATGCAAATGTTGTAAACGTAGTGCAAAATCGAAACTCTCTTTACTACTACTTAGAATAATTCCAAAAAAATTCAATCGTCAGAGGTGTAATGTTAACATGACGACATACAAAACAGGAAACTAAACATTTATTCCTAAAATACACTACGAATCGACAACCCCCAGCTTGACTCGGCTGGAATTTACAAGAGAAAGAAGTGGGCTACATGATTTATAGGAAGTATCTCTTAAGGAGTTTTTCGTTAATTGGCATCATGAGCCTGTCTCCTTTTTTATTGATAAGGCGATAAGCTCCATTCGAATAAACTGATTCTATTACGAAGGGCCCCTCCCATTTAGGATTGAACTTCCCTTTGGTTTTGTGTGTCATCACCATGGGTCGTCTGTTGGCCAAAACTAAATCGCCCTTTTTGAAAATCCGTTCCTTGACCTTTTTGTTATAGGCTTTGGAAATCCGGGCTGATACAATTCGATCTGCTGCTGAGCTTGAAGTCTTTTGTCATCTAGGGCTTTAAGTTCTTGCAGACATCATTGATGTTTTTCTTCTTCTGTTAGTCCGGTCGTAATTACGACCCTCAGGGAAGGGATTTGAACCTCTAATGGTAGCACGGCTTCACAACCGTATACTAAAGAGAACGGCGTAGCTCTTGTAGGGGTCCTTACCGTTGTACGATAGGCCCACAAACATTCGCTGAGCTTCTCGTCCTAATCACGTCGGCTTTTAGAAACGAACTTTTTGAGAAGTTTCACAATAGTTTTGTTAAAAGCTTCTGCAAGACCATTCGCCGGCGGATAATATGCCGTAGATACGACACTTTGGATTCTGAATTTATCACAAAATCTCTGAAACCCAAAGCTAACAAATTGTGTCCCGTTGTCGTGAACTATTCGTCTCGGGACTCCAAAACGGTAGATGACGTGATGTTTGATGAACTTGATTACATTGGAAGTTTTAACTTCTTTTAACGGGATTGCCTCCGCCTATTTGGAGAAATAATCGGTCACAGCCAGGATGAACCGGTGTCCTTTGGAGGTCGGAGGAGAAATTGGTCCCATGATATCCATGCCCCACACTTCAAATGGCTAAGATGCAGATGTGGGATGTAAGTTTCCCGACGCTTGGTGGATGAAGTCACTATGAATTTGACATGCATGACAACGTTTAGCATAGTCTACTGCATCTACAAACATCTTTGGCCAATAATAGCCAATTCGCCTAAGGCGGTCTCCCAACTTGGCTCCGGGCTGATGAGCTCCACACATTCCATCATGAGCCTCTTTAAGAGCCTCCCTTGCTTCCTTTCGAGAATGACATCGAAACAAAACTTCGTCATGTGATTTACGATATAGGATTTGCGAGACTGCATCGTAATAGAATCGGAGGGCCTTGCGCTTGACAGCGGCCGCTTCCTTAGGATCGTCGGGCAAAATTCCGTACAAGACGTAGTCAATATACGAAAACCGCCAATCTCTAGATTCGAACTCCATAGAGGTCGTACAGACTTCTCCTGTTGTCATCTTATCTGAGCTTTCCTCTATAAGAATCTTAGAGCAGTATAGTTCACGTCCTGTGACTGGGATCGTTGTTTCGGCACCTGGCGGTAATGCCAGCGAAGTTGCCAATGAGGCCAAAGCATCTGCGTAAGCGTTCTAAGCTCGTGGAATGTATTCAATAAAGAATCCTTCGAACTTCTTAGCTTGCTTTAGCACTACGAAGTAGTACGGGATTAGGTCCTCATGATGTACTTCGTATTCCCCTCGGACTTGATTTATAATGAGCTTAGAGTCACCGTAAGCCTCAAGATGTCGAATATTAAGTTCTTCGGCAAATTGCATTCCTAGTAGCAGAGTATTATACTCAGCTACATTATTGGTACAAGGTTCGATTAGGGAAAATCCTCTTGGGATCACGTGACCGTTTGGTGAGACGAACACCACTCCTACTCCCGCGGTAATTGCTCCATAAGGATTTGCTCTGGAAGCACCGTCGAAGAATAATTTCCATACTTGCGTAGCTTCTCGAGTAACACAAGCTTCGGCGACTTCGTCGGACAATTCTTTATACAACTTAGATGTCCCTGGCACTGGGTGATCAGCTAAAAAGTCTACCAATGCTTGACCCTTGACCGATTTTTGGGGCATGAATTACATATCATATTGCGACAAGAGGATGGCCCATTTTGCAAGTCGACAATTTAGAGATGATGGTTTCGTCATCAGGACTTTTAAGGGATTTATCTTAGAGATGACATGAATTGTTTGTCCAACTAGGAAATGTTGCATCTTTTGAACTATGAACACCAAAGCGAGACATTCTTTTTCGACCGGATTATACCGATGCTCGGCTCCCATCATGGTTCTGCTTAAGTAGTAAATGGCTTGCTCTTGACCTTGATCGTCGTTCTGGGCCAATAACGCTCCTAGAGAATGATCCATAGCCCTTACATATAACAGGAATGGTTTTCCTGATATAGGGGCCACGAGAACAAGTGGTTGGGTGAGGTATTTCTTAATCTCTTCAAAAGCTTTCTAGCATTCTTCATCCTAAATAAATGACACGCCTTTCTTCATAAGCTTCGAGAAAGGTTGGTAGCGTCCCGAGAGATTAGATATGAACCTCCGAATATAGGCCAGTCTACCTTGCAGACCTCTGAGCTCTTTGAGATTCTTGGGTGGCGGCATGTCTTGGATGGCACACATCTTCTCTGGATCAAGAGAGATTCCCTTGGACGTGATGATAAATCCTAGGAATTTTCCGCTTGATACTCCAAGGAACGATTTTGTCGGGTTCATCTTTAGTTGATGTGCTCGCATGATATCGAACATTGTCTTCAAGTCTGTAAGATGATCACCCCTATGTTAGCTTTTTACTGCTATATCGTCAACGTAGCACTCTATCTTCTTACGTAGATGTTCGTGAAAGATGGAGTTCATTGCGCGTTGATAAGTTGCACCTGCGTTTTTTAGGCCAAAGGGCATCACTGTGTAGCAATACACCCCCAGCGGTGTTCTGAATGCAGTATGTTTTTCATCTTTAGGATACATCTTGATCTAATTATACCCAGAAAATCCATCCATGAAAGACATCCTTTCATACCTGCAGGTATTGTCAATCATAATATCAGTGATGGGAAGTGAAAACTCGTCTTTTGGACAAGCTGCGTTAAGGTCCCGAAAGTCGATGCATATACGAACCTTACCGTTTTCTTAAGCACTGGAACAATGTTGGCCACCCAGTCCGGGTGTTGTTCCTCTCTGATAAAACCGGAGTCTATAAGCTTTTTAACTTCAGACTCAATTGCTTCCATGATCTCTAGACGAAACCGACGTTGATGTTGTTTAACGGGTTTGGCGTCCGGATCGATGTTGAGACGATGCATGGCTACTTTTGGATCAAGGCCGGGCATATCTTTATAATTCCAAGCAAAGACATCTATATATTCTCGGACGAGAGATATAAGACCTTCTTTCTCGGATGATGATAAGCTTTCACTTATGAAAATTGGTTTAGGGTCAGATTCGTCCCCCATGTTGACCTGGATCACATTATCTTCAATAGGCAGCTCGCGTTGTTCGAAACGCATATCCCACAATATGTTGGCGGCTCGCGTTGTTCGAAACGCATATCCCATAATATGTTAAGGCGTTTGATCCATGGGTCACTGGTTGATTCGATTAACTCTTCGTCACCCCCTGCGTCTTCATCTGGATGACTAGTCGAAACCATGTTCACGGTCATACTTTTAAAGAGAGGCCCGACGCTGACGTCAGATTCCCAGGAAGATGTTCCGGATGAATGATCTTGTCATAGGTAATTACTCATTTCATTCTCTGGGACAGAGGGAGGTGTGACATAACCTAAGCCCCTTCCGGTGTTTTGATAGTAATCCGGAGGTTTTCCTTCGGGGGTTAGAGACATTCGAATTGGTGTTCGCCTTCCTTTCCCGAAGTTTAGACCTTGTTTTTCATTAAAGTTGTACCCCATTTGTTTCATTAACTGGACTGAATTAGGTTCGTGGTAATGGAATTGGGGAACTCCGTCATCTTCCTCTGAACTTCCTCGTTTGAGTTGTTTGGGTTTGACTTTACCAAAACAGATCGGCTTCTGCCCTTTCCTTTTGGACGGGACTTTGAAGAAAGCCTTTTGTGCATCTTCTACTTCTTCATCTGAAGTGAAGGATGACTAAATTGGCAATGTAAGGGATGCTTCTGCACACAATGTGCGCCACGGGTTGGTAACTGCATTATGATCATTCTCTATTTGTTTATTTTTAGAGGACACATCAGACAAGTACGTCAAAATAAAATCTTCATTAATGCACCATTCACCCTCGCTCGGTACATTATTATTACTCTCATCTTGACCCATTACATCTAAATTTAATTCCCATGGACAATCTTCTTCAGGATCCGGTTCAGTGTCGGCTTCGTTGCCGCTGTTCATATCTTCTTTCTCCTGGATTCGAGGTAGAAGACGGAGTCGGTGTGAAAGTTTTCCACTCCTCTGAAGGGATATTTCTCCGCAATTAGGGTTCGAACCTCCCCTTCATCATTGGCATATTTCATGACCTGATGTAGAGTAGATGGGACAATGCGGTTTGCATGTATCCATGGTCGTCCTAACAAAAGATTGTAGGATGTGTCTGCATCTATTATGTAATAGGTTACTTCGGACTTAAGGTCTCCGATTTGACACCTGAGTTTGATCTTCCCCAGGGGTCGAGTGCTGTTTACGTTGAACCCAAAGATGGTAGTCTGAGTAGTGTTCAGCCGATGCATGGGAATCCCTAAGACTTGCATGACCCTATAGGGCATGATGCTGAGCGCTGAGCCCGGGTCCACCTGGACACGACTGATTTCCGACGACCCAATGTACCCTGTGTAATATAGAGGTCTGTCATGCTTTTGTTTGACCTGCATATCTTCCTGGGTAAAGGATATGTAGGGTAGGCTTCTTGCCGCTTACAGACATTGCAGACAATGTTAGTCTTCAGAAGCTTCAGGAATTAGAGCAACTTGTGTAATGAAGCTCTCTGTATTCTTTAATACTTCAATTAGAGCTTCCTTGGTGGTTTTGGATAACCTTAGGAGCTCATATAGGGTAATCCTGGCCGGTATGTTGGCCAGCTGTGCCATGACATTGAACTGAAAAGGAGCGCTCGATTCTCCGGGTTTCTGGTGAAGATTTCTGTTGAACCAGATCTCCTTTTGTTTTCCCTTATCGACTGGCTTTTTTGGTACAGAACCCCCAGCGTCCTGGGGCTGCTCTTCAGCTTCTTGAGCATTCTGGTTATAGTCTCTCAAGTAAGCCTTTCCCGACCGAGTACCAGGGTTGTCTCTTGGGTATGTTGTCAGGGCAATCCTCTCTTCTTCTGAATCGGTGAGAGGTTTGAGGTGATCATCCATCTCAGTCACGGAGGGGCTAATCATGTTAGAAGACTTAGTCTTGCCTCCTTTCTTTTTGGACGAGGTGTTCGTCCACTGTTAGTCTCTTAGCAAGTCAGGATGGACCCACATGATTTCTCCTTTTGGGGTGGTGAGAGGTACCAACCCTCTTTCTTTCTGACCGTACAAGTCAGTGTTCTTCATATGCATCTCTCCCTTGTAGACGGGAATGACGCTATTCGTAGTTGTTACTGGTGGGAAGTCGCCGAATTGGACCGCTATTAAGTTGGTGGACACGGTCTTCTGCTTGGGCTTTAGGGTGAGCACGTTTGCATTTACCAGGTTTTGTAAAATATCTTTAAAAACATAACATTTTCTAGTAGGGTGGCCCAGGAACCTGTGATAGCGGCAATAGTTAGGATCGTCAACTTTTCCTGCCTCATCCGGTTTCCTGATTTCGGGAAGCTGCAGCTTGTTGTTCTTCCGAAGTAGTTGGAATAAGGTGTCCACATGTTCTTCCTTGAACGAGTACTATTTAGGCGCTCTTTGTTGGTTTGGTGCTTTGCCTTGTTTCCCTGATGGTGTGCGTGCATCGGTATCGGCAGCTAACGTCTCCTTCCCCTTGGAGCGTGGCGAGTTATTCTGGTTGCGTTGCTGTTGGGGCTTAGGTTGAGTAACTTCTTCAGCTTTGACTTGAGCAACAATCTCTTCAGCTTGTTCTCCTTGCGATACCAGTTGTCTCCAGGAGCGACATTCTGCTACTCCCATCTGAGCAAGGAGCTGCGTTTGCAAGTTGTGCCTGCAAGTTTCAACCAGAGTTGATTGAGTCATACCTTATGGGCATCGCAATGCCATGCTGCGGAATCTCTCCACATAAGCTTTGATAGATTCTCCCTTCTTTTGCTTGGTGGCGAGAAGGGTAGGGACTGAGACCTCTATATCGTCCTCAAAGAACCTGGCTAAGAATAGCCTTTCCAAATCTACCCATTTCTGAATAGATCCAGCAGGCAGTTTTATAAACCACTCAAAAGCGACACCCTTGAGCGTACCGATAAATAGCCGGGTCAGAATGGCGTCGTTTGCTACTACATCTCTAGTCTGTGACTTGAAGTAGTAGATGTACTGATTGGGTGACCTTGTGCCATCGAAAGGTTGCAGGGTTGGTGCCTTAAACTTCGGTGGGTAAGGAGTTGTGTCCCATTCAGCGGGATAAGGTCGCACGACCCCTTCTTTGCGGAGTTCGCTTCTGTTGGCGATTGCATTGAGGCGAGCCTCCAATTCGTCCACTTTAGCAGACTGGGGATGCAGTTCTCTTTCTGTCTCCTTCTCATTTTCAGAGGAGGACTCTAAGTTATGAGTTTCGCGATCTGAATGTTCAGTCACCTTCTGCTTTCCCTTTGATGTGGTTCTTCGGGAAGATTCAGGTCTTTGGCCTTTTTCAGCAAGGAGCTGGGCCAACATATCCTTCATTTGAAGAAGGGTCTCCTGTTGTGCGTGGAGCATGACGTGATGTTCGTCTACTCTCTTAGCTAAGTCTTCAGGATTCCCTGCCATGTAAGCGGAAACTTCACGAGCCACCACAGAGCTCGAAGATTGAGATTCGGCAATTGCCGAATATTCATCATCAGAAACAATTCCTTTGGCTAACCTTTGGTAATTAACCGAGCGAATAGCTCCTGTATGAGTCCGGGTGTGTCGGTATACCCCTTCAAACTCTTCACACATTTCCCGAACAGTCGGGGAATGACTCCTTTGTGATTCTTCAGAACTGGGATTTGAAGCCTTTCCCTTGCCTATCACATTTATAGTGACTTTGGGGTATTCAGTCTCGGTTGTCTTCTTTTTGTATCGACGTCGTTGTTTGGTAGGTCTAACGATGTTTGTCAACCTATCGAAAACAGACTATCGAGGTGCGGATGCACAACAATGGCACTCTGAAAGAACTACAGAAATAAGCCTCTCACATTGGCATGAGTGAGCTGCTTGCTGCACCGACTTTCCTCTTGACAACAATTCTCACAGATCAGGAACTTGGGAGGAAGCTATCCCTGGGAGTGAAGGTGGAGATGGAAGGAGATGGAACCCCCTGCCCTTGGGTGGGTAAAATTGGTTCTTGTCGAACGTGGATTTTAAACCCATGTGGACTATTTTGCACTTGACGGACCTCTTAAGGATCGCGTTCTTGAAGAGCAACGCTAGGGTCGCGTTCTTGAAGAATAACGCGAGGGTCGTGTTTGGGTTTATAAACATTAGGCCGAGGCCTACGTTTAAATGATGAAACAGACCCCTGAGGGTCATATTTTGGTTGAACGCGCCCCTGAGGGTCGCGTTTGGTTGGTGAAACAGACTCTTGAGAGTCATGTTTTGTTTGAACACGCACCTGAGGTGTGCGTTTATGTTCGGTGGCGCTTTTTTGAGGGCCGCGTTTTGTAGGAACAACACGCCACTGAGGGTCGCGTTTCAGCTGTATCTGCCGAGGCTCGTAATTGGGCTCGTTACCACGAAGCACGCGTTCTTTAGTGGAAACGCTATGCTCGGGTAAAGCCTCACGAACGCGATCCTCGCGTTGGGTCATCATTCGACTCTCGCGCAAATGTGCTCGTCGTATGGATCTTCTTTGTCTTCGAGCGGCGTTCTTCTTGGCTTGCTTCAGGGCCTTGGCAGCAGCGTCGTTGTGGTTTTTGGGGCTTGTCTCCTCCATAGGCCGTTTATGGCCTGCAATACATCGTTTTGACGCGGACGTGGGACGTTCAACTCGCTGTGCGAGTTCAGCAGAGGCTAAGCCCGCTCCTGAAGTAGAGGGGCTGTTCAGTGAAGTTTGGCCAAAGGAGAGGACTTTCCTTGGCATTTCAGCAACAGATTCGATCTCTTTGGAGATCTTGCGGACATCGCGCTTAGCCTTGGGGCTAAGCGATCCAGAGGATAAGGCTTCCTCGTATTTTGCTTGATCAAACTCCACGACGAGAGTTTCGACAGTTGTTCCCATGAGGTGGACGTCAGATTGCACCACCACTTCCTCATCAGAAAAGCTAGTCCCTAGCGGAGTCGCCATCTTTTGTATGTTAGAAAATTGCAATAAAGAGAATGAAAGAAATTTGACTTGTATTCCTTCGATCCTGATTACAATTTTATTACAAAAGAGAGGAGAACGAATTTGGTTCTCCCTTTTGTTTAAAACTGGGTTCTTCTCGGTAGCGATGGAATGCCTCCTTC
>BQKN01064698.1:0-15874 GCA_022839385.1 Asparagus kiusianus
TGCTGAGCTAAGCTAAGGGACCTATAGGCAATTTTATACGCCTACAGATACCCCCTCCAAAGTGTTTTAGTCTCGTTCTTTTATAGAAGAGCCTGAAATACTTTGGATGTGATCGTCCCAACCTTGAGTCGGTATAACGGGACCTCGGAATGGCTTCTGTTCTGGCTTCCTTCAATTCCCCCAGGTCATTCAGTGCTTTGTAGAACGCCTGTGAGGATTCCGGTGCTGCATTTATTGTCTGACCGTCGTCGGAATTTGAACTTGAAGTCGATTCTTAGTTTTCCGATCATTAGCTTTTGTTGGTTGGTTCAACGTGCAACCTTCGTTCAATTGTCGGCGTCGAGTCTTCTTTTGAGACGCGTTGTCCGGCGTCGTGTTATTGAGTTATCCTTAAGAATATTTTTAGAAGAATATTCTCCAGGAACTTCTCAATAAAAATAGGGAATAGTTTATACTCGTATACCTTATTGGAGTATTTCCGTATTCAAAATGAGCTGAACCGGCTTAAAAATGAGCCAAAAAAGGCAGTAATTTGGGTCGAAAAAAAAATTTCTTCCGCTCTTTCCGAATGTGTGGGAGAGATAGGAATAAATCAAGGGTGAGACTCTCAATTGATTCGGAGTTGTTTCGATACTCGATTCAACCCTGTTTGGACTAAACTGGACTGGTCCGGTCTGGTTCACCCTGGTCCGGTCTGGTTTAAGGCTGGTTCACTATATAAGAGAGGGTCTTTTTTCTTCTTCTTTCTTTTCTTTTCCTCCTTCTAGGGCCGGCCGAACCCCTCCCCTTCTCCTCTTGATTTTTTCTTCCGTCGAGCGTCTTTTCTCCCCGAAACTTTGATAGTTGTCTTGGATCTAGGCTTCCTTTGGATCTTTGACTGAAAAGCCCCTCAAAAATCCCATTTTTTAGAATTTCTTTCGGGCCCCTCGAGCGCGTGCTGAGAGTTTCCAAAAAGGTCTCACTTTTGTTGGATCTCTAGCCTTTCTTCAGGTAAATCCTCCACAAATTTGATCTTTTTTATGCTCAACTTAATTTATGCATTTGTAGGATCATATGTGAGGGTCGAGGGTGTGATTTGACGCCTCGATTTAATCTTTTAGGGGTGTAGATCTGATAAAAAAGTAATCTTTTTTTTTTTCTAGATCTGACCTCTTTTAATTTATTTTGCAGCTCGTCATGCCGCGTTCTTCGAGAGGTCATTCCCCCGCCATGTCAGCTGATGGTGCGCCGCCTTCCTACGCCGGTGAGCCATTTTTGGCAATATTTGGAAATTTACAAATTAGTCCTTCTTTTCTTAAAAATTTGTAAATTGGTCCTTTTTACCCCACGTTGTTCTCCTTGGTGAGGCAATCGGGAAGAGCCTTGATTCTCCTTGGTGAGGATCGAGCTTTGGCATTTTTTTTTTTTTTGGAATTTTGCAAATTAACCCCTTTTTTCTGAGAATTTGCGAATTGGTCCCTGTTTACCCCACGTTGTTCTCCTTGGCGAGGCAATCGGGAAGAGCCTTGATTCTCCTTGGTGAGGATCGACGCTTCAAAGATATGTTTTGCTTGGCCAAAACCATATCTCAAAATAAAAAGGGGGGGGCGAATTGACGCTGCATTGTGCTTCATAAGGCAGGGATCCTCGATGCACCCTATCTTATGACTGCACAATGTGGCCAAATCGTCTCACCCTTTATAAAGAAATGACTCTATCTCAGCTATTTGTAAGATGAGTTCAATTTCTTTTTATATCCGAGACTAACCTGTGTTTAATTGTTTATTCTGCAGTGGGGTATCCTTCTGGATCGTTCTCAGCTCACGCAGTCTATGGGCGTCGAGGCGATCATTATTCGACCTCTGACAATCCTTCCCCTATTCCAGCTATTCCTCAGTTTGCTTCGGGCACGTCGGCTGAGGTTGCACAGGTGGTGAGGGAGGGTGGTCATCGAGCTATTCGCCAGCTGATCACAGATGCTCCTTTTGTGAAGGATGCTAGCTCTACCCAGCCTCTCCGGAAGAGTGATTTCCTATTTGGTGACTCTGTCGATGACCCGGAAGCCGTATTCATCAACGCTGAGCAGTGGCTTCACAAGACCGGCGGTGGCTTCATATACTTGCCGGAAATTCCTCGACAGCGCTCGTTGACTGAGCTCAGGTGTCAGGCTGTGACGCGCGAGATGTCGTGGCGTTTGACAGTGGATCATGAGAGCGTACATTGCGGCTATATTACCCACCAGGCAGCTCCTGGTTCAAGCAGGAGTCACATCACCGGCTTGCATCCCGGAGTGTTGGGACTGGATGCACCACCGCGTAACGAGTTTCTCGCCACTGCTTCGACTTTGAGGAATCGCCTCGCTGCGCTAGGACGGGAGATGCCTGCGACTCGTCACAGGATTTATGGTTGGGTCCACTCTTCGGACAAGTCTTGGTGGAGTCGTATGACGACATACGTCTTGAGCCGCTGGGGCGAGGAGTTGCATGCTTGCGGTTTGTATACCGCCGTTCGTGCCACCATGTATGGCCTGCCCGTCAGTTTGAGACATTTCGGTGCTTTGTTCGAGTTGTATAATCCAGACTCGAACACTTTTCTGACCCGTCAGGGGGAGTTGGGCTTGACTCTTCATGAGATGCATAGGATTTCTGGCTTGACCATGGGGCAGATGTTATACCAGGAGTATTTCCCTTCCAGTCATGAGTTGAGTCAGCTGAAGGATCGCATGCCCGACCGTTACGAGACTCTATGGGATCTTACTTGCCATTACCATATCGCTTTGGCGCAGTCCGAGCCTTTAGCCAAGAGGACGAAGGCCTCTGTGAGTCTGAAGCAGTTCGCGAACTATTTGTTCAAGAACTTGGAGAGCAGCTCTGGCGAGGATATTTGTGAGTTGGCCCCACTCACTCCTTCAGAGGTGAACCATCTACTGAAGAAGATTGATGCTCGTTCCTATACCACCAGCAGTTCTGAGGGTGGCTTTCCTGCGAAGACCAAGTTCAGGTCTTTTTTATGGCATGCGACCACACCGATTCAGCCGATGACTCTTCTCGCCGGCTTTCTTGCTATCTGGTTGAAGAAGTGCGTGGTTCCATACCAGTCTGGGGACACCTTGCCCTTGGAGGTACTTTTCCCAGCAGTTCAGCTCGCATATAAGAAGGAACTCTCACTTCTTCCGGTGATGGTGGCTAACATTCACCGAGGACTTCGGCAGCTTTCCAGTGCGTTCACACGGAAGGAGACCGATTTGCCAGGTCAGATTCCCACGCTTAAGGTAGAGTTTCCCTACGCTTATTTAATGGCCTGGTTCGTCCTCCACCGTCCGGACATGATGTCGGTGCCGAACGCTACAGATCACTCTGTCCCCCTGCTGCAGTTGCTTGAAAATGGTAGGTGGGAAGGCCGCGGGTTTTCTGATGTCCGGCAGCAGCTGCAGGTCCACAAATGTTGGGCGTTCTCTACTTGCTTCCCGCAGTTCTCCGGCCGATACGGCGAGTGCTTGACAGACGATGAGAGGCCGAGAGAGAATCGGACCCACTTAGACATTGGCTGCTTCAATTGGCTGGTGAACATCAGGCCTGGCTAGTGATGGAGGTAACAATTATCCTGAGAACTATTCCTCTGGTTACTCAGTGCATTGACTTATACTTCTCTCTCTCTATATAGGAGCACGTGAGGAGCATGAGATGAGTCCTGATCCAATCCCCATATCTCCCGATGAGTCTGATCCGCTACCCCCTGTAGAGAGGCCTACAGGGGTTGCTGACATTGGAGCGGCGGGCAATGTAGGACCCGATTCCGTGAATCAAGGTACATCTAACACTGACAACGTATTTCTTTAGATGATACGCCAATGAATTTGTGTACCTTCTAACTGTCCTCTACCTCTTGCTCCTTCAGATAATTTGCAAGAGATGAACCTTGGAAATGAAGAGGCTAATGTACCCGTGAAAGGTAACTTACTTCCATTAATTGTAGTCTCTTTACTTCTTTTTGGCACTTATATGCTCTTCTGTCAGAGTTCTCCATCGATGACTTCGACGCGGGAAGCTTGTTTGCGGACACTCCTATGATGCGCTATATATATAGCTCACCTCAGATTGAGGATCAGCTACCTGGAGACATGTTTTCTGAGCCCGCCTTCGCTGAAAACCCTGAGGATGGTTCCTTTGAAGGTATGTGCTTCTTTCTGAGTTAATTATAGGACTAGCCAATTTTGACTAATGCAACTATAATGTAACGCCTCTGCGAATTCCGTTTTGGATCTGGCAGGAGCTTTTGTTGAGAAAGACCCTGTCGAGCCAGCTGCGAGACCAACTCCGCCAGTTGATACATCTACAGCTGTTACACCTCCACTACCCCCAGCGGATCAAGGGGAAGAAGGTATAAGTTAACTCATTGAAGAGTGTTATTCCCTTTTTTTTTATTAAGACTTTTGACGGAATTCTCCCTTTTTTTTTGTGTAGGGCGTTCTTCTCGTCTTCATGTCTTAGTGAAGGAGTTGTTATCTGACGACGATCCTGACAAGGTCGTCATCTGCATAGACGTTCGTTCCTTCTTCTCCTTTGTGAATGCTATGATCGGCAAGCTCTTTCACGATGGACTTTCACTTCACCAGTTTAAACCTCTACTTAATTCCAGAATCAACTTGATAAGGGAAGCAGGATACCCAGATTTGACGAAGGCCATAGTTGACGATATCGATTGCCTAGAGCATGAGCTTCAGATGTTTCGTGAGCTTCGAGATACCGGAGCCTCTTCCTTCATTGCTGCTGAGCTGGAGACTCATTTACAGTCACTGCGCGAGACTCAGCTTCTTGCTAGTCTTGAGGTTCAGGTGCAGCGAGACCGAGTAGCCCGGGTTGAGACCGGCCTTGCTACCAGATTATCTTCACTTGCCGAGCTCCGCTCTTCTATTACTTCTTGTGGGACCAAGATAGATCGGCTTAGAAAAGAACTCCGCGAAGAAGAGGAGACTTTTGGCATTCTTCAGATGACAGAAGCACAGGACCAGCAGACCTGTACGGCTTTGTCCGATGAGTTGAAGTCCTTGAAGCAGAAGCTATCCGAGACAGAAGAGACTGCTGCGAAGACTTCGGCCGCCACTGAGGAGTCTATCAGGGCTGAGCTTATTCAAGCTTATGATGATAAGCTTTCTAAGCTCAGTCAGCAGATTTTTAGCCACGGGCTTGATGTTTGATTTTATCTGCTGTGTATTTTGACTTTTGACTCTTCTAGTGAATCTCCTTTTTATCTTTATTATGATTCGTCATTCCGTTTGAAATGATTGACCACAATACTCATAGGATTTTTGGCAAACCCTCAGCCATCAACGGGTTTGATGTGCCTTTACCGACTACCGTTTGAGTCGGGCTAGCATGCGACTTGTTTAAATCCGCTCGCATGTAACGTTGCGCTCAGAGATTGAATTCTCTGAGACTTCGTGCTATGATGTCGAATACATAGACTTCGCCATTATTACGGGAATAGGCTACCCGGCGACACGTGTTAGGTGTTGGCTTTAGGATTTTTGGCCAACCCCCAGCCTTCAACGGGTTTGATTAGCCTTTACCGACTACCGTTTGAGTCGGGCTAGCGTGCAGATTGTCTAAATCCGTTCCACACGTTACGTTAATCTAAAAGAGTTAACTCTTTTAGTGCTACGACATTGAATACGTAGACTTCGTCTTTCTCCTGTGAAAAGACTAAACAGCAACGTGTATGAGACGTTGACTTAGGATTTTTGGCAAACCCTCAGCCTTCAACGGATTTGGTGTGCTCTTACCGACTACCGTTTGAGTCGGGCTTACGTGCGGATTGTTTTAATCCGTTCCGCATGTGACGTTGTGCTAAAGGAATGAACTCCCTTAGACTTTGTGCTACAACTTTGAATATGTAGACTTTGCCATTGTCATGGGAATAGGCTACCCAGCAACGTGTATTAGACGTTGGCTTATCCCTACTTAGGCTTTGGGACAAAGGTCCCCAGAGTCAGACTCTGGTATCTCTTTCTACGGGTAAAGATCAAACCGGCGACGCGTGTTAGGCCTCGACATATCCTTTCTTAGGATTCAGGATGAAATTCCCCATGCGTATGAGGCATGGATTTCGGTGTTATTAACAACAACCAGCCACAATGTTGAATATGCGGACGGGTGTTCTTTTTAACGGTTAAGAACTAACCGGCCGCGCGTGTTAGGCGCGGACTTATCCTTACTTAGGTTTCAGGATAAAATACCCCAGAATCGAACTCTGGTGTCTTTTTCTTCGGAGAAAGACTAAACCGGCAGCGCGTGTTAGGCGCAGGCTTATCCCTGCTTAGGTTTCGGGATAAAATACCTAGGATGAATCCTAAATTGGTAAATTTTGGAAAAAGAGTGGGTGTGGGGAAGGAAGAATTTTATATTCTATTCCCCGAACAAGGAAGGAAGAATTTTATATTCTATTCCTTGATTCTGGAAAGGAAGAATTTTATATTCTATTTCCAGTGTAAGAAGGAAACTAGAAGTGGGATCTCCACTCCGAGAATCTGGAAGATACTGACAAACTTTCCTTTTATAGGATTGGTTATCAGATCGAAAGATGAGTTCTTCGTTTATCGAAGAGAAATTTCAACTTCAGTCACAACCATAAAAAGGTTGAGCCCAAGAGAAAAGAAATGGAGTTCTTTCGTTCATCGAAAGGGGACTCCGAACTGAGAGTGAACCTTTTTGGTGGACTCACTGTCAATTGAAATTGATCAGCGAGGGATTTTGGTGGTAAAATAAAATTGGGTTATCCTCTAGAATATTAAGTGTAATATTCTCCAAGGAACTTCCCGATAAATGAGTTGTCCTGAACGTACTAGGGATAGTACTTTTTCAAAAACTTCCCATTTATTGGCATTAATTGCCTGTTACCCTCTAAAGAAATTAAGCGATAAGCACCGTTCGAATAGACTGTGTCTATTACAAACGGTCCTTCCCACTTAGGTTCGAATTTACCTTTCTTCTTAGAGGTGAGGATTATCGGTCGGCGCGCAGCAAGGACCAAGTCTCCTTCTTTAAAGCTTCTTTGACGAACCCTTTTGTCGAAGGCTCTGGATATCCTTGCTTGATAGAACTCGATGTGTTGTTGAGCTTCCAAGCGCTTTTCATCCAACCTTTCGAGTTCCTCGAGACGCTTCTGATGCTGCTCTTCGGTCGTCATCTCCGTTGCGAGAGCGATCCGAAGGGAGGGGATTTGAATCTCCAACGGTAGCACAGCTTCGCATCCGTAGACCAACGAATATGGAGTAGCTCCCGTAGGTGTGCGTATGGTAGTGCGATAAGCCCAGAGTGCTTCTCCGAGTTTATCGTCCCAATCCCGTTTGTTGGTTTTCACAAGCTTCGATAAGATCTTGATGATCGTCTTGTTGAAAGCCTCAGCTAATCCGTTAGCGGCAGGGTAATAAGGTGTTGACGAAACATCTTGGATCTTGAATTTGTCACAGAACCGGATGAAGGCGTTGCTTATGAATTGTGGACCGTTATCATGAATGATCCGCCTCGGCACGCCATGTCGGTATATGACGTGATGCTTGATGAAGTTGATGACGTTGTTCGTCTTTACTTCTTTAAGCGGAACGGCTTCAGCCCACTTTGAAAAGTAGTCGGTGATAGCGAGGATGAATCGATCACCTTTTACTGAAGGAGGGAAGATAGGACCGACAATGTCCATACCCCATGTCTCGAATGGCCAAGACGTGGTTGACGTGTGTAACCGCTCCGGTGGTTGGTGCATATAGTTTGCATGTACTTGACAAGCGTGACATTCTCGAGCGTACTCAATCGCGTCACGAACCATTGTTGGCCAGAAATATCCCATTCTTCTGATTCGATCATACAGCTTGGGACCAGGCTGATGCGCACCGCATTCTCCTTCATGTGCTTCCTTAAGAACTTCTTTTGCTTCTTTATTCGAAAGGCATCGGAGAAGCAAGTCATCGTACCCCCGGCGATACAGCGTACGGGTCTCGGTATTGTAAAAGAACCGTGGTGCTCTCCGACGGATAGATTCTTTTTCTTTTACATCCTCTGGTAAAATGCCATATTGGACGTAATCAATAATGGGAAAGCGCCAATCTCGGGACTCGGACCCGATTTGGGTTGAGTTCACCTCTTTAGCGTTCTCGTTTTTATCATCCTCCTCTTCAATATCCATATCGTATATGGGTACGCAGAGTTGGTGTGATCTTACTGTGACTAACAGTTCAGTTTCGGGCGGTTGCGCGAGTGATACTGCTAGTGCTGCCAGTGCATCTGCATAAGCGTTCTGAAGACGCGGGATGTATTCAATGTAAAATTCTTCAAAAGAATCTGCCACTCTGACGGCCTCTTGGTGGTATGGAATCAGATCTGGGTTCCTGACTTCATACTGCCCACGAACTTGGTTGACAATTAGTTGAGAATCCCCAAAGGCTTCGAGATATTCGACCCCCAGCTCCTTGGCGAAACTGAGTCCTATGAGGAGTGCGTTATACTCGGCTACGTTGTTAGAGCATGGACTCGTCAGCGAATAAGCTCGAGGCATCACGTGCTTCCCTGGGGAAACTAAGACAACTCCAACTCCAGAAGTGACCTTAGGACATCCCGGAGTTACTGCTTTATTGACTGCTCTCGAGGCACCATCAAAATATAACTGCCATACTTGTTGGTGTGACGTGGTATTAACCTCGTGGGTTTCATCTGGCAAGTCATCGTACACTTCCACCATATCTGTTGTCGGGCTCGCCGCCAAAAGATCACAAATTGCCTGTCCTTTGACCGACTTCTGCTGTTTGAAGTGCAGATCATACTGGGACAAAAGAAGGGCCCACTTTGCCAACCGCCAATTCATCGAACCTGGTTGAGTCATGAATACTCGTACCGGATTAACACTGGCAATGACATAAATCGTCTGGCCGACTAAGTAATGTCGCATCTTCTGCACCGCAAACACCAATGCAAGACATTCTTTCTCGATCATCGGGTATCGAGACTCGGCGCCTATCAAGGTCCGACTTAGATAATAGACTGCCTGTTCGTGACCATTATCATCGTCTTGTGCTAATAAAGCACTTATCGAATGGTTCATCGCCTTGATATAAATCAAGAACGGTTTACCTGATTTTGGCGCAACAAGAACAGGTGGATTCATCAGATATGCCTTGATATCTTCGAATGCCTTCTGGCAAGCATCGTCCCAAATAAACGATACGCCTTTCTTGTTTAGCTTCGAAAACGGTTGGCACTTCCCGGAAAGATTTGAAATGAATCTCCGGATATACGCTAAACGCCCTTGCAATCCTCTGAGTTCCCTTAGGTTCTTCGGGGGTTGCAATTCATTTATTGCCTTTACCTTGTCTGGGTCTATGTGTATACCCTTGGTGGTAACGACAAATCCAAGGAATTTTCCGCTGGACATTCCGAGGAAGGATTTTGTGGGATTCATCTTCAATTGATGACTCCGCATGAGATCAAACATTGTTCTCAAGTCTTTGATGTGATCTTCCTTGCTGCGGCTTTTCACCACCAAATCATCAACGTAGCATTCAACTGTTTTCCTGAGGTGTTTCTGGAAAATCTTAGTCATCGCTCGCTGGTATGTGGCACCTGCATTCTTCAGACCGAATGGCATCACCGTGTAGCAGAAAATACCGAGGGGCGTTCTGAATGCCGTATGCTTTTCGTCATCCGGGTGCATCTTGATTTGATTATACCCCGAAAAGCCGTCCATGAAGGACATTCTTTCGAATCCGCACGTATTGTCGATAATGACGTCCGTGATTGGGAGAGGAAAATCATCTTTTGGACATGCTTCGTTCAGATTCCTGAAGTCGATGCAAATCCTGATTTTGCCATTCTTCTTCATGACTGGAACGATATTGGCTAACCAGTCTGGATGTTGTTCTTCCCGGATAAACCCTGAGTCGATCAACTTTTTAACTTCAGCCTCGATGGCTTCCATGATCTGCGGACGAAACCGTCTTTGCTGTTGCTTGACAGGTTTGGCATCCGGCTTGATGTCGAGGCGGTGCATCGCCACATTGGGATCGAGCCCTGGCATGTCTTCGTAGTTCCAGGCGAAGACGTCGATATATTCTCTGATCAAGGCAATTAATTCCTCCTTTTCATCTGATGGAAGACTACCACTGATGAATATGGGCCTTGGATTGTCTTCATCACCCATATTGATTTGGACTACCTCGTCTTCGGTGGGTGGCTCTCCCTGTTCGAACCTATCACCATATTGCATGTTCAGGTGATGAACCCATGGGTCCTCCCACGTTTGCATTTGATCGTCGTCTTCCATTGTAGATGGATCAGCCGTAGTCATGTTCGACATTAAGGCCTTGAATACTTCTCCCAAACTTGTGTCGGAATCTTCAGCTGAAGAATCTGGCAAATACCCGTCCTTAGCCTTGTTAGCAATTTGATCGATGATCTGCCAGCCACATTCGTCATCTGACGAAACGTAGCCTAAGCCCCTCTTGTGACGATAATATCCCTCCGGTTTACCCTTTGGTACATATGCCGCTTTGACTGGGACACGGGAACCTCGATCGAAGTATAGACCTTCTCCGAGTGTGAAATCATACCCTTGTCTTTCCATGAGCTTGCGCGCTTCTGAACTGTACTTAGATAGATGTAAACCAGATTTGTCACCATTTTCATCCTCTCTTAGGAAATGATCTGGCACCGGACGACTTTCTCCTTTACCGAAGATCACTTCTTTTTGTCCCCCTATTTTGGCGGGAATAATTTGAGTTGTTCCGAAAGAGTGCTGGAGACGCTTCTTCGTTACATACGACGATCGGAGCGGCATACACAATTCGGGATTATCGTACAATCCCTTTATCACATCATCAAAAGACAAGGAGTACTCTAAACCATTATTTATTTCAGGTTCGGCAAGTTGCCAGTTACAACCGCCATCTGACGACTGTTCGTCGTCGAGATTGATTATAAAGGGTACAATATCATTAAAAACAAAACCACCATTGTAATCGAATCCGGCTTCGGAATCAGCTTCTTCTCCGCTGTCCGTGCCTTGGACCGATGGTTCCGTGTCGGATTCATTACCATAAAGGAGAGAATCTGTGAAATAATTCTCGTACCCTTTGAATGGTTGCTTATCCGCGACCACCGTCCTAACTCTTCCATCAGTGTCGACATATTTCAAACACTGATGTAGAGTGGAGGGAACTATAACATTACTATGGATCCAAGGCCGACCCAATAGTAAGTTATAGGATGTCTCAGCATCAATCACGTAGCACGTGACCTCCGTCTTTAAATCGCCCATTTGGCACTTTATCCGGATTTTACCCAAAGGTCTTGACCCGCTGGTGTTGAATCTGTATATGACTGTGCCTGTTGACGCCAACTTGCTGATTGGGATTCCCAGGCTGTGCATTAGGCGAAGCGGCATAATACTCACAGCGGAACCCGGATCTACTTGGATCCGGTTGACTTCGCTGGAGCCAATGTACCCGACGAAGTACAGGGGCCGATCGTGGTTTGAATTCTTCGTCTGCATATCCTCTTTGGTGAAGGTGATGCAGGGAATGTTCTTAGCTGCCACATTGCAATGTTGGGCTAGCGTATCCAGTTCTTCAGAAACTGGTTTGACCCTTGTGAGGAATGCTTCTGAATCTGCCAGGGCTTCCTGCAAGGCTTCTCTAGTCTCCTTGGATAACCGCAACAGCTCGTACAATGTTATCCGCGCTGGAATGTTAGCTAGCTGAGCCATAATGTCGAAGGCGCGAGGGTTTTTTGAACTCTCCGGTTTGTCTTTTCCAATCGGACGACTGAAACGAGACTGCTTCGGATTCTGTACCTCTTCGGGCCTCTTTTCCTTCTGTTTATCAACCGGTTGTCGTCGAACATCTTCAGCCGGTTTGGGAATTGGGATCACCCCCATCTCTGTGATAGTCTTGGGTGGTCCCTGTTTTGTCACCCCTAGCTTAGCTGCTTGTTCACTATGTGACGGATAGTTGAAGTGGTACTGATTCCCACTTCGGGTCGTAAAGACCTCATGTTCCTCGTCGGAGAGTGGAAAAGTGGTGATCCTTTCATCCTCTTCACCCGGGATAGCAGAGACTCCATAACAAGACTTCCCTTTCCCTTTGGACTTCTTCTTGGATGACGATCCAGCCCATTGTTCATCTCCGATTAGGTCGGGGTGCACCCAGAGAATTTCACCGTTTGGAGCTGTGTGCGGCACGAGTCCCTTTTGGCGCTGTCCGTGCGAATCGTCGTTCACCGTCTTCATCCCGACTTTGGTAACGCGCTTAGGCTCGAACCAATCTGCAGGCACCGATCCAAAACTGATGGACACTGCATTTGCTCCCACATTCTTGGCCGGTTTCGGAGTTATGACTCCTACATCGATCAAGGCCTGGATCTTGTCCTTGAGGTGGTAGCAGGACTTCGTAGGGTGGTGAACCGCTCTGTGATACGCGCAGTACCTCGGGTCTGTCACCTTGGTAGCCCCTTCATGATCCACAATCGCAGGCAGCTGGATTTTGTTGTTCTCCAACAGATATTTGAAGATGCCGGGAACTTCGTTATCTTTGAAGGAGTAGACTTTAGGAAATCTCGGCTCCGAAGACTTTTGCTTCTGAGACCGCTGCTGCCAATGTGGCTGTGATTGCTGTGGAGCTCGCTGCTGTTGCTGCTGTTGCTGCTGTTGCTGAGGTTGCAATTGAAAGGTTTGATTAGCATCAACAGCATTAACCTGAGCTTTACCTTTTCCCTTCTGATTGAAGTTCTGCTTTGGAGGATTTGTAGCCGGTTGGCCTCTCTCCGCCTTCTTTCTTCTAAGGAACCGCTCAGCCTGCTCACCTTGGACCTTCAAGTCCTTCCATGTCTTGGACGGAGCTGTGCCCATTGCTTCCAAAACGTCCAGTGAGAGGTTGTTGTGGCAGGTTTGGAGGATGAACTCCTCGCTAATCGGGTCCCGGCAATTCATCGCCTTATTCCGGAACCTTTTGACGAAGACTTCGACCAATTCTCCGTCCTTCTGCTTTTCATCAAGCAACGACCCGATTGAGATTTCGGTGTCGTCGTCGAAGAAATTCGCGAGGAATTTTGTCTCCATGTCATCCCAACTGTTTATACTTCCTGGCTTGAGGCGACGATACCAATCGAAGGCGGCTCCGCGAAGAGTGCCAACGAATGACCGCACCATCAGAGGCTCATTGCCAGAGATGACTCCCAAGTGCGATTTGAAATAAATCAAATGCTGAGTTGGTGAACCCATCCCATTAAACGGCGTGAAGTTAATTAGACTAAACTTCGCCGGATATGGGATCGATTCCCATTCTCTTGGGTAGGGACAGGGAATGCCTGTCTTTTTAGTCTCTTGAGCAGAAATCAATGTGTTGATTTTGTTCTCGAGATTCTTAATTTTTAAGCTTTCACCTGTGTCTTCACTGGTATTATCATTACCACCCCCTGGATTGATGGGAGGGTTATTAACGTTGCGAGCTTCATTTGTGCCCTCCTCTTCCAGGTTGTTCTGGTTGGGCTGACTTGGTTCGCCTTGTTGGTACCTTAATGCATGAAGTTGTTGGTCATGCATCTCTCTCATGTTCTGCATGGCCATTTGCATCTCGAACCTAAAGGTTTCTTGTTGTTTGGCCATGGCATCTTCAAGCATCTTGGCCACCTGCTCCGCGCTTATCATGAGCGACTCGCGGGGCTGTCCCTCACTGGACACTGTATTATCAGACGCCACTGCGGAGCCAGCATCTGATTCTTCATCTCCCGAAGGTACTCTTGTTCGGACTCTACCATACGTTGCGCGAATGATAGCCCCAGATTGTAAACGAGTCCTGGGTCAGGATGTTTCTGGAATCGTCTCGGGGTTATCCTGAGCCGTTGTTCCTGTGCTGGTCATGTTGGCGGTGACCCTTGAATGTTCACCGTCCTTGACCATCGTTCTTTTTCTTCGGAAACGCCTGGGCCTTGGCTTTGGCGCTTCATTGCTGAGTCTCTCAAACACGGAAACTCTTTCGGGGACTGTCTTTACACAGTTGCATTCAGACAGTACTGCCCGAATGAGATTTGAACAAGGACATAGATTCCCGAATCTTCGAGGGCTCCTCTTTCTAGATTTGTTCGTACCCCCGGCACGATAGTACAGCTCATCTGTTTGGAGGTCAGAGCAAGCTATCGTGTGTTGGCACGATCTCTCAGGTATAACGTTGTCGTCATCAGATGACAACGTTTCCTTCTGAGGAATAATTGTCTTTTTCGGGCTCTCGAGAGTTATACGCCTCGAAACGCGTCTTTGTGGACGTGAATCTTCAGCGGAATCTTGCACTTCTATGCGCAAAGTTGTGCGCTTGGGTGCCGCGGTTTGCTCCAGGTGTTGAGGGTTGCGGCGACCCCCAGTATGCTGTATTGGTTGGGACTTCTTCACTGGCCCCAAGCGTTCCTGAATTGGAGCTTTACCTCGTTCCTTCGGAAGTGGGCCGAGGCGCTCCAAAACTGATCTTTTCTTCTGGGATGGTCCGGCGGGATCTCCCAGGGTAGTTGTGGCAATCACCGGCCGTTTGGGTTGACTTGCCGGCGTCCGAACTTTTGGAGGCTGCGGGTTTTGCTCCTTAGCCTGAACCGCTTCAGACTTTGGCCTCCAAATCTTGCGAGTAGGTGGCGGTTTTTTGACCACCTCCTTCTGTAGTTTGCGACGGGCTTCCTCAGCTTTGGCCCGTGCTTGCGCGGATAACGCGCGGCGCTTGCGGATGCGCTCCTCCAGCGTTGAGCGATTCCGTTTGACACGGACCCACTCCATTGTAGATGGTTTGGAGGAACCACCCTGCATTTGCTGTTGAGGCTGCTTGCCTCGTTTGTTCTTCAGGTCCGCGTGATAGCGGACCCCGTCAACGGACTCCATGGCCTTGGCGAATTGCTTCGCGAGGCGTTGACGTTGCCTCTGGCGGGCTCTCTTGGAGAGAGTCACCACGCCTTCAATGGCGGATTTGACCTTCTTTGAGGTCGGTAGGACTTCACCTAACGCAGCTTCGGCGTCGGTTGGGGTGAGGTCGTCGTTGGTGGCTTCAGCTTCATCACACCAACGGACTTTTCTCCTGGAGGAGAACTTCTGGAACTTCTTGGACTTGGGGGAGGCGGCAGATCCGGACGAGGACACGTACTCCTCGTATTTCTGCTGGTCGAATTCGTACTCGACCTCCTCCACCACCGGGATCGAGATCCGCGGCTGCGACACTCCAGCTTCGGCAGCGAAGCTGGTGGCTCCCACTGTGGTCGCCAGATTGTTCGCGCGGGAAATTGTGTTATTCTTCATTGATGATTCTGTTACAACTTTGACAACAACTTTATGCGTTTACAAAGAAATCCGGTCTTTTTATAAGATCCGGTTTACAACAAAATCAAAATAAAGAAATAAAAATTACAACTTTCCTTGAACAAATCACGAGTTTCCTGTTTTACGGTCCCTCGCTTTGTGGGGTTCTTCGCCTGTGCCGGGGTTGAGTACCGTGGACCACCGCGCAATCTCGATCTGAACAGATTTACGTGGTATAACGGGTACTATCCCACCAAGGAGATAGTAGCCGAGAGGGATCGTTTCACCAAGGAAACGCTCGCTCTAATCTCGGGATCTAAGAGCCAAGCTTAGATCCGGAGTAGTGTCACGTAGATCTGGTCGTCCAAGTCTTCAAGCCTTCACAATCCGAGTTGAGGTCGCAATCCGGCAGAGTTTCGGCTCTTCAGAAGTTTCAGAAAAAGTCCTCTCAAATGAACGAGTGCCAGGCCTATTTATAGGCACTCAAAACTGTGCCTTTGGCACAGAACTGTGCCTAGCCACCTCTGGGTGGCTCGGCCATAGCCGAGCCACCCAGGGGTGGCTCGGCCATAGCCGAGCCACCCTG
>BQKN01064700.1:7486-18647 GCA_022839385.1 Asparagus kiusianus
GACTATAATCCATAGAAGTCCTCGTGTTGGACTATAATCCCTCTCCGTCCTCGTGTTGGACATTTGACACTTATTTCTATGAGTTTGGAAAACTATGATAGTTAGTTCTTGTATCGGACATGGTTCTTAACCCTGCATGTGATTATTGCACCACGCTTCACAACATACTGATTATGTAGACTTGGTATGACACTTATGAAGGTTTTGACACAATATTCATGTAATAAATATTGTGATACTCATGTTGACTATGTTACAGCACTGTAATTATGCTCTGGTGTTTGTTGAGTTTCTTTTATCATTGTTTTTGTTCTAGAACCTTGGGTTTGGTATTTAGGAGTTTACAATTTGAGATGTAAGGTATATACATGAGGGTTTCCTTGTTTGGATTATTTCGCTCGACGTACCTATTCTCGTGTTGTAAATTCTTAAATACTAAAATCCTTAATTCGTAAGATCAATGAGTTTAGATCTATATATATATTATCTGTATTTTCTTAAACAACGAGCCCTTTTTCCTTGGGGGTTGGTTGTGATGTTACTCGCTAGCGCTTTGACGCTCGTTGTCCCTCCCCCTTTCAGGTCACGAGCCAGGAGCACGGAGTGTCGCAGGTTAACGGCGGATCACTTTAGTGTTCAGCTTTACATTTTAGCTATGTATTAAGTATCTTGGACTCCACTGTAGTAGATGATTAGACATTGAGAACTATTTCATAGAAGTTGTAAAGGCTGTGTGCCTTATTTCCTTTTTGGTCAGATATTTGTACTTGAGACTGGTTCAGTATCCCTGTTTGTCTATTCTGACATTGATTATGTATTTCCATTTGATGGATGATGAGATATCTATTTGATCATTTAGATTTCATCAATTATTCGAGTATTATCTTTTACTTGCTTTTGTACCTACACCGGTTATTGATTCTACTAGATAGATGTTAATTGTGATGGTGAAACATGTTATTGCACGGTGTGGTGCATGGCAGGTTTGACATTCTTGGTTTCACCTTGGACTGTAGCCTTGTGTGAACCCAGGGGCGTCACATATAAATCCTAAACTATAAAAACTATACCCAAGCAATCTTGATCTTCTTGGTAAACTTTACGGATGAAGCTTGGACTTGAACCTTTGACTTGAAGTGTATTGTTTCACTATACTATTCCTTCTATCCTCCAATGGATATGATCGTGAATGCGCAATCCAACCAACCTCCAACAACATGGTTTGTCTAGAATACCTAATAACAAACACAATTAGGGATTGTTTGTAAAATCATCAAAACAAGATTAGAGATGTAGGCTTATAAATATGAGACCTAAAACCTTGTGCACAAGACCAAGGCGATCCACCATCGTTATCTTGAACTTAGATAGATCAACACTACCATGAGGCTTCATTGAAGGTACGAGAACAGACGGAGCAGGAACAGAGGCTGACGGAAGTGGGGAAACAACCGCGAGGCTGGAGCTCTACGCGAGACAAATGTTGTGTCTTGCAGCACGAGACACATAACGTGTCTTGCGGGCAAGACAGACATTTATGTCTTGCGTGGCAGGGATTTTCTCTACCGTGTCCGCACTTGGTTTTCGTGCGGTCTTAGACTTTGGCATCTAGACTTGGCATGGTTTTGGTGGTCCTTTGTGTTAGCCTTCTTATTTTGATGATGTTTAACAAACAATTTACTACTAATATTATTTGTCTAATGTTTGTGTTTTCTTATTTATTGTAGACAAACAATATGTTGGAGGATGGATGGAATAGAGCTTCAACGATTATATCCAAAGGAGGTTGGCGGAATGTCGGTGAAGCTTATGCATATCAAGTTTAAGATCCAAGTTCAGCTTCATCCGCATAGTGTACCAAGTCAAGCTTAATTGAAGATCAAGATCATAGCTTGGGTAACTTAGTTTAGGTTTTATATTATGTGTGTTAGATACTCTAAGCTCAATATCATATACACACACGTATTTTGTTTCTATGTATATATATAGTTATATATATACATGCAAGTTTTGGTTTTCATGTTTATAAATAGGAAATCACATATTTCATATTTATTATTGTGATTTGGTTTATCTACTTAGATATGAAACAAATATATTTTCATATGCATACTCACATGTTTCATTTTCTATTGTATTTATAAAAATATTGTATTCTTAGTTTATAGACTTTAATATCAGTTTATACATATTTTATTAAGTCTACATAATCATTGTGCAAAGTTTCAAAACATGATTTAGCCTAAATGTCAAAATTCATATGTTTACATTTTCGTATTTTGGACTATTTTGCAAAATGATGATTTTTCACAAATGGAAAATAAAATTTGGAAAATTCCTTTTGTAACATGTTCATTTACATGTTTATATACATTTCCCAAAGTTTCAGTATTTTTGGACTTTATTTGTTATTTTTAACATATTTTCAAAGTCTCAAAAATCTGCTTGTAAAAACTATTTTCCTGTGTATCTGTTCGCGGTCGACCGCCACGGTCGACCGCCTTGAGTTTAGAAACTAATTTCGTGTTTTATTGGCTCTCGGTCGACCGGGGCGATCGACCGTAAAAAGTCCAGAGATTTTCGCGGTTGACCGCCGCGGTCGACCGTCGCTTGTCCAGAACTGGTTTTTGTTTTTTTGTTGCTCGCGGTCGACCGCCACGGTCGACCACCGCTCTATCAGATCTGTTCCAACGGCTATTTCCTGTTATCGTTGGCTGGGGCTTTTTGGTCTTTTGTTTGGGTTTTTGCTGTTGTTTCCTCTTCCTATATAAACCACCAAACCCCCTTCTATCTCGGTAACCCAATGAAAAGTTTTAAAGAAGTTTAAAAGAGTTTTAACAAGGGTTTTTAGTTGGGTTCAAAGTCTGTTTTGTTTGAAGATTGTTTTACAAGTGGACAAGATCATTTATAGTGTTTGAACTTCATTTCAATCCACCTCTCCATCTTGTTTTCCAGAGAAGAATTTCTAAACTCTATTTCTAGCTATTTATTCTTTTGTTCATAATTTCTATGTGCTAGATTTTAATTGAGTTTAGTTGATTTGATTTCACTCATTGTTTACACACACCCACTTGAGCTTATTGTATTTTCATACATAGTATATTCGGGTTGGTGAGAGTTATAACTTTGAGTGTGAGCTTTCATTGTGTTCTCATTCATATTGGAGAACAATCACTTGTTATTTTGTGCTTATTGTGAGGATCACTTTATAATACACTTGTACACAAAGAGGAGTGTGTGGTGAGAGTCGGGGATCGTCCCAAGAGGAGTGGCGTTGGTTGACGAACCTAGGGAGAGGTTGTAACCGAGCACTTAAGGAAGACACGGCTAGGTCCAACACTTGTGAGGGTATAGAGTGGGATTGTAAGAGTGGTGATTGTAAAGTTTTCGGTTAGCTACAAAACTGAGTGTGAGGTGTAAACGTTATTCGGGTGAGCGTAGAAAACCTGGTCATGATAGTGGATTTCTCTCTGGGAGTGGGAAGTGGAGACGTAGGACGGAAGGTCCGAACTCCGTGATCATATTGCTTGTTTGAGTTTGGCTTAGCACACTTATATTTGTTCATCTTTATAGCCTTTCTCTCATTGTTTATTTCATCCACTATATCATTTGTTTATGTTACCATTGTGTTTGTATATCCTTGCATATATCATATAGTATACCTCTTTGCTAAGATATATCACCTTGTTTATATTGCATGTTCTTGCACATAACTCTTTGTATATCTATCTTGTAAGAATATATTTGTTAATTAGTTTTAATTGGCATAAAATCAGATTAGATTAGCATAAGACCCTAATCACCCCCCCTCTAGGGTCTAACAATTGGTATCAGAGCTTGGTGCTCTTTGATTTAAGGTCTAATCACCTTGAGTTAAAGATCCAATTTATCTTTTTATGCTAATCTTATTTTGATTGCATTTGTATCTTGCTTGCATATTTTTACAAATTATGGATATGAATGATGCATCTTGTTTAGGCTATGATTTTAGTGTTGCTCCTAAATTCAATGCTTTCCCCTATGCTCAATGGTGTTTTAGATTCAAAATATTTATTCAATCTAAAAATATCAATTTATGGAAAATCATTGATTGTGCTTATATTGTGTCCACGTTGGAGAAATCTAAGTGGAGCAAACATGATAAAAAGATGTTTATTATGAACAAGCTCTTGTTGGAATTCTTACATAATGCATTTGATTCATCTTTGTCTAACAACTTTGTTCATTTTGATAGTGTTTACAACTTATGAAAACTCATTGAAGCACATCAAGGGGACTTAGAGGCGATCCGACAAGTTTTGGAGGATCCCGCTTCAAGTTCAAAAGTAGCTTCATGCACACGTGCACTAGGCGATAGTCCTAGTGAGGTTTGCGAGTTCGAATCTATAAATGATTTACCTAATGATGAACTTGCTTGTGCTAGTGAAAAATTATTGCATGCCTACAAGAAATTGCAAAATGATTTTATTAATTTAAAAAGAAAGCATGAAGATTTAAAATCCGATCATGAGAAGTTAGCTTCCAAATTTGATATCATTTCTCAAGAAAGTATTGCTCCTCAAGAAAACAGTGATATTTTAAATTTGGAAAATAAAAATTTGAAATTGGATATTGCTAACTTGACTCATGAAAGAGATGATG
Organism: Asparagus kiusianus; assembly: GCA_022839385.1. Classification (NCBI taxonomy): domain Eukaryota; kingdom Viridiplantae; phylum Streptophyta; class Magnoliopsida; order Asparagales; family Asparagaceae; genus Asparagus; species Asparagus kiusianus. The sequence continues at coordinate 12,128 of BQKN01064700.1, forward strand.
CCATGTTAGAAGTAGAGAACATACAAAATGATATTGCTTCATTTATAAATGACTATTTATGTTCTACTTCTAAAAGTGCATATGTGCCTAAAAATAAAGACTTGAATCTTATGAAAAAATACATTTTATCTTTAGATTCAACTTTAAAAATATGCTTTGATAATCATAAGAGGCTTATGGATATGTGTGCCAAGTCTAAGTCATCATCTACTCATCATGCACACATATATAGCAAAGTTTATAAGTGTTCAATTTGCGGCCGTAAAGGTCATATAGCTAAATTTTCCTATGATGCACACAAATATAAAAATATCAATGCTCCTTGTGCTTCTCATGTAGCTTCTTCATCACATGTACGTACACATACACCCATTGTTCATCATAAGCATGCTCATGTGTTTAAAAGTGATATTTGTGGTCGTTTTGGTCATTTGGCCAAATATTGTTTTGATTTGAAAAATAAGTCTTATTTTCCAAATGTTTCTAGTGGACCATATATTTTTAAATGTGATGTTTGTGGTAGATATGACCACTTAGGAAAGTTTTGTTTTGATAATATTTCACATTTGCAAAATAATTTTAAAAGACCATCCATGTTTGCAAATTTTTCTAATGTTTACCGTGCACAAACTAATGGTCCTTAAAAACAAATGGATCTCTTTCATTGTACAAATTACAATCGGAAGGGTCATTTGAGTGATTATTACTTTGACCGTGTTAGTGCATCACATATGCCCAAGAGGGTTCATAACCCTAGGGCTTTGAGCTTAAAAGATGGGGGTCATGTCCCTAAATCTTTTGGTACCAATAGTTCTTGGGTACCAAAACAAATTTAATTTTTAAACCAAGAATTTTAGTGTTCTTATTTTTTCTTTTCTTGGTTTTGACAATTATGTCTTAAAATCTTTTGGTTATGAAAACAAATTTTCTTTAATCAAATTCTTTTGTTTTCATGATTATTAATTTTATTTTGATGAGAGATTTGTTTTTATATAACCCCCCGGATTATTAGGTGTTTATTCCCAAATCTTGTTTACCGGGTGCTAAAATATTTATATGGGTTGATACTAGCTCAATAGCTAGATATAGTTGCCTCTCTTGATTTTTTTTTAAAAATCAATGATGTTTTGACTTTATGATTCAAACTTTGACTTATGATTTCATTTGAGTGATTTGTTTTCATTTGAAAACATTTTGCATGATTCTCATGATCTTTTTCTTTTGATTTTATAAATCTACCTTTATAAATGTTTTTATGTTCTTTGATATGAGACATTATTTTTCACTTTGATATATTTATATATGTTCTCATTATCTTTATGTTTGTGAGTTGTGTTTAGCATATTTTTCTATCTATGCTTGCTCACATATGTTTGCCATGATCTTCATTTTATATATTCTATATGGCATTTTGATAGGGGGAGCAATCCTTATTCTTTTTTATACTCACCCACGCATATTGATAGGGGGAGCTTTCGCTCTCTTTCCTCTTTATGGTTTCCCTTTTTGATGTTGTAAAAGGGGAAAAATATTATGAGTATACATTTTCTTCTATACATTTCCTTGTTTATATGCATATGAATTATTTTTTATATGTTCAATTCCTTCATGCATATATTTCTTTTTGTAAATTGTTTGTCATCATCAAAAAGGGAAGATTGTTGACCTTCTTGTTTTGATGATGTTTAATAAATAATTTACTACTAATATTGTTTGTTTAGTGTTTGTGTTTTCTTATTTATTGTAGACAAACAATATGTTGGAGGATGGATGAAATAGAGCTTCAACGATCATATCCAAAGAAGGTTGGCGTAATGTCGGTGAAACTTATGCAATTCAAGTTCAAGATCCAAGTTCAGCTTCATCCGTATAGTGTACCAAGTCAAGCTTAATTGAAGATCAAGATCATAACTTGGGTAACTTAGTTTAGGTTTTATATTATGTGTATTAGATACTCTAAGCTCAATATCATATACACACATGTATTTGGTTTCTATGTATATATTTAGTTATATATATACATGCAAGTTTTGGTTTTCATGTTTATAAATATGAAATCACATATTTCATATTTATTATTGTGATTTGGTTTATCTACTTAGATATAAAACAAATATATTTTCATATACATACTCATATGTTTCATTTTCTATTGTATTTGTAAAAATATTGTATTCTTAGTTTATAGACTTCAATATCAGTTTATACATATTTTATTAACTCTACATAATCATTATGCAAAGTTTCAAAACATGGTTTAGCTTAAATGTCAAAATTCATATGTTTACATTTTTGTATTTTGGACTATTTTGCAAAATGATGATTTTTCACAAATGGGAAATGCAATTTGGAAAATTCCTTTTGTAACATCTTCATTTACATGTTTATATACATTTCCCAAAGTTTCAGTATTTTTGGACTTTATTTGTTATTTTTAACATATTTTAAAAGTCTCAAAAATTTGCTTGTAAAAACTATTTTCCTGTGTATCTGTTCGCTGTCGACCGACACAGTCGACCGCCATGAGTTCAGAAACTCATTTCGTGTTTTATTGGCTCTCGGTCGATCGTGGCGGTCGACCGTAAGAAGTCCAGAGATTTTCGCGGTCGACCACCGCGGTCGACCGTCGCTTGTCCAGATCTGTTCCAACGGTTGTTTCCTGTTACCGTTGGCTAGGGTTTTTTGGTCTTTTGTTTGGGTTTTTGCTGTTGTTTCCTCTTCCTATATAAACTCCAAAACCCCCTTCTATCTCAGTAACCCAATGGAAAGTTTTAAAGAAGTTTAAAAGAGTTTTAACAAGGGTTTTTAGTTTGGTTAGAAGTCTGTTTGGTTTGAAGATTGTTTTACAAGTGGAGAAGATCATTTACAGTGTTTGAACTTCATTTCAATCCACCTCTCCATCTTGTTTTTCAGAGAAGAATTTCTAAACTCTATTTCTAACTATTTATTCTTTTGTTCATAATTTTTATGTGCTAGATTTTAATTGAGTTTAGTTGATTTGATTTCACTCATTGTTGACACACACCCACTTGAGCTTATTGTATTTTCATACATAGTATATTTGGGTTGGTGAGAGTTGTAACTTTGAGTATGAGATTTCATTGTGTTCTCATTCATATTGGAGAACAATCACTTGTTATTTTGTGCTTATTGTGAGGATCACTTTGTAATACACTTGTACACCGAGAGGAGTGTGTGGTGAGAGTCGGGGATCGTCCCAAGAAGAGTGGCATCGGTTGGCGAACCTAAGGAGAGGTTATAACCGAGCACTTGAGGGAGACACGGCTAGGTCCAACACTTGTGAGGGTGTAGAGTGGGATTGCAAGAGTGGTGATTGTAAAGTTTTCGGTTAGCTAGAAAACCGAGTGTGAGGTGTAAACGTTATTCGGGTGAGCGTAGAAAACCCTGTCGTGATAGTGGATTTCTCCCCGGGAGTGGGGAGCGGAGACTTAGGACGGAAGGTCCGAACTCCGTGATCATATTGCTTGTTTGAGTTTGGCTTAGCACACTTATATTTGTTCATCTTTATAGCCTTTCTCTCATTGTTTATTTCATCAACTATATCATTTGTTTATGTTACCCTTGTGTTTGCATATCCTTACATATATCATATAGTATACCTCTTTGCTAGGATATATCACCTTGTGTATATTGCATGTTCTTGCACATAACTCTTTGTATATCTATCTTGCAAGAATATATTTGTTAGTTAGTTTTAATTGGCATAAAATCAAATTAGATTAGCATAAGACCCTAATCGCCCCCCCCCTCTAGGGTCTAACACTTTGGCCACCTCTTCTTTCTGTAATTCCTACGCTTTCTGCATAAGAATATGTGTGTGCGCAAGAAGTGTACGACATTTCCGGATATGTTCTTTGTGAGTTGAACGAGTCCTTTTGACACGGACTCATTCGTTGGCTAAATGTTTGGAGGTATCAATAATCTCCTTCTATTGAGGCGACTGTGTGACTTGACGCTTTCTTGACTCCAAGTCTGTATGATAATGGAGTCCGTTGACCTGCTCCAAAGCTTTGACGAATTATCACACAAGACATTAGCATTGCCTCTAACGAGCCTTCCTTGTTAGAACTAACAAGCCTTCAACAAATAACTCCGTGACTTAAGATGAGTTGTTGTGAGCAGAAATTCATGGTTCATTGGACGCCGGAGGGGTGTTGCGAGCAACAATTGAGTGAGAACCTTCACCCACAGCCTTCGTAGGAGTTGAAGACTGAAACACCTTCTTTGATGTCAAAATCTTCCTGTACTTACGGGATGAGGAAGATCTTGATGAAGACGAGGAGAGATACTCCTCAAACTTAGTCTGGTTGAACTCTTACTCGACCTCTACATCAATCGGGATCTTGATTTTCGGTTGCGACACGATAGCCTCGATAGAGAGGCTGTTAGCTCCCAGTGTGGTCACCAATGTGTTTGCGTTAGAAATTAATTTATTTGCAGAATCCATTACAACTCGTTTATCAGTTACAACAGATACAAAAGAATGAGCCTTTTTATAAGACTTCTCATTTACAAATAAACAAACAGAAATCTCCTAGAAACACATGCAGAGAACGTTTATCGCTCGCTGCTTACGTGGGATATTTACATGTGTCGGGGACGGGTTAGCCCATGGACCACCGAGTCATAGATCTGATTGATCGTGAAGAAGGCTAAATGTTCTTGTTTCATTAAAGAAACAATAACAGAAGTAAATAACCTCAACAATATGAGATTACTACTGTTCTCAAGATCAAAACAACTGTTTGATCTTAAGAGAAAGGCGAAATAGTTGTAGATCTTTAGAAATCTCCTTTTTATGCACAAGAATTCGCCAAGATCTCGTCTAAGGACTCTATAAATCATGGCTCTACTCAGGAAAATGTTAGTTCACTCACATGTTTGTCAGTACCCTCCATAATTGCATGAAGGGGGGTATTTATAGGCTTGAATGTCATGTTTATGGATAGGAATCCGTGATTGGAACATATCTTCAGTTAGAAATGGATTTACAGTGTTTAAGGATAACCTCAAAGTAGTTAGGAAGCCACTGAAACAAACGAATACTGATAAACTTATCGAAAAACACATCGTCGGGAGGCAGACTGGGTGAGACAAATTATGTGTCTCACCACTGTAGTGAGACACATAGTGTGTCTCGCTCGCTACTATAGCGAGACACACAATGTGTCTCGGCACTTTTGCATGCCGTTTTGTCACTTCTTCGTTACATTGATTCGTTGTTCTGACGGTTCGTCATTCTAACGGTTCGTCATTCCGACACTTTGTCGTTCCGACGCTTTGTCGCTTCGTCGCTTTATCGTTTCGACGGTTCGTCATTCCAACGCTTTATCGCTCGAACGGATGATCCTCTAAGTTAGATAATGACATTCATCACATTCTCTTCGTCTTGAGCTGTGTTCGGAAACTTATAGACAATTTTTGACACCTACATCTAGCATAGCCGAGCAACATCCTCAGAGAAAGAGAGCAGATTCATGAAGGAGAGTGATAAGCTTAGGACCAATGAGGGGGAGTAATTCTTAAAAATTCAATTCACCTTGATCAAAAAAACTGCTAAGTTTAATTTTGCTTTCCACAATAGGATCAAGAAAGGCAAAACTAAACTCAGGGTTCCAATTATCTAGCCAGAAAGAGATATCCCCTTTACCTACATGCCAAGCACAAATGTCAGCATTAATCTCTTTAACACCCAAAATGTCCTTTCATTCTCTCGAGCATCTAAGAAAACCAGTACAAGTTAGAGGGGGTTTATTGATTTTGCATCAAACCCTCGTATAGTCAAGCCATATAGAATTTGAAGTGCACCGCCAACACTATTTAAGTAAGAAAGTAAGTTTGATATTAGAAAATCTTCTAATGCCAAGACCACCTTCATGAACTTCTTTGCATAATTTCTTCCTCCCAAGCCAATGGAGTTTTTTCCGTAATCTGAGGTACTCTAGAAGATTTCAGCATGCAGAGACTCAATTTTGGAGAGCGCTTGTTAAGGTACAGCTGTGGCCACTAAAAGATGTATGGGCATGCTAGAGAGAACATGTGTAATTAACACAACCCTTCCCGCTAAAGATAATAAATGTGCATGCCATCCCTGAATTCTTTTGCTAAATCTGTCAAATAAGAGGCTGATAGAATGATGCTTTTCTCTGACCAGATTCAATAGGCGCGCCCAAATAAATAATTGGAAAGGATCCTCTATAGAAATATGTTGTGTTGTTGACCACTCTGGCCCTGGAAAAGGGATCATTGGAAGGGAGATAAAATTGACTTTTAACTTGATTCAGCCTTTGACCAGAGTTAGAGGAGTACCATTCAATAATATGCATAATTTTGAAGATAGATCTTCTGACATGACTGTTGAAAGATAGTCCCATGAGAGGACATGATAGAGCGCATGGTAGATGATAGGTACTCTTTGGATGAATTAGATTTGGGGTGACTGCTGGAGGAATTGTAGGCATCAAAAATTGCCGATAGGTCCCCGCACACAGCTCAGTGT
>BQKN01064700.1:18657-121601 GCA_022839385.1 Asparagus kiusianus
TTGTAACAGATTTCAATCAATGAAAACAGCAACTTTCACCGGAAACAGGAATTAGATTTATAACCTCTTCATCAATAGAGTGCTCCTCAGCGGGTAGCAGCTTCTATACAAATCAATAGAGGCATTATGAATGGCAGAGGCACCCACAATATGCTGACCATTAGAGTCAAGTAAATCTTTGATGGAAGAACAGTAATGCTTGCTCTTAACAATCCCAGGAAAGAGCTTGATATTAGCATCACCTTCATTTAGCCATTTCACCCTAGCTTTCTGTTTTCAAAAAAATTCTTCCTCTATGCATATACTTTTCTCCATTGGGATTGGCACAAGATAAAAGAAGCAGCAAAATATCATTTGATCAAGATTGTTGTAACTAGACATCAAGAAATTTCATTTCCTTTTCAAGGTGGGACAGGCTGTACTCTAAGAAGTTACCAAACTGATTTTTATTCCAATCTTTCAAAGCCTCCCTACATAGTTTAAGTTTGCAATGAAGGCCCATTTAGAGTTGATAAGGCCACAGAGGTCCTCTCTATGACACCATATTCGCTAAAATATCCACATAACGTGGCCCTTATAAGCATCTGGATCCCACTGCACTAAGATAGGTCTATGATTAGAAAAATCTCTATGTAAAAGAGAGGCTGATAATTTACTAGTCAGGAGAACATCAGAAGGTTGGAGCATTTTCTCGATCATGTAAAGTGCTGATATTAATGTCAGGCACGGACTCTTCAATGGGGATTGAAGAATCAGTCGAAGCTATCTTTTTTATAGGCTATAGCAGAATGTCCTTATTCATTACCATGAATACAATAGAGAGGCAGCCACTCATAAAAAAATTGGGCAACAACATTGCATGGGAATCTACCAATTTTGTTAGCAGCAGCTTCATGATACTTAGGGATAAAACATTGCGTGGGAAGCTTGGGTAACGAGAGCCAAACATACTAGACATGCATCCTCCTCCTTGTAGCACAAATTGTGTGATCGATACACTGATATCAGAATTGTGATGTCTATTATCTTGTTCCGTTATTTGTGTGACTTGTTGAGTACTTCTATTTGAGTATCATTTGCTTCTGCTGAGTATTTGTATTGTATACTTACCTTTGTTGTATACCAGTTCCTTTGTATTTTTGATTATGTATGATTTTATGATTCTATTCTAAGTGTGGCTGCTGAAATGTGTGTACCGATCAATCAAATAGGTTTAAGTATATATTTTTAAGTGGAGTCTGGGCCAATTGCAGATATTGCCTAGCCAAGTCGCATGACCATCATGTGATTCCGGGACATGGGTCATAACAGTTATAATTAGAATAAATCACAACCATCCACTAGACAAATCAACAATTATAATAAAAAGTAACAGTCTTACACTACCTAACTACGACAAAAGTCTCATGTGTCTACATTTATTTTATGACACAAGTAAAAGTGTCTTTTTATTCGAAAAAGATTAAACAACACAAATAAAACGGGTGGCAAATAATCATAATATTTGTGTCATTATATGTAATATAAAATAAATTTATAAAAGGCTAATAGTCTCACATTGGCTTTGTAGGATCTATTTGATGGGCTTAAATAATAAGTCGTAGATTTTAAGTGTATTTGTTGGTCTTGAGAGTGGAGACCCAAACCTAGAATCCCCAACAACTGGTATCAAAGCTTCGTTCAGCAAATTTGTGAGAAAGAGAGCCATGGCAGAGGAAATCAAAATCTAAAATTAAGAAGTTTGATGGTTCAGACTTCGCCTACTGAAAGTCACAGATGAAGGACTATCAGTACCAGAAGGACTTGTATCGCCCGTTGATGGGCAAGGATAAGGGACAGAAGAAAGAGGAGTCAGACGATGATTGGGAGATACTGGATAGAAAGGCTCTAGGGCAAATTCGGTTGTCGCTCACTAAGACAGTCGCACATAACATATTGAAGGAGAAGACGACGGTAGGGCTTATGGAAGCGCTCGCGAAGATGTACAAGCAACCGTCTGTAATAAATAAGGTACATCTTGTCAAAACTCTTTTCAACCTCAAGATGGCAGAAGGACGGTCCTTCATGATGCACCTCAGCAAGTTCAACACGATTGTTGATCAACTTATCTCCATGGACATCACGTTTGATGACGAAGTACAAGCCCTATTGATTCTATCGTAATTACCGGATAGTTGGGCAGGTTGTGTGAGAGCAATCAGCAATTCGGCGAGAAAAGAGAAGTTAAAACTGTGTGAGGTTGTTAGCATGAATCTATCCGAGGAGGTTAGAAGAAAATCGTCTGAATCAGAAGGTTCAGCTTCAGCTCTAAGTTTCGAGCAGAGAGGAAGAAGCCAGAAGAAAGAGAACCCGAATAGGAATCGGTCGAAGTCGAAGAAGAGGTCAAACTCGAAGGTTAGGCCTATAAAAGAGAAATGTTAGAACTACGGCCAGGAGGGTCATATGTCTTCAGTCTGCAAAAGTCCAAAGAAGGACGTGGGTGAGCAGGAGGTTCATATCGTGCAGGATGCTTTGATCCTTGCTATGGATGGCGATTCGGATTATTGGGTCATTGACTCAGGAGCCTCTTTTCACGCCACTACTAATAAGAAGCTTCTTCAGAATTATGTAGCAGAGGACTTTGGAAAAGTGTATTTGCGGGACAACGAGCCCTGTAATATTGTTGAAAAGGATAACGTACAGATTCAGATTAAGGGCTCTAAGTGGAACATAAAGAACGTGATACACGTACCGAAGTTGAAGAGAAATCTTATTTCGGTAGGACAACTTAGAGCAGAAGGATACGTTTCGAAATTCACCGAGGATTCATGGAGGATCTCCAACGGTACGATGGTTGTTGTTTGGTGGAAAATTTGTGAAATGAAAATGAAAGAACTATGTTTGATTTTATTCCCTCTAACTGCTTAGAAAATAATGTTTACAACTCTCTAAATCTCAATTATAATTTGGATTTCCTGATTACAAAAGAGAAGAGAATTGATCTGAATTCTCCCCTTTGTTTAATTCTGGGTTCTTCACGGTGGCGATGAAATGCCTCCCTCGAATGCTCATGCCGAGTTTGCTTTCCGTTGAAGATCCGACGTCTCATTTTGCTGGAACGATTGAAGAAACTCTTAACGAGTTTTAAGAACTCAGAATGAGTTCAAACTCTATGCAAAGGGTTGTTTGAACCGTAAATCGGTTAATAGCCAAGCAACAAATCCCCCACAGATTTTCTATTGCTGAAGAAAGCTTTCAGATCTTTTCTGATCTCCAGATTCGAAAATGCCTAAAGATCCAAAGATCGCCAAAAGCCAGCCGATCCCCCCTTTATCCAAACTAAGCTGATCTTTCAGCTATTTATAGGCGATTAGGGGGTGTAACCGCCCCTAAAATCACTCCTTTGTGGGGCTAATGGGATGTAATCGTCCCTTAAATCACTCCTGAGTAGAGTTATGATCCCCTTATATCGTGAGAAATGGTTTTGAAACCATTCAGCTCATGTTTGAATGAGCCAAACGCAAAATCAGCGTTTTGGTGTGAATTCTGCGTTCAAACGTAGCGTCTGGAAGCTCATTTGCAGGACTTAGAAGCTGCATTTGCAGCAATTTAGAAGCTGCATTGGCAGTAGTTTGGTAGTATTTAACAGCTATGTTTGGCAACGGATGGAAGCTATATTGGCAGCTTTCGGAGGCTGCATTTACAGCCGAACATGAGCTGCGTTAGTAGCTGGATCTGAGCTGCATTTGCAGCGTTTGGAGCTGAATGTGAGCTACGTTTGTGGCAAAGTTTGAGTTGTGTTTGCGCTATGTTAGTAACTGAGCTTGAGTTGCGTCAACGGCTAAAAACGTTGCGTCTTGATGCTAGTATGCGGGGAGGACTTTCGCGTCTTGATTTGAAGAGACCGTCGATTTGTAGTCTCTTTCTGTCAGAGTGTTGCAAAGATCGTCATTTTATAATCTTTGCTTTAGCTCTTTGATATGTGAGAGTCGTCAGGTTGTAACTCTCGCTATTGATTATAAAGACTATTGATCAGAGCTTTTATTAATTATTGTAAAGGTCGTCAGATTGTAACCTTCATCTATCTACGTGAAAGTCTTCAAATTGTAATCTTCTGGAAGCCGTCAGATTGTAACTTCCATCATTGGTGTTTGATAGGGATAAGCTATCTGCAGTAATTTTTAGACCGCCTACAGAACCCCCTCCAAAGTTTTTAAAAGTTCGCGGTTGATTGGGATGAATTTTTGGAATACTTTGGATCTCAACTCTGATCTTGGAGCTGTTGATTCCTTATCATAAAGGAGTTGTTCTCTGCACCCGCTTTGAAGGCATCTTGGTTGAAAAGATTTTTCACATAGGACATGAGCTTCAAACATAGGATTTTTGGCAAACCCTCAGTCATCAACGGATTTAATAAGCCTTTACTGACTACCGTTTGAGTCAGGCTAACATGTAGATTGTCTAAGTCTGTTCCACATGTAATATTATGCTAAAAGAATAAACTCTCTTAGACTTAATGCTATGATGCCGAATACATAGACTTGGTCAATTTCACGGGAATGGACTACCCGGCAACCCGTGTTAGGCGTAGACTTATCTCTATTCAGGGATCGAGATAAAATCCCCCATGCTTGTAAGGCATGGATTCTGATGTCTTTTTCACGGCAAAAGACTAACCGGTAACGTGTTTTAGGCGTAGACTTATCTCTAATTAGTGATCGATATAAAGTCCCTCATGCATGAAAGGCATGGATTTTTTGTGCTACGATGTTGAATACGTAGACTTGGTCATTTTCACGGGAATGAACCACCCGACAGCTTGTGTTAGATGCAGACTTATCTCTATTTAGGAATCGAGATAAAGTCCCCCATGCGTGTATGACATGGATTTTGACGTTACTAATAACTACCTGCCACGATGTTGAATACGTGGGTTTTTGTCTTCTTTACAGTCAAAGACTAACCAGCAACGTGTATTAGGCATTGACTTATCCCTACTTAGGATTCGGGATAAAATTCCCCATACATGTGAGATGTGGTTTTAGAGATTATTAATTTAATGATAATCACTGGCTACGATATTGAATTCGTAGACTTTATCACTATTTCTTCCTGTGTAATATTTTTACTTGAAACATTGAAAGAAAGTTAGAAGTGCCAGAGGTGTAGTATTAACTTGGCATAATTTTTTACTTAGAGTAAAATTCAGAAACTTTCTTTATTATCACTAGAATAATTCCAGAAAATTTTTAATCCACTAGGGATTTTATAATGAAAACTTGCTATTCTTGTTAAAAAAGGATTAACAAGTTCATTAGGGGAGTTTGACTGTTAGAGGTGTGATGTTAACCTAACAGTATTTTATAGACCTATCGCTCTCTTGAAGAGAGTCGATAAACTAATTTGGTCGTCAAAGATGTGATATTAACTTGATGGGTTTGTGGACTTATCCCTCTATTGAGGAGAGTCGATAAGTAGATTGTCAGAGGTGTGATATTAACGTGATAGGAATGTAGACGGTAAATAATACCGCTATAGACTAGCAAGAAATCCGCCTGTAAAGGGAAGTCACCCAAAGCCACGAACTCGCCAGAGCAGGTCTATCATCAAAATCCGTCGGCAAATCTTGAGACCGCCAATAAGGCCAAGCACCTGCTACCTAACGTGCTGAGATTGGCTTTCCCACCTCTCTCGACCCGAAGGGAGAAGGCACAGTACTCCAGGACCGCCAAGCGGCCGTTCGCTGTACGAAAGACTGGGCAGGTGTCAAGTCGACCTGAACACTCATAAATGCAGCTCACCTCAGCTGTCTGAGTCAGGGGACGAGTCCGCCAGCATTCGGCGAGATGTCCAAGTCCACTCGAGTGCCAGGGACATGCTTTCCCGCCTCCTTCGACCTGAAGAGAGAAGATACGGCACTCTAGAACCGCCGAATAGCCACCCACAGTACAAGGTGAGCGGGCAGGCGTCAGAACCGCCGACACCCTCATAAATGCTGCTTACCTCACTCGTCCAAGCGAAGGACGAGAGCCGTCGGCGCTCGATGAGTTGGTCAGATCCACTCAAGTATCCGACAACCTTTGTCACGCGTACGAGGAGAAGCTTTCCTACTCCTACACGACGTGATGCAGCGTGCAGCTCCTCGAATGACCGCTGACGGCACAGAGGGACAGCAGGACACCTCCGAACGATGTATGGTCACATCCTATGATTCAAGGAGCAGCAAAACTATCTCTCTCTCTCTCCTACTTAAAAAGCTTCTTTCAGCAACCAAGAGCAGGCATCGAAGAGGATCGGAGATCAACCAATAGATCAATAGATAGACTGATCAATTGACCGACGAGCCATCGAAGAGGCATCGAAGAAGGATCGGATCAGCTAAGAGATCGATAGAACAATCGATCAAAGGAGAAGGCTTCTTGCATATCCTTGCATTGTAGTGCCATGTCCGAGCCCCGAGCCCCGATCGCCGGCAAGCCAGAGGATCCGAACTCGATCAACCTGAGCTTCTACTGAGTACTGAAGCTCTCTCCAGCAACCTCGGTCGAACCGTCCAAGGGAAGCAAACTCGGCACGAGCACCGAGCGAAGCATCCTGTAGCTACCTTAAAGTCCCCACGATTAAACAAAGAGGGCCTTCCCTCTGCTTCTGTTGTAATTCAGATTGATTTAGTTTGTAATAAGCTTTCTTATAAATACAAACAAAATCCCCCATTTTCGGGAAAATCAGAAATTTACACCTACAGAAGATGGCGACCACAGTGGGAGAAGCTGTTTCCTCAAACGAAATGATAGTAGCTCAGTTCGACGAGGTTGCTGTTGGGACAACAGTGGAGTCCCTAGAGATCGAGTTTGACCAGGCCAAGTACGAAGAGTACTTGTCTTCCTCCTCTTCTGGTGGCGAAGCATCTCGCAAGCGCCACAGAGCCGTGCACAGGAGCCGACCTCAGACGGTCAAAGTTCCTGCGCCAGAAGGCTCTACCCAAGTCTCGACAGGGAAATCCATCCCAAACTCTCTCGAGGTCGAGTCCCAGATCGAGAGAATGAGGGAAGGGTCTACCAAGTGGGTCGCCAAACGACTCTCGATAACACCCGTCACGAAGGAGACACTAATGCATTCCGACGCAAGCCACGCTGCCACAGCCCGCGCGAATGCTCTTTCCGCTGAGGGAACTAGCCAATAGCGACGGCAGCCGCTTGCCGGGCAAAAAGCCCAAACCTCCGCTTCACACAACGGCCTGAATCACCATGCAGGCCCGAGAAGCGAGAGACGAGAGGGCAACTCGCCTAATATCGGGAGGCCCCCCAAATCAGGAGCGCCAGTCGAAAAGGATGGGGCTACCCGCTCAGGTGGACTTCGCTTCTTAGATCACATCCCTGACGCGAATAAACCAACCCAAATGAGTGGGCCTAACAGACTAGGCGAATCCTCAAAGACCGGCGAACCTCGCCATAATCCTTTGACGGATAAACGCAAAGGCAAGGAAGTAGGTAACACTTCGCGAACCCGCTTGTTCAAACGAAGTGTCGAAACTCGCCTACACGCTGGAGTTCGGCCAAGCGCGAAAACTCACCCGTCAAGGCGAGATCGCCTAACTCCAGCACCACAGCATTCCACCCAGCGTGCACCAGAGAGTACATCCAAAGATCTCTCGTGTACTCACCCAAGCGATCCTTCTGGTGCTGGGGGTTGTCACCAACCACCCACAGGGGATCTCCGAACATACCTAACTCGCAAACGCACTATAGATGAGGCGAGTCCTCAGTGCTATTGCGAAAGACTCATCCACACGGTACTCGCCAATTGCCAATGCATAAGAACGGCGAAGCCCTCGGTATTTGAGAGACTTTCTCAGCAACCTTCTCGGCAGAGGCCCTCCCGTCGAAGGCGTCGCCACCAAAAAGGACGCGCCGCCGACGACCTAGAACTCCCGTCCGCTATAGTCAACATGATGGACAGGGGTAAGGGGGTGCTCTCTAACTCTCCTGATTCGGACTCCGTCCTGAGGCCTAACCCTCGGTTCACCCGAACCCGACAAGAGGGCATATACCAGCGCACCCGTAGCCGTAAGGGGGTAAGCATTAGGTTTGATTATTCCACCCTGGCACCCTCCTCCCACGGCGAGGATGAAGTTCATTCGGCGGCTGCCACGTCCCAAACCTCGCACTCGAGTCAGGAAGCACCTGCGAGGGTACACATGACGGAACTCACTCACGAGCAGACAATGGCTCAAAAGCTGGAGGAACAGCAGGCGACCATCGACTCTCTAAGAGAGATGATGGAGCAACTTCTGAACAAGAAGAAGAAGAAGAAGAGAGCCTAACGTCCCTTATCCCGACGAACTGGGGACAAGGAGTGGGTACCTCCACGCCGCCCGGCGACGGAAACGGAAGATAACAGTAATCCGCAGTCTGATTACTCTTCCAAGACGTCGCTAGGAACGTCACATACTGGTGATAGCACCCGTGACAAAAGGTTCGACGAGTTCCAAGATCAACTCAATGCGCTAAAACTTCAGCAAAACATGAACAAGCTGGGGGTGGTCCGTCCCTACCCTATCGAATGGGACATGGTGCCATACCCAGCAAAGTTCAAACCGATCAGCCTGGTGCAGTTCGATGGCAAAGGCTCGCCCTCGCAGCACATCTACTACTTCATGGCGCAGACTGGGTTCCTTACGGGGAACGATGCCATTCTCACGCGACTATTCATTGGCACCCTAAAGGGGGTGGCTTTTGAATGGTTCCGTAAGCTAGAACCCGACACAATCAAGTCATGGGCCGACGTCGAGAGGCTCTTTTTGGCTCGCTTCTTCGATGACGACACGGAAGTGTCGATGGCCACCCTCCTGGCCGAAAAACAACGAAAGTCGGAGTCGGTCAACGACTTCGTGAAAAGATTCCGGAATCGATCAGTCCACTGTCGGGACCAAGTTTCCGAGGCGACGCTGATCGAGATGTGCCGCCACAACCTGTCGATCCACATCCTGTCTAAGATAGGCACGGTAGAGACACGGACATGGAAAGAGCTTGTTCGTCAAGGCGAACAAGTAGAAAACATGATCAAAAGGCTCGAGGCCGAAGAACCGCAGCCTAAGAAAGGAGCTGCAGAACCAGCCACGCCAAAGAATCCCCCTCGAGCAAGGGGAAAAGAGATCATGGCTGTTGACTCTGCCGCAGCGCCAAAGACTGCTCAGAGGCCGAAGCCTAGGCAATTTGAACAACGCCCCCCGCGGCAGTATGACTTCAAAGAGGACCAGGTGGTGGCAATGTTCGACACTTTGCTCAAGAGTGGTCGAATCAAACTGCCAGAGGCCACGAAGCCTGAAGAGGCGGACAAAACCAGTGACCCAACCTACTGTGCTTATCACAGGTTCCTCGGTCACCACACCACCAAGTGCTACGTCCTCAAGGACAAGCTCCAAGCCCTCTACGACGCAGGGGTTTTGAAGAAGGAGAAAGTCCAAAAGCAGGTGACCACGAACATGATCACCTTGAGCTTTGGAACGGATCTCCCAGAGGTTCAAGCTCCGGCGGGAGTAATCCCCATCCCCAAAGCGGTTTTGAAGATCACCAACGACGATCCTCACAACCAACGGGAGAAGGGTTTGGTCCCGCAGACCTTGCCATCAGGGAAGATAATGTGGGTCCATCTAGACCTCCTCAACGACGAGCAATAGACCACGAGACCTCCGAAGGAGGCCAAGGGAAAACATTACAATGTTGTCTCTGCCATTCCAGACAAAGACAACGCAGCGATGGCCACCCTGACCGATTCCGAAGAGGACACCAATGTCTTCGCCACAAGAGTGGGAAAGGAATTCGCCAAAGAATATCCCACGAGGGCAGAAAACCCTGTAGGACCTCCCAAAAGGTCAGCCGTGATAACTCCTCCCAATCCAGATGGGCCAAGCTTGAGCCGTCAACCTTTCCGGTTCAACGTGCTCGCGCAGCTAAAGAGCATCCCGATGCGAATCACCATGTACGACGTCCTCCGGTTATCCAGGTCTACACGGGAGGCCCTGCAAGAGGCGTTGGCGGACTCAGAGGCATTCTCGACCCACTTCTCGAAAGAGACAGAGGTAGAACAGGAATGTACGAATTGTTGCCAGGTCTCGGAAAGACCAGTCCCGTGCATCACGTTCACCCCGGAGAACATGCTCATCAAGAGCACATCCCATGATCGACCCCTGTACTTCACGGGATACGTCGGCTCGGCGAAAGTGGATCGGATCCAAGTCGACCCGGATTTCGCGTTGAGCATCATGCCCCTGAAGTTAATCAAGCACCTGGGGATACCGCCGAAGCGTCTGTCCTTGACCACCACGACTATCTTTGGCTTCAACGCCACGGGGACGCGGCCGCTGGGTAAAATCCGCCTGAAATGCCGAATCGGCGACATGAATACGGAAGTGACCTGCTACGTCATCGATGCCAAGCCTTCCTACAACGTGCACTTAGGGCGACCATGGATCCATGGTAATCGAATAGTCCCATCCACCCTTCACCAATGCTTGAAGTATGTGGACGACTACGAGCGGGTAAAGACGGTAGTGGCCGACAAACAACCCTTTAAAGGCGTCGAAAACTACTTCACGGACTCTCTGCTGTATCAGGACCTCGTCGAACCGCCAGTTGAAGAACCCGGGAGCGGCAACGAGGCGGACAGCGAGCCTGAGTACGGCGACAGCCTAATCCTGAACGACTTCGAGTCAATTGTAATCGGTTATGAGAGTCATCATGTAACCAATACTGTTCAGGCAGAGGAGATTGTCATAAATGAAAGGACCAACTTTGCGTATGTGTCGTCTTGTTCTACGTCTGAGGATGATGAACCCAACGGCCTATGGTCGGAACTCTACCGTGATCCTTCTCTGCACTTGCCGGTATGCTCGTCATACGTCGCCAAGACACGACCGATCAAGTCATCACAAGCTGTGTTCGTCGTGCCAGCCCGAAATAATTAACGAAAAGATATTATTTTCGGTCGAATCGATCGTCCCCTGCGCACGCTATGGGACGAGTTTGATGACGAAGACCCAGCGCCCCAGTTTTCGCAGTACAGTCGAGTTGCGAAATGCATGATGAGCGATATGGGGTACGACCTCACTCGTTTGCAGGGTCTCAATTACGGCCGAGGACGCAAGACGGTCATCCGACCCGCTTAAGTACCTAAGGGGAAACCCTCAAACTACTTCAACAGGACTAGGAGAGGCTTAGGCTACTCCTCCTCCTCGTCGGATTTGTGTTTCTACGTCAACGAAGATTCCGACTATGCATGTTCGGGGGATCAATCGTCGGCTACCTCGGCGTAGGACTCGGATGTCAGCGTGAGGGATCTGTTGATGGCCTCACAATCAACATGGCTACGATGGATCCCGCCGAAATGGCGGAGGATGGACAACTTCCACTTTATGACGAGACATGGGATCGTCATGTTAACGCTCAGTGGAGAAGTCACTTCGATTAGCGAGAACCGCCAACCGAAGACGAAATCCTCCAGGTGAACATGGGCACTGAGGCGAATCCCAAGCCCATATTCATCAGCGGCAGCCTGCCTCCTCAGGAAAAGGCAGACCTCATCACCCTCATACGAGAGTACATTGACGTCTTCGCGTGGAATTACGAGGACATGCTCGGCCTGGATCCTCGCGTCGTTACGCATCGCCTTAACATCGGCTCAGACGCCAAACCAGTCAAACAACAGCAGAGGCGATTTCGCCCTTAGATCATGGAGGCAATAGAGGTCGAGGTGAAAAAGCTCATCGAATCCGGTTTCATCAGAGAGGAACAACACCCCGACTGGGTGGCGAATATCGTTCCGGTCCTGAAGAAGAACGGTAAAATCCGTATCTGCATCGACTTCAGAGACCTCAATGCCGTGTGCCCAAAGGACGAATTTCCTTTGCCCATCACGGATGTCATCATCGACAACACGTGCGGATTCAAGAGGATGTCCTTCATGGACGGTTTCTCGGGGTACAATCAAATCAAAATGCACCCCGAGGACGAGAAACACACTTCATTCAGAACTCCTATGGGGGTGTACTGCTATACCGTTATGCATTTTGGACTCAAGAATGCCGGCGCAACCTACTAACGCGCCATGAGCACGATCTTTCGAGAACACCTGTGAAAAACGGTGGAGTGCTATGTGGATGATCTGGTTGTGAAGAGTCGCCACAAGGGCGACCACCTCCAAGATTTGAGAACGATGTTCGAACTCATGAGGGCTCACCAACTCAAGATGAATCCAACGAAGTCATTTCTGGGAATGTCTAGTGGTAAATTCCTCGGCTTCGTCGTCACGACGAAAGGTATCCGAATCGATCCGGACAAGGTGCGAGCTATCCAAGAGCTCCAACCACCCCGGAACCTCAAAGAATTAAGAGGTCTCCAGGGACGATTGGCTTACATCCGAAGGTTCATTTCAAACCTTTCGGGCAAATGTCAGCCATTCTCCAAGCTTATGAAGAAAGGCACCTCCTTCGTATAGGACGAGTCTTGCCAAAAGGCCTTTGAGGACATCAAGGCTTACCTTTCGAATCCGTCAGTCCTCGCTGCGCCGATTTCAGGGAGACCATTTCTCATCTATATACAGGCCATGGAGCATTCTCTGGGTGCACTCTTGGCACAAAATGATGAAGCGGGCCATGAGCAAGGCATCTACTACCTAAGTAGGACCCTGCAAGGCGCCGAACAACGGTACCCAATGGTCGAAAAAGAATGTTTGGCATTGGTATTCGCCATACAAAAGATGCGACACTACCTGGTCGGCCAGACAATCCATGTCATCTCCTGGATGAACCCTATTCGGGTCTTCATGACGCAGCCCGCGGTGCTAAACTGGCGCCTGGCTAGATGGGCTCTTTTACTCTCTCAGTATGACATCCACTTCATGCCGTAAAAATCCGTCAAGGGACAGGCCATTTGCGATATCATGGCCAGTCATCCACTAGGGTCAAAGACCGACTTATTTGAAGATTTGCCAGACGAACTGCCTGAAGTCAACGTAACTTCGTCACCGGAGTTATGGCAGATGTTCTTTGACGGCGCGTCTCGCGCAGCTGCGGACGGCTCTATTATTACAGGAGTGGGGGTAGTCCTCACTTCTCCACATAACCACGTGCTGCCCAGAGCCTTCTCTTTGACGGAGCCATGCACCAACAACGTGGCCGAGTACAACGCATTACTCATCGGACTCGAGCTAGGGATAAAGCATCTCGAGGCTTACGGTGATTCCCAACTTATCGTCAAACAGATGACCGACGAATACGAAGTTAGGAACGATGACTTAATCCCACTCCACAAGGCGGCTGTCCGACTAGTAGAATCATTCGAGAGCTTCCGCATTGAGCACGTGCTGCGTTCCAAGAACACACATGCGGATGCCCTCGCTTCCCTGGCGGCCAACTTGGCTCAACCATTCGGGACAACCCAATGGGTCACAGTGGCGAGCAGGAAGCTCTTTCGCCTGAAGGACGTTCCAGAAGCGAACACGACCCATCAAGTGTCAGACCAGCCCAGTGCTGAGGATTGGCGCCTCCCGATCATCGATTACGTCCTTTACGGCGTATTGCCCAAAGATGCAAAGGAGCAGGAGTCTATCCGAAGGCGTGCCGCGATATTCTACTATGATTCGACCACCAAGACGTTGTATCGAAGATCTTACGACGGATTGTTGCTCCGATTCCTCTCAAAAGTGGAGGCACAAGAGGCTCTACGCGAGGACCACGATGGCGTTTGTGGAGCTCACCAGCCTGGACCCAAGCTTTGGGATCGCCTGCGAAGGATAGGCTATTTCTGGCCTGGGATGGTTCACGACGCGGTCGTCTATGCGAAGCGCTGCCATGAATGCCAGATCCACGCTAACTACATGCATCAGCCACCCGAAGACCTACACCCAACAAAGGCTTCATGGCCCTTCGAAGCATGGGGAATGGACATAGTGGGGCCAATATCCCCGTCGTCGGCGAAAGGTCATCGCTTCATCCTCGCTATCACTGACTACTTCTCTAAATGGGCCGAAGCCATCCCTTTAAGAGAGGTCAAGACTAATGATGTAGTAAAATTCATCAAACATCATGTCATCTACCGATACGGCGTACCCCGACGTATCATTCATGATAATGGCATGCAATTTGTTAGCCATGCGTTTACCAGGTTCTGCGACAAGTTCCGAATACAGAACCTCTCCTCCACGGCCTATAATCCATCGGCGAATGGCTTGGCTGAGGCCTTCAACAAAACGATCATCAAGATCCTGACCAAGTTAACATCCACCAGCAAGCGCGATTGGAACGAAAAGCTTGGCAAAAGCTTGTAGGCATATCGCACAACGGTTCGCACACCGACTGGCCATACGCCTTACTCATTGGTATACGACTACGAGGTCGTATTGCCATTAGAAATTCAGATCCCATCCCTCCGTGTCGCATTGGCAACGGGGATGACGGTGGAAGACAATCACCGACAACGACTCGCCGAGCTCGAGGCGTTGGACGACAAACGATTAGAAGCTCAACAGCACATTGAGTTCTACCAAGCCCGGATGGCTAAGGCTTTCGACAAGAAAGTCAGGCGCCGAGCCTTCAAAGAAGGGGAGTTGGTGCTGGCCGTTCGCCGACCAATGATTCTCAACTCCAAGAAGAAAGGCAAATTCCAATCCAAATGGGAAGGGCCATTCGTAATAGAAACAGTCTATTCGAATGGAGCTTACCGCCTTGTCAAACCTAATGGCGATAAGATCATGATGCCCATCAACGGCAAATACCTGAAGAAGTACTACCCTTAGTTCTTCTTCACCAACTCCCACGAGTGCATGAGTCTAAACTGGCCCTCACCCCCTCCAACTGGTACATGAGGATAAACTATCCCTATCTTACCCGCTCTGACGAAGAGCCTCTCTCAGAGTTAAATTCGTTAATCTTCACCAATAAGATGGCGGAACCACTAAAGTCGTTCATATCACGGCAGACTCAGAGTTAAATTCGCCAATCTTCACCAATAAGATGGCGGATCCACTAAAGTCGCTCATATCGCGGCAGACTCGGATATCAACCCGCCAATCCTCTCTACAGGATAGTGGGTCTTCAAAATCGTTCCAATCACGATAGTCCATGTCACGTTAACATTAAACCTCTGGCAAAATCCACTTACCAATCCTCTTCAGAGGAATGGTAGGTCCCCCACAATCACTCCAATCATGACAAAACCCCATCAGGTTAATGATCACCTCTGATGATTGGCGCCGTTATTCCTATGAGTAACACAGCCTAAGTAATAGCCTACCACGCGACGTGTTATTACTTTTGTCAACAGTCACACTCCTATGTCCCTGAACTATTTGACCTATTCCAGCTATCCTAATATTCCTCTAGGGTAACTGATGGGTAGCAGCCCACCACGCGACGGCTCCTACAACAATCGTTCGTCATATTCCTACATCCCTGAACGACTCAATTATCACCGCCATCATCACCCTCGCAGGCGATGACAACTATCAAGGGCGGCTTGACGGGCGTCACACCCGACAATGCCTCCGAACGTCAACTCGCCAAACTAGCAAGTTAAGTGTGAGAGACGTCAAGGGGTCGCACGCATGAGCAACCACCCCTGATTTAGAACTAAGTGTTGCCCTTTTAGTCCTACCAAAGCTGCAACGTGAAGGACGAAGAGACCCATCGCACCGCAATTAATGCGAGGCGGCGCACCCACGTCTCCATAACCGAGGTGCACGTGGGCAAACACACGACCCGCCAAAAGCGGAGCCCACCCATAACCGAAATCGCGGTTAATGTGATGACGGCGGATTCGCCTTCGGGTAAAATTCGCCTGCAGGCGGAACGAGTTTGCAATTGAAATCCGCCAATGAGAGTTTCCGTGGCCAAACGCCAATTAGTGCATAAAAATATATATGTATGTATATAATGTGCACACAAGCAATAATTGCCAGAAACAAAAGGATGATTTCATTCATGAAAAAGAAGTCCTACTACAACAGAAAATCAAAGGCAAGTTACAAAGCTCTCAGTCACAGCTCTGCCTCACGAATTCCCTCAGCATGGCGAAGCTCGAACCTCCTTAGGACCTCTTGACGAACATCTTCCTCCGTGTGCGAGATTAGGTCCTGAATGGTAACTTTGATATCCTTGAGGGCTCGACCCTTCTCTTCGACGGAATCAGTGACCAATTGCCGACGGGACTCAATACCCTCCAGCTCCTTTGTCGCCTGATCACGGGCCTTCTCTTGAACGGCCAAGGAAGCCTGTGCGTCAGCTATGACCTGTTTCAGCCTCTCTACTTCGAAGGAGAGTCGGGAGACCCGATTATCGGCCGTCTCTTGCTCATAGGTCACTCGTACATCCTCGGCCTTGGCCTGCTCCCACTCTGCTGACAATTTTATCTCCAGCGACATGGCCTCATTTAGGCGGCGATCACGTTCCGCCATAGCTACTCGAACTTCGCGGGAGGCGAGATCAACAAGAGTGGAACTTTCCGCACGAAGGGCGAGCAGCTGCTGAAAAGCACTCTCTACCTCGTTCAGACGCCGGAAGTAGGGCTTCGCCGCAGCGGCACCAAGCCTCTTGAGTAGGAGGTGCGAGTCTTGTTCGAGATCCTCCTTGAATTCCTCGAAGGGACAATTCTCCTCCAAGGCCAACTGGATGCAGTGGGCCAAAGTATCTTCGAAATTGACCAGGGCTCGTGTCACCTTCCTCTTCCGCCAGCGTTCCAAGGGGGAGAGAGCGGCGTCCTCGGCCGAAGACGAAGTCACAATGGAGGTACTGGTGGTCATGACCGCGGAAGCAGCAATTGGCGCCGCCAGAGTCGGAACGACCGCTGGTGCCACCAGCGAGGCAGCGGCAGAATCGCAGGTCACCACAGACAAGGAAGTGGCCATTTGCCAAGTGGGGGTCACCCCTTGAGTTGGGGATCCTCGCACTGAATGCTCACCTCCGACCGTTACTACCTCCAAAGTGGAGGTTCCTCCCTGTTGACCCGAAGGGGGCGACATTTCCTCGTCGCTCGACAACGCCTCATGGACTAAGGCATCATCATCCATCTCTGATTCGCCTGAATGACTCTCCCAAGAAGGAGGATCCTCCTTGCCAGTAGCTTCATAAGAAGGGCCGACTGCGAATGCAAAAAGGAAGATTGATGAATGCCTCTTCGGCTTAGACACATCAACAACGCTAAAGCCCACACTTACCTGAACCCCCTTGTTCTCCTCTGTCTCCACTCCCCTCCTCTTCGTCAGAGGAAATGGGGATCGCTTTCTCGACTGTACCTGCACGGATTCAATATGAACCGTCAGAAATTACGAACCCGACTTCGTACACAGAAATACCTCGCCGAAAGATTACCTCCTGGTGCAGGTGCAGGAGTCGTTGAGACCCCTGTCTGTGGTCCCACGTCAGATGAAGGAAGCGTGTCCTTCGAAATCACCGGAGCCGCCCGCGGTACCGCAGGAGGGGTAGGTTGAGCAGCTCCCGCCACAGGAACGGTGTCGTCCTGACTATCCGCCGCTCTGGTGGTCCCCACAGTCTCTTCGCTACGGGCCTTCTTGGCCGCTTCCACTCTAGAACTCTCCGCCGCCTCTCGCTGCCGTTTTGAGAGAAACGAACTGCTTGGAGATAACAGGGGCATCCCCATCCGCCCAGCGATCGTGCTCCGGGCCTGTTCCAGATGTTCACCCGCTCGAGTCAACTCGACAGGCTCCCTACGCTCGCCTTGGGGGTCCGAGGGAAGACTAGGAGAAAGAGCTCGCGCCTCGGGCACTTCAGATTCGTCGGGATCCACGTCGCCGCCTTCGGCGTCTTCAGCCAGGTCCTCGGACAACCACTCCTTAACAGTTTGGCGGCCCCTCCGTCGCGAAGTGCGTAGAGGCCTGCTAGGAGGGCGCCCTTGCTCCGCCAGACATGAGCCGCCAAACCAAAAGCCTTCGGGATCAGCACTGGCACCCCGATACCACCTGCAGTATAGGAGAGTGTGGTGCAAATCACGATCCTTCGTGGGTAGTTCAAAGCGGGCATGGGTACCGCTAGCGTGAGTCCAGAACCATCCCCGAGCTCCGTCCACCAACCCCCCTTCGAAGTGCAGATGAGGATTAACGTTGCCCACGTACAGTTGGTCATACCCAAGCTGGCGAGCGAACCTGCAAGGGACATACGGCTCAAGATAGCACACGGAGCCCGTTCGAAGGACGTGATACCCCGACCGAATGTTCACCAACCAGCGGAAGGCGCCGCGCGAGAGAACCGTGTGATGATCCGCCGTCGGCACATCTCTGAGGGACTCCTCGTATCCTCCTCCGCTGAAATAGGGAAAGAAACGGCGGAAATTGTAGTGAACGAAGTGGGAAAGCGTCTTCCGTGTGTCAGGAATGTCCTTACACTTCTAAGAGCACCTCTCCAAGCGCTCAACGAACGGAACAAACTTATCTCCTTGAAGAGCCGCAGGGGCGCTCATCAAATACTCACAATGGCAGACAAACCATGCCATCAAGTAAGTATACGGCAGCCCCACCCTAGGATTAGGGGTCCTGATAACCTCTCCTGCCCCCTCATCGACGGTCGATACGCGGCAGAATTGGACCGTCAAGGTGCGGAGCCCCCGGTGAATGCACGTTATCGTCGCCGACACCAAGGCGTAAGACTTCCCGTAGGCCAAGCAAACTGCGGGATACACGACCTCCATAGGAAGCGCCTCGAAAGAGTGAGTGGGGACTACGCACCTCTTAAGCCATAACATGAGGAACCCCGCGAGCAGGGCCTTCCCAGATATGGGGGACTTCGCCTGATGATGGAACGAGTGGAGGACCGTACCAGATTTAAGTCCGCCCTCGTCGCGTTCGAGAGTTATGGTGCTTCCCTCCTTAGCTATCCTCGCCTCCACCTCAACTTGGTCGCACTCGCCTAGCGGGAGGGCTGGCTTTCCCTTGACATCATTCCCTGGAAACAGATAGTCAGCCCAATTCTTGTGGCTGATCCCCGGGGTTCTCTTCTTCTTCCCCTTATGATCCGCAGCTCCTAAGGTGCTGAGGCAGATGTGGTAGTGACAGAGTAACTCCCATAGAGTTTCAACCGCCAAGGGGGAATGACTCGAGAGCTGATCAATCCCGTCTTGGTCCGGGACGTACTCCTCATAGGGAAAGTCTCCCAGAGGCAGCCCTGACACGTCGTACATCTCGTGAGGGGTAATGCCAAGCTCACCGTTGGGGGTGAAGAACGTGCCGCTCTCCGCAGAGTACAGTTCCAGGATGCTGTGGAACTGGGAGGCGTTGATCCGCAAACCATGCCGAGTGGCGTGAATGGCCACATACAGCTCTGAATTCTTGAGGTCGGAATTCTCTGCCAAAATGTAATCGGTGATCTTAGACCACCAAGTGTCACTACCAGGCGCCGAGTATACCCACCCCGGTGCTCTGAAGTCCTTTGGGGGAAATCTTCCACCAACGCGGAAGAAGCGATGGCGAAAAGTCTCCGCTACCGCCGTCGTCTCTCCTGCCGGCAGCTCATTAGACAGCAAGCCAGGGCACAGACCCGTCACGCGCTTACAGGAACTCTCCACCCCATACCCAGCCGAAGAGCCTGTAAAGACGCCGCAGGTGACCCCGTCCTGAGTTAGAGTCAAGTCCCAGTTCATCATGCGAGGGACCGCAAGAGACCGTAGCTCAACAATTGAAAACCCCCTCGGCATACTAGGGAGGTAGTAGTGAGTCCCTTCCACCGTACGGAACCACCTGCTCTCTTTGAGCAGCAGAACGGAAGGATCTGTCGCTGCATCACCGAACAGAAATTGAGGCTTCGGCAGCTCCGTCCTGACGTCGTCTGTCAGCACCGCATCAGTCGTCAACTCGCGTAGTGTCAGGTGATACCCGTCCGAGACCCTCTTCACCAAGCCATGAGGCTTATCGACAGTAAACGCGGGTACCAGAGCCAGAGAAGGAAACCGAGGAGGCACCGTATAACCCGCACCCCCGGCATGGCCAACTGCCGCACCCTCTGGAAAAGCCTCATCAGAAAAGGTCGCTGCGAGAAGGGACAAAAGTTAGTCAAGACAAAATCCGCCATAAGGGCGAAGACGTCCGTCAAACAGATTTGGGCGAATCCGCTTGTCAAAAGAGGAAACCCATTTCGAATGAGGTCTATCCGTACAGACAACGTCCCCCTCTATCGGGAAGAGAGCCAAACTCACCTACCAAAAAGCAAGTTCGCCCCCTTCCCGTTAAAGGTTGAGTTCGCCCGCGGAGACAGAAGTCACCTTCCAAAGGCAAACAGGGCTAACTTTACCCCAAATCAGGGAAGCTACCAAAGGACGACGGAATTCTAGGGTAATGAGCGACACTTATTCCCCCAAACCCAACACCAGGAAGATCTCGCGACTTACCTGAACGTGGCTCCGACATGCGGAGGGGCGCACCGGCAGAGAGCCGGTCGGAAAAGCGTCCGGGCCCTTTTCCCTTTGCGATACACTTCTTGGATCGTGACGCCATTGAAGGATGGAACAGGATTCTATCTACTTAAAAAACGCTTTCAAAAATTTTCTTTTGAACACGGCAGCTCTCAAGGGGAGAAGATGGCTCGTTTAAAAGACCTAGCTTCCCACATGGCCACCAACACCCTCGAAAGGCGAAACCCCCACGAATGAGAGACGTGGCCACGATCGAAATCAACGGCCCAGATCGCCCCCAGTATAGCGAAGAAACTGTCAAAATAGGAAACGGTCCGGCCGCGACTCGAGACCCGAACCGGAATCAACGGTTATATCTGACGGTTGAATTCGAAAATCACGGCCACGATCCGAACGAGGCACACGAAGCCGACGTCAGGGTGTCAAGTCGTGACGAAAACGACGTGACAGAACTACGCCGCCTTAGTTGGGAGGGCACGGGGCCCTACCAATGGACACGCAGCTCACTCACGTTGAACCTATTTTCGCCCCAGAAGAAAAATCTCAACGGCGAAGATCTTGATGAAATCCGCAGGACGGACGAAGTTTCGCCATCGAAGTTTAATCTCGCCTGCACGCTTCGTCCACCTTTGGGAAACCAGCGACTTGCCGAAAATCTCGAAACCGACAAGGCAACCTTGTTTAGACCCGCGCCTCAGACGGCTAGGGGTCAGAGTAGAAATCTTAGCGCTAAGCCTAAGAGAAACTACTCGACAACTCATCATACTGAGGGTAATAGTATGGCTAGCCCGGTTCAAACGGTAATCGGTAAAGGCATATCAAACCCGTTGATAGCTGAGGGTTTGCTAAAAATCCTAAAAAAGAACCAAATGCACTGTTTCACCGAGAACTTCATTATTCAAAGTATTCCAAACCACACGCAAGACGGTTTAGGTCTGAAAACTTTGAAGGGGGTCTTGTAGACGGTAAATAATACCGCCATAGACTAGAAAGAAATCCGCCTGTAAAGGAAGTCGTCCAAAGCCACGCAACTCGCCAGAGCAGGTCTATCATCAAAATCCGCCGGCAAATCTCGAGACCGCCAATAAGGCCAAGCACCTGCTACCCAACGTGCTGAGATGGGCTTTCCCACCTCTCTTGACCCGAACGGAGAAGGCACAGTACTCCAGGACCGCCAAGCGGCCGCTCGCAGTACGAAAGACTGGGCAGGTGTCAAGTCGACCTGAACACTCATAAATGCAGCTCACCTCAGCTGTCTGAGTCAAGGGACGAGTCCGCCAGCATTCGGCGAGATGTCCAAGTCTACTCGAGTGCCAGGGACATGCTTTCCCGCCTCCTTCGACCTGAAGAGAGAAGATGCGGCACTCTAGGACCGCCGAATAGCCACCCACAGTACAAGGTGAGCGGGCAGGCGTCTGAACCGCCGACACCCTCATAAATGCTGCTTACCTCTCTCGTCCAAGCGAAGAACGAGAGCCGTCGGCGCTCGATGGGTTGGTTAGATCCACTCAAGTATCCGACAACCTTTGTCACGCGTACGAGGAGAGGATTTCCTACTCCTACACGATGTGATGCAGCGTGCGGCTCCTCGAATGACCGCTGACGGCATAGAGGGATAGCAGGATACCTCCGAACGATGTATGGTCACATCCCATGATTCAAGGAGCAGCAAAACTGTCTCTTTCTCTCTCCTACTTAAAAAAGCTTCTTTCAGCAACCAAGAGCAGGCATCGAAGAGGATCGGAGATCAACCAATAGATCAACAGATAGACTGATCAATTGACCGACGAGGCATCGAAGAGGCATCGAAGAAGGATCGGATCAGCTAAGAGATCGATAGAACAATCGATCAAAGGAGAAGGTTTCTTGCATATCCTTGCATTGTAGTGCCATCTCCGAGCCCCGAGCCCCGATCGCCGGCAAGCCAGAGGATCCGAACTCGATCAACCTGAGCTTCTACTGAGTACTGAAGCTCTCTCCATCAACCTCGGTCGAACCGTCCAAGGGAAGCAAACTCGGCACGAGCACCGAGCGAAGCATCCTGTAGCTACCTTAAAGTCCCCACGATTAAACAAAGAGGGCCTTCCCTCTGCTTCTGTTACAATTCAGATTGATTTAGTTTGTAATAAGCTTTCTTATAAATACAAACAAAATCCCCCATTTTTGGAAAAATCAGAAATTTACACCTACAAGGAAAATATTGCTCTCAGAGCAACTTTGTAGACTTACCATTGTATTGAAGATGGTTGATAAGTGGATTGTCAGAAGTGTGATATTAACGTGATAGGAAAATATTACGATCGGAGCAACTTCGTAGACTTATCATCCTATTGAAAAGGATTGATAAGTGGATTGTCAGAGGTGTGATATTAATAAGACAGAATTTTGTTGTGATTACAGTAACTTTAAGGATTTATCATTCTATTGATGTGGATTAATAAGTGGGTTGGTTGTCAGAGGTGTAATTTTAACGTGACAGAAGTTTGATAAGTAGGCCACTATCAAACAAGTTTGACTATCTGAGGTAACTATTAACGTGATAGTTTTGGTGGATCCGTCATCCTACTAAAGAGGATTGGTGGGGGAATTTGGAGAAAATGGACTATCAGATGTAAATGTTAACGTGATAGTTTTAGTGGACCCGCCATCCTACTTGAAGAGGATTAGTAGGGGAATTTCAGGGAAATAGACTATCGGATGTGATCTTTAACATGATAGTTTTGGTGGACCTGCCATCCTACTTGAAGAGGATTAGTAAATTGATAGACTATCAGAGGTAATTGTTAACTTGATAGTTTTGGTGGATTTCGTGGTTGACAGAGGTATTCTATTGAACATGACAACTCAGAAAATTTATTACTCATAATCGAATAAACTATAAATAAACCAACCCCCAGTCTTGAACAAGTGCAGGGGGAAAGGGTAGATATGTCACATCGCCTAGTGGGCCATTATCTAACTAGTTTGACTATCAGAGGTAACTGTTAACATGATAGTTGTGGGACCTACCATCCTAGTAAAGATGATTAGCTTCAGTGGTCGTAGTATCTTCCCCTTCTGACTGAAAAGATTAGGCTTGGTCCTATTGCTCAAGTTAATCCTGCCTACTTTGTTCTTCAGCTTTGATCTTAGCAATAATCTTTTGAGCATGTTCGCCTTGAGAGATTAGTTATCTCTAGGAACGATATTCTACAACCCTCATTTATGCTAGAATGTCGGTCAACAAGTTGTGTCGACAAGTCTCCACTAAGGTAGACTGTGTCATACCTGTCAGACATCGCAGAGCCATGTTTCGAAACCTTTTGATGAAGGCTTTGACGGACTCCCTCTTTTTCTACTTAGTGGTTAGAAGGATATGGATGGAGACTTCTGTATCCTCTTTAAAAAATCTTGACAGGAAGAGTCTCTCTAGATCCGCCTACTTTTGGATACATCCCACAGGTAGTTTCCTAAACCATTCAAAGGCAACTCCCTTGAGGGTGCCAATGAACAATCAAGTCAGTATGACGTCATTTGATATCACATTCCTAATTTGTGACTTGAAATGATAGATATATTAGTTCGATGATTTTGTATCGTCGAAAGTTTGTAGCTTCGAGACTTTAAACTTTGGTGGATAACGGGCTTGATCCCATTCGATAGGATAGGGTCTGACAACTCCCTCATCTTAGAGCTCGCTTCTGTTAGCAATAGCATTGAAGCGGGCTTCTAATTCTTTCATTTTGGCAGATTGGAGATTCTGCTCGTTCTCAGTTTCTCTTCCTTCATCAGAGGAAGATTCTAGGTTGTGGGCTTCTTGGTCAGAAGCAGCGTTATCAACCACTTTTCCCTTCCCTTTTCTTGTGTGAAGTCGGGATGAAGACGCTTTTCTTCTCCGGGAAGATTCTTGCCTAGGTGGCGAATCTGTCTTCTGTTGTGATTTAAGCATGGCCTCCTATTCATGAACCATCTTAGAGAGATCTTCGGAATTTTCTGCCATGTGGGTGAATCTCTCATGTTCAACGAAAGAACTTGATGATTAGGACTCCGCAATGGCTGAGTGTTCATCCTCAGAATTGGTTCTTCTGGCCACAGTTAACAGGAGGAATGGCTCCCATCCGAGTCCGAGTGTGTCAGTAGACACCTTTAAACTCGTTAGCGATTTCTCTGATGGTCAGTTAACGACTTGTCTCAGAGTCATCGGGACTAGGACCAGAGGATTTCCCTCTGCTGATCACATTGATAGTGACTCTAGAATACTCGGTCTCTAGAGATTTATTCTTATAAGAATTTCGTCGTTAGTTGGGCAAGGAAATTTGCGTTAATTGGTCAAACACCAACGGTAATCGGTCTTTCTCCTGATATGTACACTCTCAAATCTGTTGCAAAGACTCGAGAAGAATTACTCACTGATCGTAAGGTTTAAATTGGAACTCCTAGTCCATGATTGGACTGGACTGGCTCTTGGTGAACATGAATCTGGTTGAGATGCCTTGAATCCATGTACTTTTTATATCCGCCCCTCAATCTAATCACACTACGCAGAGTATTCGGGGGTCTCGCCTGAGGTCTAGGTTTTGCTGGTAAAACGTAATCCTAAAATCTGTGTTTTGGTTCTGAAACTCATGTTTGAGAGTTGCGTTCAGTTTATGGAACGCGCCCTGAGGGTTGTGTTTTGATTGCACAATGCGCCACTGAGGGCTGCATTCAGTCTTATTCACACAGAGCCAATGTTTAGGCTCATAGACGCGAGGCTTGCATTCTGAAGTAGAAACGCAGGGCACAAGGTCGCGTGTAGGCTCACAAACACGAAGCTCGTGTTGACTTAAGGATCGACATTCTCAGAGATGTGTTCGTCGTAAGGATCTCCTCCTCCGTCTAGCGGCATTCTTCTTAGGCTGTTTTAAGGCTTTTGCAGCGGTATTACTATCTGTGTTGATCAAGTTTGTCGCCTCAATGGGCCTCTTGTGACCCGATACCAGTTGTCTTGACATGGGTTTGGCTGAAGATGAGCCCACTCCATCGAGGGAGGGGCTGTCCGAGCAATCTGGCCCAAAGGAGAGGTCTTCCTTGGACGATTCGGCTATAATTGGAGTAGTTGGATCTTTTGTCTCTTTGAAGACTTTGTGGATCTTATGCATAGCCTTAGGGCTAAGGGATCCAAAGGAAAGAACTTCCTCATACTTGGCTTGATCAAACTCAACAAAAGAGTCTCGACGGTCGTTCTAGTGAGATGAACATCGGATTGCGCCATCACTTCTTCGTCAGAGAAGCTCATCCCCAGCGAAGTCGCCATCTTTTGTTTTGTGAAAAATTTGTGAAATGAAAATAAAAGAACTGTGTTTGATTTTATTCCCTCTAATTGCTTAGAAAAGAATATTTACAACTCTCTCAATCTCAATTATAATTTGGATTTTTTAATTACAAAAGAGAAGAGAAATGATCTGAATTCTCCCCTTTGTTTAATTTTGGGTTCTTCACGTTGGCGATGGAATAGCTCCCTCGAATGCTCGCGTCGAGTTCGCTTTTCGTTAACGATCCGATGTCTCACTTTGTTGGAACGATTGAAGGAACTCTTAACAAGTTTTAAGAACTCAGAATGAGTTCAAACTCTATGCAAAGAGTTGTTGAACCGTAAATCGGATAATAGCCAAGCAACAAATCCCCGACAAATTTTCTGTTGCCGAAGAAAGCTTTCAAATCTTTTCTGATCTCCAGATCCGAAAATGTTTAAAGATCCAAAGATCGCCAAAAGCCAGCCGATCCCCCCTCTATCCGAACTAAGCTGATCTTTTAGCTATTTATAGGCGATTAGGGGGTGTAACCGCCCCTATAATCGCTCCTTTGTGGGGGATGTAACCGCCTCTTAAATCACTCCTAAGTGGAGTTGTAATCCCTTCATATCGTGAGAAACGGTTTTGAAACCGCTTAGCTCATGTTTGAACGAGTCAAACACAAAATCTGCGTTCTGGTGTGAATTCTTCGTTCAAACACAGCGTCTGGAAGTTCGGACGCAATGTCTGGAAGCTCATTTGTAGTAATTAGAAGCTGCATTTGCAACGATTTGGAAGCTACGTTGGCAGTAGTTTAGCAGCATTTAAGAGCTGCGTTTGGTAGCGGATGGAAGCTGCATTGGCAGCTTTCGGAGGCTGCGTTTGTGGCTGAACATGAGCTATGTTGGCAGCTGAATCTGAACAACATTTGCAGTGTTTGGAGCTGAATGTGAGATGCGTTTGTGGCCAGGTTTGAGCTCCGTTTGCGCTGCGTTAGTGGCCGAGCTTGAGTTGCATCAATGGCTAAAAACGCTGCGTCTTGATGTTGGTACGCGGGGAGGACTTCCGCATCTTGGTTTGAAGAGACCATCAATTTGTAGTCTCTTTCTGTCAGATCATTGCAAAGATCGTCATTTTATAATCTTTACTCTAACTCTTTAATATGTGAGAGTCGTCAGGTTGTAACTCTCGCTGTTGATTGTGAAGACTATTGATCAGAGCTTTCATCGATTATTGTAAAGGTCGTCAGATTGTAACATTCATCTATCTACGTGAAAGTTTTCAAATTCTAGTCTTCTGAAAGCCGTCAGATTGTAACTTCTATCATCGGGGTTTGATGGGGTTAAGCTATCTGTAGTAATTTTTAGACAGCCTACAGTTGTTGCCCGAGGCAACAAAACAAGAACACTCTACCTCACCTAACATGCGAGTGACACCCTCACAATTGCAGCTGGCAAAGAGAGTACGAATCTTCGGCATAACAGGTTGGGACACATGAGTGAGAAGGGAATAAAAATTCTACATTCACGGGGAAAGCTAGCCGGAATCGATTCCGTAGAAGTCGGGATTTGTGAAGACTACATCTTTGGGAAGCAGAAGAGGGTTAGTTTCCAGAATGGTGGAAGGCCACCTAAGGATCAGAAGCTAGAGTTGATTCATACAGATGTATGGGGTCTAACCAGTGTGTCTTATTTTGGCGGTTCGAGATACTATATCACCTTTATCGACGATCACTCGAGGAAGGTGTTGGTTTACTTTATGAAGCACAAGTTAGAGGTGTTCGGAGTCTTCAAAAAGTGGAAGGCCATGGTGGAGAACAAAACAGATCTGAAGGTGATGTGTCTGAGATCAGACAATGGTGGAGAGGACTACTCCAGAACACCGCAGCAGAACAGTATTGCGGAGAGGATGAATAGAACCTTGACAGAGCGTGTCAGGAGCATGTAATTACATGTAGGTCTGCCTAAAATATTTTGGACGGATTCGATGCATATGGCGGCTTACCTTATTAATCATGGGTCATCGGTTCTATTGGATTTTAGAATTCCAAAAGAGGTTTGGAGTGGCAAGAAGGTTAATCTCTCACATTTGGGAGTATTTGGCTGCGTGGCTTATGTTCACATCAGTGACAATGTCAGGGACAAGCTAGAAGCTAAGTCACAAAAGTATACATTCATTGGGTACGACATTGATGAGTTTGGGTATCGTCTTTGGGATGAGAAGAACAAGAAGATCATCAGGAGCCGAGACGTCATATTCAATGAGTAGGTGATGTACAAGGATAGAGAAATTACCAAGGATAGCCAAAGCAGTGGGAGAAGCACTTCGGATGCAGGTGGATCCGAGTACATGGATTTAGAGAAACTTCCAGATAGGGGTGATGATGTTTGTTCTGACCGAAGAATAGAGGAGGTTCCAGGTGCAGAAGCAACTACCCATGGCGTTGAGCTTAGGAGGTCATCCAGGGTACCCAAATCGAATCCTAGATATCTTTCATCTCTTGATTACTTATTGTTGACAGATAGCGGTGAACCAGAGTGCTATGAGGAGGCTATGCAAGTGAGTGAATCTCAACAGTGGGAGCATGCGATACAGGAGGAGATGGATTCTCTACTCACTAACGAGATATGGGAATTAGCCTAGCTACCTGCACAGAAGAAAGCCTTGCATAATAAATGGGTCGACCGAGTAAAGAAAGAGAGTGATGGAAGCAAGAGGTACAAGGCCAGATTAGTTATAAAGAGGTTCCAGCAACGGGAAGGAGTGGACTACACAGAGATATTTTACCCTGTTGTAAAGATCACAACCATCAGAGTGGTATTGAGCTTGGTAGCTGCAGAAGACCTCTTCCGTAAGTAGTTAGATGTGAAGACGATCTTTCTTCATGGTGACTTGGATGAAAAAATCTACATGGAGCAGCCTGTTGGCTTCATTAAAGAAGTAAAGGAAGATGTCTACGAAAGATGCAATTTAGATTATTGCTGCTATTTCAAGAGGTTCGAGTCCAGCTTTATTATATGTTGATGACATGTTAGTAGCAGGATCGTGTTTAGAGGTGATAAACAATTTGAAGAAGCAGTTACCAAAGGAGTTTATAATGAAGGATCTGAATGCAGCGAAGAATATTCTAGGGAAGCGAATCAGTAAGGATGAAGCTAAAAGGACATTGAGGTTGAGCCAAGCTGAATATATCGAGAAGGTACTTCAGAGCTTCAATATGCAGAATGCTAGCACACCCCTTGGAAGCCATTTCAAGTTACCTGAGGAGTAATCGCCTAAGACAGATGCAGAATGCTAAGGGTGCCATATTCTTCAGCCATTGGGAGTCTCATGTATGCGATGGTTTGCACGAGGTCGGACATTACCCATGCAGTGGGAGTTGTGAGCAGGTTTGTAAGCAATCCAGGGAAGCAACATTAGGAGGCTGTTAAGTGGATATTGTGGTACTTGAGAGGGACAACGAACAAGCCACTATGTTTCAGGAGGAAGGAGTTGGTGCTGCACGGATAAATGGATGTGGACTTTACCGGTGATCATGATACGAGGCGGAGCACCACGAGATATATTTATACTTTGGCGTCGACAGCAGCGAGCTGGGTCTCACGTCTGCGGAAGATTGTAAATTTATATACAACCGAGGCTGAGTATGTCCGACTGAAGCAAGCAAGGAGATGATTTGGTTGGCTGGATGTTTGGAAGAGTTGGATCTGAAGCAAGGGAGATGAGTTCTTTATTGTGATAGCAAGTGCTATACACCTTGCCAATAATCCAGTTTATCATGCCAGAATGAAGCACATCAACATACGATACTATTTCATATGCTCGCTGATCGAGGACAGGAAGTTACACTTAGAGAAGATTTTGGGGAGTCAAAATTCTGCAGATATGTTGACGAAAACAATAACCATTGACAAACTGGAGTTGTGTGCAACTTCAGTTGGTCTTCATGCGTAAGAGATGAAGGCGGAACCACACTAGGAGGATCGTCGGGATTGTCGGGTTGATGATGATTGAAGAACGGATTTTTCAAGTAGGAGAAGATGCTTGCGAAGAAGACGAAGTTCGGGCGAGCTCATTGATTGTGGTTTAGTCTCCAAGTGGGAGATTGTTGGTCTTGAGAGTGGAGACCCAAACCTAGAATCCCCAACAGTATTGATGATTCAAAATATGCGATAGGATACAAACCAAACAACTCTGTTGTTATGTGTGCTTTGGTGAGAGTAATCCTAATATGGGTAACGTTCTTGTAAGTTTTTATTGCTTTGGTGAGAGTAATCCTAATATGGGTAACGTTCTTGTAAGTTTTTATTGCATTGAATAATTATATTCTTTAAATTGTTATGGTCTAAAGAAACTATGTCTAAAAAAAACTATGTATCATTACTCTTGACACATGTATGTATCATGAGTTTGTGTCACATGTATGTGTCACCACTTTCGATATATATATGCATTGTGACTTTTGCGGTACATATATGTGTCACGGTTTTTATGACACATGTAGGTGTCAAATGTTTTGGGACACATTCTCACATATGTGGAAAGATTTTCTCCACACATGCTCTACCTACACTTTTGGCATGTGTCGCGCGTTGTTTGTGCGACACAAAAATGTGACGCGTAGAGATTAAAATGGTATCATAAGTTATAACTTTTGTTGTAGTGTTTTTATGTGGCGGAGAAGATCTGAATTTTGTCATTTAAAATATTTTTTAGATAATTCTATTTTAAAAAATTTACCCCTTTAGAAGTCAGTTGTATTCTTTATTTAATTAAGGAGGAAGACGATATTGTCAATAGAATTTCTCTTTTATTTACCTTTGTGGATTCTCTGTTATCATTCTCGTGGGATTTGAAGAACCCCTCAGTGTATTCTAAGAAGTTGTTTCTGCTGCATCACACAATAGCTTATGATAAAATTACATTGATAGACTAAAATAATATAGATGAAGTAAACTAAAATAAATCACAAAATAACCCATATGGGTAGCATGGTTGGTTTGCGCTCACGTGATATACTGTCAAACACCCCCATGTCCGCAATTCAATCTCATCTATCTAACCTTAGAATTAACAATAATCATCATACATAGAGATACAATCGATACAAACATAAACCACTTCGCAGTTGATTGTCGAACCATATAATTCTCTCCGGGCAAATCACTACTCCCTCAAATTACCACCTTTGGCACCTCCACATCTACCGACGAAACCTGTGGCATCTTGAAGAATTGAGTCAAGCCAACATCCGATGCATCAGCAATGGACCTGCAGTTTACGTTTTCAAGCACTTTTTACACTGACGTATCAAAGTAAGTGATCAAAGTGCTCGAGTATATAATCAAGCCTCCAGTCCCGTTTGTCTTGAAGCACAAATGCCATGCTCGGGAAGTTCAACGAAGTTTTTCCGACCGTTATATCCCTTTTCGATTGACATAGTTCGTTTTGATGCGGCTCGGCTGCTAGGGCTTTTCCGGGCTGGTCTTGTTGTGCCGTTACGCACATTTTGTTGTTCTGTGGACTCGTACGCTTCACCGATTCGTTTCACGCATTTTGTTGCTTTCTTTACGGCATCAAATCATCTCGTTCGACTGGGATGACGACGTTTATCAACTTCACTTCGTCTTGAGCCCTGTGCAGGAACCTATAGGCAATTTTTGATGCCTACAACCATCATCCGCTAGTCGACACCTTGACCGTTACCACCAATTATCCTCTCCCTCCTTCGGTCCTCCTCCTCTTTCTCTCTTCGCCACTTTCTCCGCTTTCCCCTAACCCATCATTCCTATCACAACCCCTCCTCCTCCTCCCCCCTCACCCATTACACGCTTCTCAATCGCCTCAACCTCCTGCGTCGTGTTTACCGTTTGAAACTCCTGGTCTTCTCTATTTCATTGAACAACGATGAGACTGACCGCTAACTGCAGGGATTATTCAGTCATGGGCCGCTTAGGCCAAAGGGCCTACAACTTTTTGCTAACCACACTGAAATGTCAAAATCTGGCAAAAGACCAAGGAAGGGTGAACAGAATATAATTAGTTTCATCACTACTATTTTGATATTAATCCCTCAAATCTGTGTATTTTGATATTAGTCCCCAAATTGCATAAGTATGTCGATATTAGTTTCTCTAGTAGTAGTTCTGTTTAAAAGCCTCAATCATGGTTAGGTTAAGATTAACCACGATTAGAAAATTATGAAAATACCCACCCCCAATTTAATACCCTAACTTGACGTGTATTATCGCTACCAACTGCAGAAATAGGATTTTTTTTCCTACCCTAATTGTGATCTTGCCTTCCAATGTTTCCCTAAATTCAATGCCTTCCAATATTTCCCCAAATTCAACTCAAACTCTAATTCATTTGCTTGCTGAAGATTGAAAACGATCCGCACAAGCATGAAGAAGAAGATCCACACGGAATCATGTCCATCGAGCAATCAAGGTGGTAATTGGTCCCTCTATTTTTGTTTGAGGGTTTTTGTGTCAACTTATTTATGGGGTTTCTTGTGTATTGTTAAAGTGCCAAGGTTTGATTTTAGTCCCATCAATCACCCTTCGATGAAATTGAAATCTCTATTAGAAGACTAGTAACGTTTGAGATTTAGGTTAGAGAAGGGGAAAGAGCCATTGTTATACTGTTGGAGAAGAAACAGGTTCAGGTCCATTAGGTTTAAGTAGGTTAGGGTGTTGCATCTAGGGTATAACCGCCTTGACAAGTAAAAAAGTTAACTTTAATGAAATATTCTTCTTCATTTATAACTCCACCTAACTATCACAGTACTTTATGCAATTTGGGCGACTAATATCAAAAATTTTGAGGTGCTAATATCAAAATAGTGGTGATTTAAGGAGCTAATATTAAAAAAAAAACCCTCGTAACAGATGAGAAGTTAGTTAAGCTCACCTTAACATTTACTGATTCAATTTGAGAGAGGAGCTCACATCAAGAACAGAGGTTTTCCCTGTGAGGTTCTTGAGCTCAATGGGCCCAGTTTCGGGCCTTTCTAGACCATTTCGTCGGTGTCAACAGTTATCGTTAATTCCAGAAATCCAAATGGTAGAAGTTTTATTGGTTTTTTCATGCTTGTCCTTCAAATTAACTTTGAAGTATATGTACAACAATTTAAGTTTTTTTTAATTAAATTGAGGCTCGATTATGATAAACAAGCCTAGCTTCTTTTGAACTATAGTAATAGACTCAAAATGTCATTGACCGGTGTCGTTGAATACTTTCCATATACTTTCAATAGTTTAGGTGAAAAATCCATGAACTCCAATAAAAGTTCTGTGAAAACGGTGAATACAGAAAAATTTGAAGCTACATGAAATGTCTCTGTTCGATCGACTAATGAACAGTATCAGTCGACCGATAACATATACGTTACAGGGCTAGAAAACATCGTTCTAGTCAGTCGACCGAGCCACCCAATCGGTCGACTGATGTAGACTTATCAGTTGACCGATAAAGTTTTTCAGTTGACCGATAGCGGTTAATTGGGCTGAATTGATTCCTAGTCTATTTTGGATTTGAGTTTGATATAAATAGAAACACGTTTTCTAAGGTTATGTGAGAGGCGTTAATCAGAGAAAATTGGTTGTTTTGAGCATTTTGAGAGGGAGATTATTTGTTTGTGAGTGATGTCTTTTGATTAAGATTATTTTGAGTGTTTGAGATAGTTGTAACCCATTGTATTTCTCCTCATATAGTGAAATCTCCCCATCCTCTCCCCGTGGACGTAGTCAAATTGCAGAACCACGTAAATTCTCTATGTTTGTGATTGCTTTTGGTCATTCTATTGTGGACTGCACTCGTTTGTGATTCTTCTTGCGTTGCTTACCGACTCGTTGGAGATTTTGTACACTTTCGTCAAGCGCAACAATTGATATCATAGCCTAGGGTTTGTTTTGGGTGGAGGAAAATTCGGTGTTGGAAGCTTGTATCTTTGAGATCTAGGTTTTGGTGGAGATAGCTTGCGGGGTTGCCATTGGAAATCTCGCTTTTCTCGTGTAGTTAGGAGGCCGTGTTGGAAACCAATCTAAGGTTCAATTTGGGTAACTTTTTAAGTCTATCAAGTATGAATCTTTTCTCTACAATTTGGAGTTAGCAAGTAATGACAGGAGAAAGTGGTTAAAGAAGCAAGGCTATGGAGAGTACAGTTCAAGTTGCACTTTAGAATACGAAGATTAGTGTTATAAAGTATGACGACAAAATCAACTTTGTGTTGCGGATGAGTGATGTGCAGGATGCATTGGATGCTCAAAACTTGGAAGAGACGATCATGACTCATGAGAGGCCACCGAAGTATGATGAGACGATATGAGACAAGATGAATCGAAATGCTTATGGGGTAATTAGATCTTGTTTAGAAGAAGAGTTGAAGTATGATGTGATTGGCATGACATCTGTGATGAAGGTGTGGGAGATTGTCAGTAACAAGTATCTTATGAAGAGTGTTGAGAATTGGTTGCACTTGCTGTGATGGTTATTCAGATTCTTGATGTTCAGGGGTACCTCACTTGCAGATCATGTGAACAACTACACAAAGTTGTTGTCAGACTTGGCGAATGTCGATGATAAGATATCAGATGAGTACAAGGCAATCATTTTGTTAGGCTCATTACCCGATGAGGATTTGATACCTTCGTACTCACATTATTGAATGGTAGATCTTCTATGACCTATAGTGAAGTGACTAACGTATTAAAAATTTTCGATTTAGGATGAAGGATAAAGAATCTTCCAAAGTGAGTACTTCGGGAGAAGCCTTGTCGACAAGAGGAAGGAGTCCCTATCCGAGAGGTTGCAATCGGGGAAGGTCAAAATTAAGAGGACACTACCAAATTGTGAAGAATCAGTGTGCTTTCTGCAAAGAATAAGGACATTGCAATAGAGATTCCCTGAAGCTGAGAGAGAAGGAGAATAGAAAGAAGAAGGGCCCAAAGCCCAGTGAGGTGAATGTTGCTAAAAGTGTTAAAGATTCCAATGATTTGTGCTTTTCTCTATTGAATACTCCGTAGATTAACCATGTGGAGGCATTATATTGGATGCTGGATTCTGGTGCTACTTATCATGTGACCCCCCGGAGAGGTTGGTTTGCATCGTTTGAGGAGCTCAATGAGGGTCTGATGGTCATGGGAAATAATCATTCCTGTGACATTCGTGGGATATCTACTATTAGGATTCGGATGCATGATGGAGTTGTCAAAAAGTTGAATGAAGTAAGGTTTGTTCCTCAGCTAAAGAAAAAACTTATTTCTGTTGGAGCTTTGGAGGCAAA
Organism: Asparagus kiusianus; assembly: GCA_022839385.1. NCBI lineage: Eukaryota > Viridiplantae > Streptophyta > Magnoliopsida > Asparagales > Asparagaceae > Asparagus > Asparagus kiusianus. Next base: position 53,586 of record BQKN01064700.1, read on the forward strand.
GGGATTAAGGGTAACTTTCGTTAACACTCTAGCTAAAGTTACTAAGGGATCATAGGTAGTGATGAAAGCGATCTGCTGTTTGTGGAAAAACTGAAGAAAAAATAAGAATAAAATTCTATATTTATCTCTCTGACTGACTTAGAAAAAGAACAAATACAATCTCTCATAGTAATCTCATTCTTACTGACTTAGAAAAAGAAATTACAATTTCTCTTATCGGTTTTCCGAATTACAAAAGAGAGAAGTAATCAACGGAGATCCTTCCCTTTGTTTAAACCTGGATTCTTCTTAGTAGTGATGGGAGTTAGAATCTTGTATCCCGTTGATGATCCGAACACTTCACTTCGTGGAGCACGGTTGTTCCTCTTGATGTGAAGAACTTGCAATGAAAGTTTTAAACTCTTAACGAGTTTGAGAACTCTGAATGAGTTTGAGAACTCGATGAAGAGTTAATTTGAGAAAGAAAATTAATCCTTTTTTATCTAACCGAAATGGTTCACAAGCCAAGGCAATGACTCTAAGAATAGCTCTTGATTATGCTTCAAACTCTCTAAGATCCGAAAACATCTAAGCCTTGATAATTCTGATCCCCCAAAATGATCTTCCAAAAGATCCTTTTTAAGCTAATTTTTTATCTATTTATAGGGGCTTTAGGGGAGTAACTAACCCCTAAAATCGTTCCTTAGTGGGGTTGTGATCCCCTCAGATCATACAAAATGGTTTTGAACTGTTCAACTCGTGTTTGAACAAGTCAAACGCGAAATTCTCTTTCTTGGAATGGAGTCTGCGTCTTGAAATTTGGACACAGAGTTAGGTTCTGCGTTTGGGTCTGAAAACACAGTGGTGAACCTTGCGTTCTATTCGTGGAACGCGGATGTGAACTCCATGTCTTGAGCTTGGAACGCATCAATGAGTTTAGCATTTTGTTCTTGGAATGCAGAGGTGAGCTCTGCGTCTCGAGTTGAAGAGATCGTCAACTTGTAGTCTCTTTTGTTAGGGCGTTGCAAAGACTACCGTCTCGTAATCTTCATCTTGGCTCCTTAAAACATAAGAGTTGTTAGTTGTAACTCTTGTTAGTGATTGTGAAGGCTGTTAAATCAAAACTTTTATCAGTTGTTGTGAAGGTCGTCAAATTGTAACCTTCTAAAAGTCGTCAAATTGTAACTTTCATCATTGGTGTTTGATGAAGATTAGCTATCCACAGTAATTTTTAGACAGCCTACAGAACCCTCTAAAATTTTTAAAAGTTCGCGGTTGACTAGAATGAATTTTCACAATACTTTGGATTTCAATCTTGATCTTGAATTGGTTGAGTGATTGTTCACTATGTCTGTTTTGAAGGCATCGTGAACTTGGTTGCAGAAATTTGTTGAACTGGTCCTTTGCGTTTGGAACATGAAATGCAGAGGTGGCCCTGGCATTTGAAAGCTGAGACACGAAGATAAGCTTAGCGTTTGGGGTTTGAAAATGCGAGGGTGGGTTTCATATATGGAACTTGAACCGCGGATGGGAGCTTCGAGTTTAAAATTTGGAACGCAGAGTTGAGCCTCGCTTCTTGAAAGTTAACATGTGGAGGTGAGCCCTGCGATTCAAGAGTCAAATCAACTCGGTGTGAATGCGGAGATCGCATTTGGGCGGGATTTTTGCCTCAAATCCCGTTCCGATTTGATAGTTCCAGCTGTCTATAAATACACTGCTATGGTCAAATCAAGAGTCAATCGACTCTTCTGTTCTTCTCCGACCTGATTAACGAGACTTCTCGTTCAAAAACTCCGACAAACTTCCCATTTGAGAACTCAATGGCTTCCAAGAAGGTCGTTTCTAAGTCTCGTGCCAAGAAACCCGTCGCGGTGAGTTCAGGCTCGTCGATGGCCTTGATCACCGGTGGTGCTACAGCTCAGACAGACGCGTCGCCGTCACAAGTCCCCTTCGTCGGCGGTAAGTACTGAACTCCGGGACTATAAAACTTGTTTTGACAAGTTCTGAATTAAATGACGAACAAGACTCGTGTTTTATTATTGAAACGTGGAGGTGAACCTCTGCGTTTTGAACTTGAAATGTGGGGTTGACCTTAGCGTTTTGAACTTGAAACGCAGGGTTAACCTCAGCACTTTGAACATGAAAATGTTAGTGTTTTGAGATTTGAAACACGAGTCTGATTTCAGCGTTTTAAATTTGAAATGAGTGTCTGACCTCCACGTTTTGGAGACGAAATGGGGGGTTGAGCCTCGCATTTAGAATTAAGTCTTTTTTAGACTTTTTTTAGCTTCGTACTAACTTGTTTGTTTCTTTTATTTGCATTGCGCTACACCAATGTGCCTCTTTCCTTCTGTCATCATTTTGGACATGAAGGTGGTACAGACCACAATATGCAGTTCAATCTATGCCAAGAACATCTCATCCTCCAAGATCAAGATAAGGAGCGTGCTGACACCATCACCCAAGCTATTTCAATAACTCTTAGGTCTTTGGTCACTGATAATAGATTTGAGAGCATAGACCATAAGAAATTCCACAAGAAAGCCTTTTTATTTAGAGATCCTGTTGAATTTGATACGGAGGTCATGTATGACGGGAACTACAAATAGCTAAAGAAAGTTGGTGATCACTATCTTTTTTTGCCTAACATGGAGAGGAAGTTCCCTCTGTCATACTTCCAATGTACTTCCATCCCGAGGTACATGCATTAGGATCTCGTCAAAGAACAAAACGGAATTTTTGTTTGTGCCCTGACTTATCATGGTGTTCATCTGGTAAGTTATAGTCGGCAAGTGATAGCTTTGAGACCAGGCTTATTTGCTAAGGAATATCCGGTTGCTGAAGTGGCTAACGCGACGAAAAATTTTGTTAGAAGATTTATTGCGGCGAAGGGTGAATTTCCTGCACAAGAATTCAGACCTCCTAGATAGGTGCATTCTATAGAAGTGGGGTGGTGAACCCGGATGATGAATTTTATCCTGGAGGAGTTGAAGGCACCACTTGCTAAGTCTGGCCTTAGGGATCCTGTGATGGCCACTTGACATAGGATTGCACAAAGCCACTACAACTTCTTCGCCATACTTGAGCGATACAACCCGGAGGAGAACACATTCTTTACACCAGTTAGGGAGCTACGCTTTGCTCTCCACAAGATGTTTGAAGTCTCCGGTCTACCGTTTGGAGAGCTACCATATGAAGAGTTTGTTCCGGGAGCGAGAAAACTCAAAATTTTAAGAACAACTAGTCCTGAGATCTATGCAACCCTTTGGAAAGTGATATGTCATTTCCACATCTGTGCTCAGACGACACTCTACGTTGCATCATTCTGGAATAGGGTAACATGCCTATCTCCACAGAACGATTAAGTAGGGTGGTTGTTGCCACAGGATATTGTGAGTACCTTAGAAGAGCATCGGTATTCCAGATAGAGAATTACATAGATTGCATTCATGCTCCCATGTTAATTACCCGAAAGTATGGTATAACACTGAGAATAGCATACATGGTATATTCTATGTGAGATGATTTTATCGGATGTTTATTCTGGTGACTGAGCTATCTACCTGAGGGTAGTGTATTTTGGCCTGACCTATATCGGTGGAGGTTTGAAGTTGTATTTTCTTTTATTTATTATTTCATGCATAGGATTTGGAGTTGATATTTAGCGATCCACAATTTGAGATACAAGATATATACATGAGGGTTTCCTTGTTTGGATTATTTTGCTCAACGTACCCATTCTCGTCTTGTGGATTTCTAAATATCAATCTCTACTTAGTTCAGGATAGATAATTTTATATCTATATGTACTAACATGTATTTTCATACATATACTCCTAACCCCTTTTCCCTTTGGGCGGTGGAGATGATCTCGCTAGCGCTTTGATGCTTGTTGTTTGCCCTCTTTTCAGGCAGCAAGTCAAGCGCACGGAGAGTCGTAGGTTGATGGAATTTCATCTTAGATTTCATCATTATTTATACTAGTAGTTATTAGATCTTCACAGTGGTCTATGATTTGATTTCAAACATTTAGAGTATATTTCATTTTGTAAAGGCTGAGTGCCTTCGTACTATTTCATTAGACTCTATGTATTGGGATATTTCACATTCATTTTAGGTTTATCAGTTGTACTTCATTTTATTCAGTTAGAACATGATTATGAGTATTTAGATATCTCTTTCCTTTATCATGTTCATTGCAGTATTACCTTGTTCTATCTGCTTTATACCTACAATTGTTATTTAATTCTACTAGAGAGATATTACTGTGATGGTGAAACGTGTTGTTGCATAGTGTGGGTGCATGACAGGTTTGACATCTTTGGGTTCACCTTGAACTGTAGCCTCGTGTGAAACTAGGGGTGTCACAGTTGGTATCATAGCTCTAGTTCCAACATCCTAAGGATCATCCTGTGTCGAGTCGTGGAGCTAGGATAGAGTTTCCTAGGATTCATTTATTGAGTCCGCTAGAAATTTCTAGATTGAGTTTGGATGTTATTTGTATATCGCGAAAATTATGAATTTGTTTTATGATAACTATCTTACTTGATTTAAAAGTATTTGCGTGAATGATATGTGATACGATTTGCCTATTGATATATGTTACATTATTTTGCTTGAGGTCTCATTTACTGTGTCTTATAAGTTCTGCTCTTGAACTTATAGATGTCAGGAAGAGGACGTGGTCATAGAGAAACCTGTGCTTAGGAAGCTGATCTAGATCCTGAGTCGTAGTAGGCTCCGTAATACTTGATTGATCTCATAGCACCGCTTGTAGCTCGGTTAGCAGCGATTGAGGATTAGATGGCAAACCAGGTTCCGCCAGTAACACCACCTCTAGTGGTGCCGCCTCCAGCAGGTATACAGACCACGACGCCACTACCACTAGCTAATGATAGGGTCATAGAGCAGGAGGTTTGGCTCCGTTTAGTGGAGAGGTACCAAAAGATGAAAGCACCAGAGTTTCATGGCACATCGGATTCACTTGTAACGTATAAGTAGAAGGAAGATGTAGGGAATATTTTTAATATGCTTAATGTGGATACAGTACAGAAACAGAGGCTAGTAGCATTCAACCTTAAGGGCGATGCAGGAGGGTAGTACCGATTTCAGTTCACTCCAGAGCAGCGTATGACACTCTCCTAGGAGAATTTCATCTTTTTCTTCGATGAGTTGTATGTGTCAGCAGCGACGAAAGCCGAGAAAGAGTTGGAGTTAGTCTGGTTGCAGTAGGGAGATATGACTGTAGCCGATTGTAGGCTGTCTAAAAAATCACAATAGATAGCTAGTCCCCGTCAAGCCACAATTAAGAAGGTTACAATCAGACGAGTTTCTTATTACCAAAGGAAAGTTGTAATCGAAGGATGCCCCTATGGATCATGGAGAAATTACAAGCCAACGATTCCTTCAAACCGAGAGGTAGAATTCATCCCTACAGTCAAAACACAAATGGCTACGTTCCAAAAGTCAGAGCAATGCAATCATTGCATCCTCAGCTATCAACACAGCCCCATATTGGAGATGATTGATCTTGATGGCTGTGACAACAACATGACTAATATTATGTTAGCAACTATCAGAGGTGCTTATGAGTAGTGTAATGATTTTAGAAAAGCGGAAAGATCTAGAGACTACGTGAACAGTCTTATTAAAAGCTCGCCATATCGGGGCCTGCAGTTGATAGAGCGTTATTGGGATGTCTCAAGTGTCACAAATGGCCTGAATAGAGCCTTCCCAACTTATCAGTGGTGTCATCCATATATAAAGACAGAAAGGAGAAACGCAGCTTCTAAAAGCTACAGAACGCAGCTTCATCCGCTGTAAACGCAGCTTAAACCGCTGCAGAACGCAGCTCCAACCGCTGCAGAACGTAGTTTCATATCGCTGCGAAACACACTTCCAGATGCTGCGTTTAAATACAAAATCTACGCAAGAACGCAAGTCAAGGTTCTGACTCATTCAAACATGATCGTAACAACTTCGAAACTGTTCTTCACCCACGATTTGGGGAGTGGTTTACGTAGGTTATTACACCCGATTAATGGGGCAACTAAACCCCCATTTAGGTGCGGATTATAGGGGCAGTTACACCCCTAATCCCCCTATAAATATCAACAAACTCAACAGAGTTAAGGATCGGATTTTGGGAGGTCAGAAGAGATTTTCTAGAATCAGATCGGGGAGAATTTTCGAGGATTGGATCTTTACACAATCGGAAGGCAACCATCTTCAATAGAAGGTTTCCAGACATTTGATACTTGGCTTATTAACCGAATTACTTCGGTTCAAACAACTCTTTTCTTATTAGAGTTTGTTACTCATTCTGAGCTACAATACTCGTCGAGAGTTCTTGAGCAGTTTAACCAGATAGGTCATTTGTTCCAGCGAATTGAGATTTTTGGATCGTCAATGGAGAGCAAGTTCGACGCGAGCATTCGAAGGAAGCACTCCATCGTCACCGTGAAGAACCCAGATTTAAACAAAGGGGAGAATTCAAATCATTCTCTTCTCTTTTGTATTTAGGAAATCCAATTGTAATCGAGAGTTGAGAGATTTGTAAACATTCTTTTTCTAAATAGTTAGAGAGAATAAAATCAAACACAATTCTTTCATTATTTTCTTATTATAAATTTTCCACCAAACAAAAGATGACGACTCCGCTGGGGACTAGCTTCTCTGACGAAGAAGTGGTGGCGCAATCTGATGTCCATCTCGTTGGAACGACCGTTAAAACTCTTGTTGTAGAGTTTGATCAAGCCAAGTATGAGGAAGCTCTTTCCTCTGGATCGCTAAGCCCCAAAGCCAGGCACAACATCCAAAAGCCTTTAAAGAGATCCAACCTATTGTTGAGAAGCCGAAGAAAGCCCTCTCCTTTGGCCAAGGTCTCAAACTCGCTCTGCAAGTTGAAGATTCCACACCCGTATCAACACGATGTGTAGTGGGTGGTAAAAGGCCTATGATGGAGGAAAATCCCATCAATGTCGATGACGTTGCGGCCAAAACTCTGAAACAAGCCAAGAAGAATGCCGCTCGAGGATGGAGAAGATCCATCCGACGAGCACATCTCCGACGCGAGCATCGCGTTCTCGAAGCCCCGCACAAAAATTGCGTTCCTACTCCAGAACACATACTTCACGGTAATGAGCCTAACTATGAGCCCCGAGTGATACAGCTTAAACACGACCATCAGTGGTGCGTTGTCCATCCAAAACACAATCCTGTTAAGGATAAAAGCACACCCCATGGGTGCGTCCAAACAAAACAGGATCCCAAGGGGTCTGTTTCATCAATTAAACACAGGCCAAAGGCTGGTAGTTATAAATCACAACGCAACCCTTGCGTTTTGACTCCAAAACGCGATGTGGTCCGCCAAGTACAGAGGCTCAACACGGGCTTAAGATTCACGTCCAACAAGAATCAGTCTCGCCCAGTCAAGGATAGGGGGTTGTATTTCCGACGGATAACTCTCAAATTTCTGATTTGTGAGAATTACTTTCTAGGGAAAAACCAACGCAATGAGCAACTCATTCATGTCATTGTGAGCGGCTTATTTCAACAGTCCTTTCCGAATGTCACTGTTGTACACCTGAACCTCGCAGGTCTGTATTCGATAGATTGTCTAACATCATAAGACCTACTAAGCGACGACGTTATCAGAAGAAGAAGGTTTCTGAAGCTGAACTTCCTCAAGTCACTATTAATGTGATTGGCAGAGGGAAAGCTTCCACTCCCAATTCTGATGAATCAGAAAGAAGCCATTCCCCAGCCGTTCGGGAACTTTGCGACGAGTTCGAAGGAGTATATCGACACACCCGGACGCGGACAGGAGCTATCCGCTCAGTTGACTATAGAAAGTTGGCCAAAGGAATTACTTCTGATGATGAACATTCGGCAATCGTCGAATCCCAATCTTCAAGCTCCGTTGTAGCACCGGAAGTTTCCGCTTACATGACTGGGGACCCCGAGGATTTAGCTAAAAAAGTTGACGAACACCACGTTATGCTCCATGCACAACAAGAGACACTTCTCCAAATGAAGGATATGTTGGCCCAGCTCCTCGCCGAAAAAGGCCAAAAACCTGAATCTTCCCGGAGGACAACCTCCAAAGGAAAGCAGAAAGTGCTTGAAAATGTGGAACATGAGACTCACAATTTGGAGTCTTCTTCTGAAAATGAGAAGAAGAAGGAGAGAAAACAGAATCCTCGGTCAACTAAAGTGGATGAGCTAGAAGCCCGCCTTAACGCAATAGCCAACAGAAGCGAGCTTCGCGAGGAAGGAGTGATACGGCCTTATCCCGTAGAATGGGATATAGCTCCCTATCCGCCGAAATTTAAGGCCCCAACTCTACAACCTTTCGATGGTACAGGATCGCCAAATCAACACATCTACTACTTCAAGTCACAGACTGGAGATGTGGTAGCCAACGACGCCATCCTAACCCGTTTGTTCATCGGTACTCTTAAAGGGGTTGCCTTTGAATGGTTTATGAAACTGCCTGCTGGATCTATTCAGAAATGGGTAGATCTGGAAAGGCTTTTCTTAGCCAGATTCTTCGAAGATGACACGGAAGTCTCAGTCCCTACCCTTCTCGCCACCAAGCAAAAGAAGGGAGAATCTATCAAAGCTTATGTGGAGAGATTCCGCAGCATGGCATTGCGATGCCCATCAGGTATGACTCAATCAACTTTGGTTGAAACTGGCAGGCATAACTTGCAGACGTAGCTCCTTGCTCAGATGGGAGTAGCAGAATGTCGCTCCTGGAGACAACTGGTATCGCAAGGAGAACAAGCTGAAGAGATCGTTGCTCGGGTCAAGGCTGAAGAAGTTACTCAACCCAAGCCTCAACAGCAACACAACCAGAACAATGCGCCACGCTCCAAGGGGAAGGAGACGTTAGCTGCCGATACCAATGCACGCATGCCATCAGGAAAACAAGGCAAAGCACCAAATCAACAAAGAGCGCCTAAGCAATACTCGTTCAAAGAGGAGCATGTAGACACTCTGTTCCAACTTCTTCGGAAGAACAATAAATTGCAGCTCCCTGAAATCAGAAAGCCAGATGAAGCAGGGAAGGTAGATGACCCTAATTACTGTCGCTATCATAGGTTCTTGGGACATCCTACCAGAAAATATTATGTGTTCAAAGACATCTTGCAAAATTTGGTGAACGCTAACGTACTTACCCTGAAGCCGGAGCAGAAGACGGTTTCCACTAACTTGATTGCGGTCCAGTTTGGTGACTTCCTCCCTGTAGCTGCTACAAATGGTGTCATTCCCATCCCTCAAGGGGAAATGCACTTGAAAAACACCGACATACACAATCAGAAAGACAGGGGGTTGGTACCCCTCACTATCCCAAAAGGAGAGATCATGTGGGTCCATCCCAACCTAATTGAAGATAAGCAGTGGACAAACACCTCGCCCAAGCAGAAAAGAGGAAAAGCTAAGTCATCCAACATGATTAGCCCCTCTGTTAATGAGAATAATGACCATCTCAAACCTCTCACCGACTCAGAGGAAGAGAGAATCGTCCTAGCGGCATACCCAGAGGTAACCCTGGTACTCGGTCGGGAAAAGCTTACTTGAGAAACTATGACCAGAATGCTCAAGAAGTCGAAGAACAGCCCCAAGACACTAGGGGTTCTGTACCTAAGAAGCCGGTCGATAAAGGGAAACAAAATGAGCTCCAGTTCAACAAGAATCTTCACCAATCCTGGAGAAGCGAGCACCCCCTTCCAATTTAATGTAATGGCTCAGCTAGCCAATATACCTGTTAGGATTACCCTATATTAGCTTTTGAGGTTGTCCAAAACCACCAAAGAAGCTCTGATTGAAGCTTTGAGGAACACAGAAAGCTTTATCACTCAAGTTACTCCAATTCCTGAAGCGTTTGAAGATCAGTCCTGCCTGCAATGCTTACAAGCAGCAAGAAGTCTACCCTGCATATCATTCACTCAGGAGGATATGCAAGTGAAATATAAACATGACAGGCCCCTGTATTACACAGGATACATAGGGTCATCAGAAATCAGCCGTGTTCAGGTCGACCCAGGCTCGGCACTCAGCATCATGCCATACAGAGTTATGCAAGTTTTAGGGATTCCCATGCATCAGTTGAATGCTACTCAAACTACCATCTTCGGGTTCAATGCTAACAGCACTCGGCCCCTGGAAAAGATCAAACTCAGATGTCAGATCGGAGATCTCAGGTCCGAAGTAAGTTGTTACATCATAGATGCAGACACATCCTACAATCTGTTATTAGGACGACCATGGATTCATGCAAATCGCATCGTCCCATCTACCCTACATCAGGTCATGAAGTATGTCAATGATGAAGACGAAGTTCGAACCCTGATTGCGGAAAAATACCCTTTCCGAGGAGTGGAAAACTTTCACACCGATTCGGTCTTCTACTCGGAATCACAAGAGAAAGAAGATATTGATAGTGGTAATAAGGCAGACGTCGAGCCAGATCCTGAAGGGAATTGTCCATGGGAGTTAAACTTTAATGTAATGAGTCCAGTGGAGAACAATAATAATGTACCGAGTGAGGGCGAGTGGTGCATTAATGAAGATTTTATTTTGGCGTACTTGTCTGATGAATCTTTTAAAGCTGAACAAACAGAGAATGATCATAATGCAGGTACCAATCCGTGGCGCACATTGTGTGTAGAAACATCCTTTACATTGCCAATTAAGTCATCCTTCACTTCAAACGAAGAAGTAGAAGATGCATAGAAGGCTTTCTTCAAAGTCCCATCCAAAAGGAAAGGGCAGAGGCCGATTTATTTCGGTAAAGTTAAACCCGAACCACTCAAACGGGGAAGTTCCGAAGAAGATGATGGAGTTCCTCAATTCCATTATCACGAACCTAACTCCCTCCGATTAATGAAACAAATGAGGTATAACTTTAACGAAAAACAAGGTTTGAATTTCGGGAAAGGAAGACGAACACCAATTCGAATGTCTCTAACCCCCGAAGGAAAACCCCCGGATTATTATCAAAAAATCGGAAGAGGCTTGGGTTATGTCACAACTCCCTCTGTCTCAGAAAATGAAATCAGTAATTATCTGCGTCAAGACCATTCATCCGGAACGTCTTCCTGGGAATCTGACGTCAGTGTCGGACCTTTCTTTAAAAGTTTGACTGTGAACATGGTTACAACTAGTCATCCAGATGAAGACGCAGGGGGTGACGAAGAGTTAATCGAATCGACCAGTGACCCTTGGATCAAGCGCCTCAACATCTTGTGGGATATACGATTTGAGCAACGCGAACCACCTACTAAAGATAAAGTGGTCCAGGTCAACATAGGAGATGAATATGATCCTAAGCCCATCTTCATAGGTAAAAATTTATCATCATCTGAGAGAGAAAACCTTATATCTCTCATTCGAGAATATATAGATGTCTTTGCTTGGAACTATGAAGACATGCCTGGTCTTGACCCAAAAGTTACCATGCATCGTCTCAACATCGATCCGGATGCAAAACCCGTTAAACAGCAACAACGCCGGTTTCGTCCAGAGATCATGGAAGCAATTGAGTCTGAAGTTAAAAAGCTTATAGATTTGGGTTTTGTTAGGGAAGAACAACATCCAGACTGGGTGGCCAACATTGTTCCAGTTCCCAAGAAAAATGGTAAAGTCCGAATATGCATCGGCTTTCGTGACCTTAACGCAGCTTGTCCAAAAGACGAGTTTCCTCTTCCTATCACTGACGTCATGATCGACAATACCTGCGGATATGAAAGGATGTCTTTCATGGATGGATTCTCAGGGTACAATCAAATCAAGATGCATCCTGAAGACGAAAAGCATACTGCATTCAGAACTCCACTGGGGGTGTATTGCTACACAGTAATGCCCTTCGGCCTGAAAAACACAGGTGCAACTTATCAACGCGTAATGAACACCATCTTCCACGAACATTTGCGTAAGAAGATAGAATGCTACGTTGACGATATAGCAGTAAAGAGCCAACACAAAGGCGATCATCTTACAGACTTGAAAACAATGTTCGACATCATGCGAGCACATCAACTGAAGATGAACCCAACAAAATCATTCCTTAGGGTGTCAAGCGGAAAATTCTTGGGGTTTATTGTCACGTCCAAGGGAATTTCTCTTGATCCAGAGAAAATCCGTGCTATTCAAGATATGCCACCCCCAAAAGAATCTTAAAGAGCTCAGGGGTTTGCAAGGGAGGTTGGCCTACATTCGGAGATTTATATCGAATCTTTCAGGACGCTGTCAACCCTTCTCTAAGCTCATGAAGAAAGGAGTATCCTTTATTTGGGATAAGGATTGCCAAAGAGCATTCGAAGAGATTAAGGAGTATCTTACTCAACCACCGGTTCTTGTAGCCCCAATATCAGGAAAGCCATTCTTGTTGTATGTGAGAGCCATGGAACATTCACTTGGAGCTTTGTTGGCCTAAGACAACGAGCAAGGTCAAGAACAAGCCATCTATTACCTAAGCAGGACTATGATGGGAGCTGAACACCGATACAATCCAGTTGAAAAAGAATGTCTCGCTTTGGTATTCGCAGTTCAAAAGATGCAACATTATCTAGTTGGACAAACAATTCATGTCATCTCCAAGGTGAATCCCTTGAGAGTTCTGATGACAAAGCCATCATCTCAAAATTGCCGGCTCGCAAAATGGGCCATTCTCTTGTCATAATATGATATGCAATTCATGCCTCAAAAGGCGGTCAAGGGTCAAGCGTTGGCAGACTTCTTAGCCGATCATCCAATACCAGGGACATCCAAATTATACGAAGAACTACCTGATGAAGTCGCTGAGGCTTGCGTTACTCGAGAAGCTACGCAAGTGTGGAAATTATTCTTCGACGGTGCATCTAGAGCCAATCCTCATGGAGCAATTACCGCAGGAGTAGGGATTGTACTCGTTTCCCCGAACGGCCATGTGATCCCAAGAGGGTTTTCATTGATCGAACCATGTACCAACAATGTAGCTGAGTATAATGCGCTGCTACTAGGAATGCAAATTGCTGAGGAACTCAATATTCGACATCTTGAAGCTTACGGTGATTCTCAGCTAATCGTAAATCAGGTCCGAGGGGAATACGAGGTGCGTCATGAGGATCTTATCCCGTATTACTTCGCAGTGCTAAAGCAAGCTGAGGAGCTCGAAGGTTTCTTCATCGAATACATTCCACGAGCTCAGAACACTTATGCGGACGCTTTAGCTTCGTTGGCAACCTCATTAGCATTGCCTCCAGGCGCCGAAACTACAATCCCGGTTACAGGACGCGAGTTATACTGTTCCAAGATTCCTATGGAGGAAAGCTCCGATAAGACACCGACAGGAGAAGTCTGCACGACCTCGATAGAATTTGAAGCTAGAGATTGGCGGTTTCCGTACATTGACTATGCCATATACAGAATTTTACCTGATGACTCTAAGGAAGCGGCCACTATCAAACGAAAGGCCCTCCAATTCTATTATGATGCAATTTCTCAAACCCTGTACCGTAAATAACATGATGGAGTTTTGCTTAGATGCCTCTCTCAGAAGGAAGCGAAAGAGGCCCTGAAGGAAGCTCACGACGGAATGTGTGGAGCTCATTAGCCTGGAGCTAAATTGGACGATCGTCTCCGACGAATTGGTTATTATTGGCCAAGGATGTTCGCAGACGCAGCAGACTACGCTAAACATTATCATGCATGCCAGATTCATGGTGATTTTATCCATCAAGCGCTAGGAAACTTACATCCTACATCTGCTTCTTGGCCATTCGAAATGTGGGGTATGGATATCGTGGGTCCAATTTCTCCTCCGACTTCCAAGGACACCGGTTCATTTTGATCGTAACTGATTATTTCTCCAAGTGGGCGGAGGCAATCCCGCTAAAAGAAGTCAAGACGAAGAATGTGGTTAAGTTCGTCAAACATCACGTCATCTACCGTTTTGGAGTCCCGAGACGAAGAGTTCACGACAACGGGACATAATTTGTTAGCTTTGGATTTCAGAGATTTTGTGATAAGTTTAGAATCCAAAGTGTCGCATCTACGGCGTATTATCCGCCAGGGAATGGTCTGGCAGAGGCTTTTAACAAAACTATCGTGAAGCTCCTCAAAAAGTTCATTTCCAAAAGCCGACGAGATTGGGACGAAAGACTCGGCGAATGTTTGTGGGCCTACCGCACAACAGTAAGGACCCCTACAAGATCTATGCCGTTCTTTTTAGTATACGGCTGCGAAGCTGTATTGCCATTAGAAATCCAAATCCCTTCCTTAAGAGTCGCTATCATAGCCGGACTGACAGAGGAAGAGAAGCACCAACGGCGTCTTTAGGAACTTGAAGCTTTAGACGACAAGCAACTTCAAGCTCAGCAGCAGATTGAACTATATCAAGCCCGTATTTCTAAAACCTACAACAAAAAGGTTAAAGAACGGATTTTCAAGAGAGGCGATTTAGTTTTGGCTAATCGACGACCTATAGTGATGACTCACAAAACCAAAGGGAAGTGTAATCCCAAATGGGAAGGACCTTTTATGATAGAGACAGTTTATTCCATTGGAGCCTACCGTCTCATCGATAAAAAAGGCGACAGACTTATGATGCCAATTAATGGGAAATTTTTCAAGAAATATTACCCGTAAGTTGCAAGTCTCTGGAGCTTAGCTAGGGGTTGCTTATTAAATGTTCTCCTACTTTGTATGTCGTCAAGTTAATATTACACCTCTGACGATTTAAGTTGTTGAGAAATATTATAATAAAGAAAATTTTCTAAGTTGTTGGATTGATTTGGTTTAGTGAAAAAGTCTTAGCTACCTAAGATGCGTACCCAAGGTTAGAAGAAAGAACATCTGGCTTCCCTGAACGCAAGTTCTATAATCGCGTTTCAAGTTTCTCGGACGCAAATCCCAACCCTGCGTTCTTGATTCCTATAAGGGGGCAGACCCACGTTGAGTGCATTCAAACACAGATCACCCTAACAACAGCAAAGAGGATCCTCAACAAATTGGAATGCGTCAGATCTCCCTGAACGCAAGTCTTATAACTACAACCCAAGTCTCGGAGTTGCGTTCAAACCTGTTTGGATGTAAATACAAAACCATGCGTCCTCGATAAGCCTGCGTTCAAATCATTCAAATGCAAGGGGGTAATTTTCAGAAATTCCAACATCACAACGAGGATGCAGCATTCCAGACAAACACAGAAAATACAAGAAAAGCAGCAGCAGTTCATCTCATGCAGATAATAAGTGTTTGAAGAAATAACCTAGAGTTATTACAAAATCAAAACAAAAGTAAAAGTTGCTGGGGCTTAGAGTAAAGAGAAGCTCAGAAGATGAGCTTCTGTATTAGATATAACTTTTTCGTGCTTCACCAGCACTTCTTCTTTAACCCTCTTACGAAGCTCGACATCAGAAACCACAGCAGCAGCAGAACCTTCTCGTTGCAGCACTTGGATGGCTTCTTTTTCAGCTTGAACCCTCACCTCGAGGGCAGCATCCCCAAGGCTGAACTCCTCCTGGGTTAGCTCCCCTGCATTGAGTCTGGCCCTGGATTAGCAACGTTTCTGCTGCAAGCTCCAGATACGAGCCTTCCTCTCTAAAATATCCAAAGCTCGAGCCCTAGCAGCAACTTTCTCCTTCAGCTTAGCATTGCTGATGGCCCATTGGATTTTAGGCCCTAGGTCTGTATGTTGCAGCTCCTCTAAGTAACGAGCGGCCCCCGAGTAGCGGTAGATCTTCTCCTCAAAACTTCGAGCGTAGAGGGGGTTGACTTCCGCAAGAGCATTCAACCCTTCCTTGATAGAAGCTTGAAACTCAAGGAAGGAGCCCCACCTGTGCATCACAATGGAGAAGGCTTGCTTCACCTGATTCTCTAAACGCCTAGAGAGGAAAAGAGTGCAATTGGGCGACAGATAAATAGCCTCGTCAGTCACCCGCTCGAAATTCTCATGCGGAGAGATGGTGGAAATGGGTGGAATGAAAGGAGCGTCTTCGGGAATAATAAGGGGAGCAGCGGCAGGAACCCCACCTTGCAGACAAACAAAAGCAAAGTCAATAAAGTAGATGGATGCAAACGCAGTGAGTTAGACATGCGTCAGGATCAGCCTGAACGTAAGGAATCTAGACCCGCATTGGATCACTATGAACGCAAAACTTCTTCCTGCGTCCAAGATTAAGGGATCAACCCTTCATCTCGTCAACAAACAGAGAAGTTCCTTTCTGCGTTCAAGATCAAAGAACACAGGAATGTGGTTTTGAATCTAAAAGTAAGAAAACGAATAGTTTTCGTCAATGAACACAGAAGCTTCTCCATGCGCTCAACATTAAGGGCTTGACCCTTTGTTACGACAATGGACACAGGAAGTTCTTTCAGCATCCAAAATCAAGGAGACGAACAGTTTTCATCAAGAGACATGCAAGTTCTTTTCACATTCAAGATTGAAAAGACGAATCTTATTCGTCATCATCAACCAGAATTCATCCACGGGATTTAAAGAAAATTTATCAAAAAAAAAGAACGCTGAAACAGAAAAAGCAGCGTGGCTTACCTTGAGATCCAGCCGCCGGTGAGGGAGCCGTCGACGTCGGTCTAGAATTGGACCCGAGAACATTCCCCGACGACGGTGTAGGGTGCGCCATCTTTTCGTCTCCGCTCGAGCAAGACTTCTTGGAAGCCATGGCCATAAGACGAGACGAAATAATAGAGGAACTAACGAGAAGAAACTCGTTCTTGAGTTCAAGAAAGAAGTTTAAGCGTTAAGGCTTTTGACAAGAGTAATCAAGCCTATTTATAAATAATTAATAACGTAGAGTTCCAAGACTCCCGACGGGTATGGTCTCTTCGTCATCATTATAGTCTCTTGGACTTTTGATAAGACGCGAGACAAGACCCTGCGTCCATAAGATAGGTAGGCCAGACTAAACGCAATAATTTGGAGATGCGTTCTTCCAAACCTACGCAGCTCAAGAGCATAAATGCAGGGGGTATCCCTATTTTTGCATTTTTTTAATATGGTGCCAGACCTTTAAAACTTCTGCATAATTTAAAACAAAATAGTTGACAAAGTCTTTCCAATGTCAACATTAAACCTATGATGGGTTTTATTCCTACAGAGTTTGAACTCTATCTTCGACTCTTGTCAATAGAGCGATAGGTCCTCAAAGTTGCTCCGATCGCAACACTTCTAACTTATCGACTCTCATCAATAGAGCGATAGGTCCTCAAAGTTGCTCCGATCGCAACACTTCTAACTTATCGACTCTCGTCAATAGAGCGATAGGTCCTCAAAGTTGCTCCGATCGTAACACTTTCAACTTATCGACTCTCGTCAATAGAGCGATAGGTCCTCAAAGTTGCTCCGATCGCAACACTTCTAACTTATCGACTCTTGTTAATAGAGCGATAGGTCCTCAAAGTTACTCCGATCGTAACACTTCTAACTTATCGACTCTCGTCAATAGAGCGATAGGTCCTCAAAGTTGCTCCGATCGTAACACTTTCAACTTATCGACTCTCGTCAATGGAGCGATAGGTCCTCATAGTTGCTCCGATCGCCACACTTTCAACTTATCGACTCTCGTCAATAGAGCGATAGGTCCTCAAAGTTGCTCCGATCGCAACACCTTCAACTTATCGACTCTCGTCAATAGAGCGATAGGTCCTCAAAATCACCATGTAACATGGCACTTTTGAAATTTACAAATTTCTTCCAGTGCTTAAAACAAAAGCACATAAACAATTGATCCTTTAAAGCAGAATTTCATGGTTCCATGTCAGAAAATGATATGTAAAAGAAACGATAAAAAACCAAAACAGCGCTACGTTTATTCAAAGGAAAGCAAAGCAACAAGGAAATAAGCATTGTTTCTACCAAAGGAGCAATACAAGAACTGACTCGTCAATCCATCAAACTAAAGGAGACAAGTTGAGACTTAATATCAGAAAGTTTCTCTTCATGATCAGTTCGCACCAGCATTTCAGCTCGTTTCCGAAGCTCGTTCTCATTAGGAAGCATGGCGGCAATCTTCTGTTTGGCCTCTGCAAGAGCATTAGCTCCTGTGCGATAATCTACTAGAGAAGTTGCGCTCTTGACGTTGAGCTCAGTGACGATAACTTCTTCTTGTTTGAATTGAGCTTTCAACCTGGTCAACTCTACTTCAGTAGCGACGATCTTCTCCCGTAAATTCTCTAGAGAAGTGCTGGAGAGCGCTAGCTCAGCTTGCTTTTGAGCATGCAGCTTTTGCAAATGTTCCACCCGGACTTCCTCCTCGGCTATATGACGCTGAGCTGCTTCATATTTATTAAACTCCTCAGCCCGGATGTCTTCAAACGTCGACGCAATCTGCGCTTGGATATCAGCACGGCCTAAGGCCTCCAAGAACCTTAGTTGCGCCTCCAGGCGTGAGATAGCTTCTGATCAACGACGAACGACATCGACATCACCCACAAACTTGAGGTTGTTTAAACTATTGGTGAGCATAGGTTTGAAGGTTTCAAAAGTATCTCTGCCAGCCAATACCACTGTTTTCAGCAAAAGTTGATTCCATTGTAGATTCCATTAATCTTCTTTCGATTACAGAGAAATTACAATGAAAATAAGAAAAATTACAACTCTTGAAGAAAATAACACAGAGTTCGTTTATCGAAAACTGCTTTGTGGGACTTTGCCTGTGCCGGGAGTGCTTTGGCTCGTTGACCACCGATTCGAAGATCGTGAGGTTGTATTGAGATCCTTCCTTCGTTTATCGAAGTAGGGATTTGAAGTGAGTATCTTATCGATGTAAGATATTCACTCTTCCAAAGATCAAGTCTGAGCTAGATCTCTAGGAATCACCGAATGATGCTTGTCAAAGGGTGAAAATTCTCTCTTTCTTCCTCAAAATCTCCAAAAGCTCAAGTCTCTTTTGCTCAAATCTGCTCTCTGTCCTTTATTTCGTGTTTAGGAGGGTATTTATAGGGGTAGAAGTGCACCACAGCGAACATGGGGTGAAATAACTGCCCAAGTGTTTACTCTTTGGCCGCTGTAGTCTACACTGCCGCGGCTATTGGCGCGGCAGTATAGGCTGTCGCGGCCGAAGAGGTAGTTACCAGCACGTTCCATCGTGTTTGAAACCGCTCTCCCACGATCTTTAACCACTTTTTTACGTGGTTTAACAGCTTTTCCACGTCAGCACACGTTCTATTTTTGATATATCGCCACGTGGACTTCAGAAACCATCGTATAACTGCCTCGTAACCGTCACAACACTCCTATAAAACAGCCGCGGCACCTTAGGTTGTAGCGCCTAAGCCGCGACACTGTATACTGCCGCGCCTTGGCCGCGGCACCATGGGTCGCCGCGCCTTAGCCGCGGCACTCTATCCTGCCGCGCCTTAGCCGCGGCACTCTGTCTTGTCGCGCCAGCATATGTTGTTTGATGACGTGTAAATTGTTCTTCCATGTTGTTTTGATTGGTATTTGGATGTCTGTAAGTATTTTTTAATGCCTACAGATACCCCCTCCAAAGTATCTCAGACTCATCATTTCTTTAGAGAGGAGTCTGGGACACTTTGGATATGATAAGCTTTTCCCTGCAATTTCTCCAGTTCTTTGTTGAGGAAATTGCGTAGAATGGTCTGTGAATGGCTTCAATCCTTGACTTCTTCATCTTTTAGCCTACTCAGTGCTTTGTAGAATAGCTAAGATTCTTCCGGCGCTGCGTTTATCGCATGGCTTTTGTCGAAGTCTTGAATTGGAACCGTTGTTGAGAATTGGAGAAGCAGTTTATACTCATATACTCATCGGAGTGTTCGGGAAATAGTTTAACCTCGTATACCCATTGGGAGGTTCAAGGAGATGCAGTTTATACTCATGTACTCATCGGAGTGTTCAGGTATGTATTCCAAATACCATGAGAGATGTATGTGCTCAAATGCCCCAGGGATCATCATGTATACACAGTGCTTCTGCATATCAGAGTAGATCATGTTGTGTTAATTGCTGCGGCAGCTCATACTGTCGCGCTTAAGCGCGGCAACATATACTGTCGCGCTTGAGCGCGACAGTGTCGAGTGCCGCGCACCGCTTCAGCTTGACGGGCTATAAGTCTGATGTTGGGCTTCTTCGGGTCATTTTTCCCCGCCTCTCTGAGTTCGAAACCTCTTCAAATATCCTATAAAAGGATCTCTTGGCTGTTCCCCTATCCACCTCTTCGTATTTGGGCGATTTTCGTTTAAACAGCTCTAGGGTTTTGAAATCTAGGGTTTTAAATTCTCTTTGATTCTGAAATTTCCCCTGATCCAATTTGTTTTCATCTAATCCCAGGTAAGAACCGTACCCATAGATCGTATTTTAGGGTTTGATTTAGTTCTCTTGCTTGGGATTCCGCGAAAACCCTGATCTGTCCTTGCTTTCAGGCTGTTTTCACTATGTCGCCGAAGAAGACTCGTACTTCGAAGGGAAAATCGACGGCACCAGCATCCGAGGAGGTTGATGCTGCCGTTCCTTCCTTTGGGGGTGATTTTTCAACATTTTCCCCTTTCAAAATCGCTGCTTTCTGCTTGTATATCCTCGTTTGCCCCCTTTGAGGGGCATCCGGGAAGAGTTGACATCCTCCATCGAGAGGATTGACGCTGCAAAATACATATCTTGCTCGATCAAGATAGGTATCTCAGCCAAAAGTATGAACTTGGCTCGAACATTCGTTCTTTTCGAAGCCAGATTCGTCGTCAGTTACCGCGGCAGCTCGTACTGCCGCGGCTGAGCGCGGCAGTGTATGCTGCCGCGGTAACGTTTGGCAGTAATCACTGCTTCAGCCGCTTAGCCATTTAGCCTTTGTTATTCACCTGTCTTCGACTTTTCTTCTTGCAGTCCCTTTTCCTTCTGTAGCCTTCTCTAATAGAGAAGATCCTGGACAGAGTGGTACCCTTCACGCCTCTTTCAACGGCGAGTTCCTGGTTAGAGAGGCCCGTCAGTTTAATGAGGATCGTGATGACAACGTTCCTGAATTAATCTGTGAAGGAAGTCGTCGCTCTCTGCGTGCTCTGTTGACCGACTCACCCTTAACTCCAATTCGAGATTCTACCGAACCATTAAAGAAGCCTGATTATCTGTTCGGAGATTCGATAGAAGATCCAGACAATCTTTGCCGTGGCCTCGAAATCTGGTTGAATGAACACGAAGGTGCTTTTTTATTCCTTCCTCCGTTCCCTCGACAATGTTCACTTCTGCAGTTAAGGAATTTGGCTGTTCAGAGAAAAATGACATGGCATCTGACAGAAGACCATGAGCACATCCATTTTGGATTCATTGGTAGAGATATTAGCGCTCCTGGTTCCCTCAGTAGGCATAATATTCGTGGTCTCCACCCGTGAATACTTGGACCAGATAGCGGACCCCAGAACGAACTGATGACCAAGGCCAATACAGTAAAGAATAGACTTGCTCGGATTGGCCGAGAACTTCCCATTCCAAAATTCAGGTGTTATGGTTGGGTTCATTCTCTTCAGGACAAATGGTGGGCTAGGATGACCGACTACGTACTTAATCGTTGGGATCAAGAGTTAAAGAACTTGGGATTACACGTTCCGATTCGAGCCAGCATGTATGGTCTCCCAGTAAGTGTAGATCACTTTCTTGCCTTATTCGAATCTTATATTCCGGAGACCAATACATTTCTTACCAAGTATGGGGAGCTTGGGTTTCCACTCCATGAAATGATGAAGGTATCCGGATTGCCATTTGGGAATACCCCTTATCAAGAATATTTTCCCAACAATCGTCGGCTCATGACGATGAAGAAGGCTGGCTCTCCTGCTTATGACATTCTTTGGGAGTTGACTTGTCACTACCAAATAGCGATAGCCAAAATCGAATTAAAGAGTAAGAAAGCAGCTAGGGTCAGTTTGAAACAGTTCGCCGACTACTTGTTTCAGAATCTCGAGAGTTTGACCGGTGAAGCTGTCTGTGAATCACCGATTCTGACTCCCGATGAAGTTAATGGGCTGATTACGAAGATTAACGCTCAGTCTTATAGAACTGAGTCGTCTGACGGCGGTTTTCTTAGAGGCACCAAGTTCAGTACTTTCTTATGGCAATCCACCAAGAGAATGAAGCCTGTGACTCTTCTTTCTGGTTATCTGGCCATATGGCTAAAGAAATGTGTAGTGCCGCATCAATCTTCTGAGGCGCTTCCTCTTGAAGTTCTTTTTCCCGCCGTGCAATTAGCCGTCGGAGGTAGGTTATCTCTTCTCTCCGCCATGATTGCTGCCCTTCATAGCGGTTTGCGTATCTTAGCCAACACTTTTACAAAAGTGGGTGCTGAGCCTTCAACCAAGATTCCCTTGTCGAGCGTTGAGTTACCATACACATATCTAATGACGTGGCTAGTTCTCCATCGATCGGACATGATGTCAGCACCTGATGTGTCTGATCCAGAAATCCCCTTACTGCAGCTTTTAGAAGGATGTAAATGGTTATATCCTTCCCGATCGTGGACTGAACGGGTGAGGCAGTTCAAGAATGCCAAGTGCTGGGAATTCTATAAATGTTTCCCTCGATTTTCTGGCGCATATAATGACACACTCGTTGATGAGGAAATACCTGGGGCCAACAGGACTTCTCTCGACATGGGTAGCTTTCATTGGCTTATGAACATTCGACCAGGTTATAATGTTTTCCGATCGAAGAATCTCTGCAGGATTGAGCCTTATTTTCCTTGTCGTTTCGCGCGACAATTCGGCTATGATCAACTGTACGTCGGGAATCCCAACAAGTGGTTGATAAACTGCGGAGGCCTCATTGATGGAGTACGAGCTTGGTTCTGGAATGTTGCTGGATGTACAGGAGTTCAATTTAGTTTGCCCGTCGCTGAGCCTGATATTCTTTTGACTTTTCTCTATTGTCGATGGGTTTTAGCCGCCAACACTCTTGTACCGAAGAAAAAGATTTCCGAATTAGAATCCGAAGCTGTGGTTCGGAGGATTGTATCTAGAAAAGGGAAGGAGCCCGCTACGTCCTCCCGCAAAGGAAAATAAACAGTTGATTCTGAAGAGAGTAATGACTTTGACACATCCAGTGAGGACGATGAAACTAGAGATGAAGTGGAGACTGATATTCCTCCTTCTCCCGTGGCTCACAGAACTCGTCGGGCATCTTCCCCTCAATCGCCAAGCGTTCCCTCAAGAGGTGTACGAATGATGGAGAAGGATATTCCTTTGTCGTCTTCCAATAGGATGACTGTTAGATGGCCCGTGGGGGAGGAGGAAACAGAAGAAGAAGGAGAACAAGTTGCCCCGCTCCTTAGTAGAAAGAGGTCCCGGTCTTCTGCTCCTTCTGAAGTTTAATCCCGTCCTGCTCAAGGAACCGAGCTGCGAACCAAATTTCGCCATGAAGGTTCAGAAGTTTCCGGGGATATTCGTTTGTCAAAGAGGATTAAGAAGGCTGCTCATCGGCAACACCGACTTTCTCCTTTACGTGAAGAGGAAATCCTCCAGAACCTTCCAGTTGATGAGAGAGGTAAACTCACTTTATTGTCTCCTCTTCGTCATCTTATCTTTTGAAGTTAGAATTTTATTCATTCTTTTCATTATTGTAGTTGAGCCAGAAGAAGAAGGGGAAATCATGCCAGAATCCTCTTCTCCAGGTTTGATGGACGTTGATGAATCCGGCTTCACTCAGCAAGTACACCAAGCAATGAGTGAAGGACCCATCAATGTGGACGCCACTATTCCTCCGGTTGTTGCACCGACCTCTCCAACTACCGAGACAGGTACATGTGCTTCTTCATTTGGAGGATATTTTCGGAAAATAGATGAATCGGAACGTGTTCCTCTTCTACTAACTTGTGCGCTTTATCTTCTTTTAGTCAAACTAAAGGAGGTGAGTGTGAGTAGTAGCGCCGCTGAACCTATACCCGCTGTCGAAGGTAATCTTGGTTTTGTTTGTCTTGATTCCCTCATATTCCTTGCATATGTATTGACGGACCCTTCCGCTTAACAGACGTGCCTGTCAATGAACCGAGAGACACAGAACTTACCTATAATATGGGTATCGGAGATTTTGATGAACGTGATTTTGATCTTGATATTTCCGATGATGCACACCAGAAGATCTCCGATATACTGTCAGCTTCGGCTCCCTCCGCTACTGCAGGACCAACTACTCGAGTTGATTCAGCTGAAGTAGGTACATCAGGAGGTACGTACCCTCGGACTTAAACCCTTAATTAAGTTGTATTTCTCGTCATCATTTTTTTTATGACTGAAATAAGAATTTTAGACGTAGGACCAACAAGTGAAGTTGATGCATCTACCGTCTTTGGTGAATGTGATCAACCTGAAGGCTTGGGTTTTATACTTTTGGCAGGCCCTCTAGCTGCAGTTGAACCACCACCTACTGTTCCTCCAACTTCTGATGTTGTCGAAGTTGAACCCGTTATAACTTCCGATCCGACCTCGGCTGTTCATGAAACGGGAGGGTCGAAGGTTACCGTAGAAGAGCAACCTCCCGTAACTTCACCTCAACTTGGTACGTCTCATCTTTGATGCATTTCGGAATCAAATTAATAGAGTAGAATATTGATTCATCCCTTTCTCTTTTATAGAAATTGTCCCTCACGGATTTATAGCTCTGGATCCAGAGTCATTAGGGGCTTCAGATGAACCAATATCTGAAGTAGTTGATCAACAGCCGAGTGTCATTTCTGAGCAAGCCCCAGTTGTTGTAGAACCCGCTGTAGTCTTGCCAAGCCAAGGTAACTCAATCATGATATTCTCTAACGAACTTAATATGCTTCCGTTCGCTGTTATACGCAGGCTTGTATATCTTAAATTCTTTTCATCTGTTCATTTTGTAGCTCCTTTATCATTGTCTGATCGCATTCAAGCTTTATTAGCGGATGAAGATCCGGACACAACTATCATTTGCGCTGACGTCCAAAGCTTTGCCTTGTTCTTAAATATCGTGGTTGATCGGATTCTCCTTAAAGGTTTCTCCTTTGAGCATTTTAAGAAATCTCTCGATCATCATGTATCAGGAATCAGAGCACACGGATGTGTTGAACTATCCGACTCAATTGAAGCTTACTTAGTCGATCTTAAACAACATATCGAACAGTTGCAGAATTTTTGTGTTAATGGCGCGTCCTCGTACATTGCTTCCCGAATGGATTTGAAATTGCAAGCGTGGCGTGATTCTCAAAAATCCGCTGAATCTGAATTTCAAATGCTGAAAACTCGCATTAATCAGCTCCGGGTGAGCGCTGCCACGAAGACGCAAATTAAGGCAGACCTGTATCGTGACTTGGAATCACGTCGAGCAGAGATGGCCCAATTAGAGGAGCAATTTTCCAAAGCTAGGGATGCTTGTGAGACTTTGGAATCTGATCTAGCGGAGGTAACTCGAGCTGAGGTGGATACACTCCGACAGCTGAATCTTCAGGACAAGATTTTCGCTGACAAGGAACAAGAGATGGCCAGAATTCAAAGCATTGATGAAAGGAAGTTTAAAGCCAATCTGATACCTGAGCTTGAACTGGCTTATGCCACAAAGCTTTCCCAATTAGAAGATGAACTTCGCCATTACAAGTTATTGTAATCTTGAAAACATTTCTTTTTACGCTGTTTTGTCTAAACTCTTTTGATTAATATAGCAAACTTTCTTGTTCGTTGAAATTTTATTATGATTATTCACTTTTGTTTGGGATAAATAACCATAATACTTGTAGGATTTTTGGCAAATCCTCAGCCATCAACGGATTTGATGTGCCTTTACCGATTACCGTTTGAATCGGGCTAGTATGTGAATTATCTAAGTCTGTTTCACATATAACGTTGAGCTAAAAGACTTAAATTCTTTTAGACTTTAAACTACAGCGTTGAATGTGTAAGCTACATGTGTTAGATGTAGACTTATCTCTAATAAGGGATAGAGATAACATCCCCCGTGTGTGAATGACATGGATTTTAAAGTGTAAGTAGGTCTCGTTCTCTATGTATGAAAACGAAATTAAGTTTGTGAAGAATGAACTTGGATTTTCCAGTTCAGAGTCTCTTGTTTGTTGGTAGAGAAAAACCCAAAATTTGAAAAAGAATAATTTCATATTCCATTTCCTTGTCTCTTGTTTGTTGGTAGAGATAAACCCAGAATTGGAGAGTAAGAATTTTATATTCTATCTCCTGGTCTCTTGTTTGTTGGTAGAGATAAACCCAGAATCGGAGAGGAAGAATTTTATATTCTATCTCCTGGTGCAGAGAAAACTCAAAGTGGGGTTTCTACTTAGGGAATCCGGATTGGTTTGAATAATCCTAACTGTCATAAGGTTTGATTATTCAGTTTGTGGACCTCTCGTTCATGGCTCGAATCGAGAGGGGATTTTGGTTGTGGTCCTAACTGTAGGAAGGTTTGACCAAGTGGGGGTTTTGAGATGATCCTAACTATTTAAAGGTTTGATCACTCAATTTGAGAACCTCTCGTTCATGGAACGAATCGAGAGGAGATTTTGGCTTTGGTCCTAACTGTTTAAAGGTTTGACCAAAAGAGGAATGGGAATAGGGTACAAATAACAATGAGTTTGTTGATTTGCATGAACTACTTGGTGGGAAATTTTGGTTTCAAATATAAGAATTTGACATGAATTAACATGTCAACTGATACAGAGCGATGACTTTTGGTCGATCTGATCAGTGGGGAATTTCATGGTGCGGGGCTACGAATCATCGAGTTTCCCTTTTCATGATTGAGTTAATGGGTTTTGTGAGGAAAGATTAACTGTTATTAAATCTCATCTCAACAAAAGTAGTAAGAACATATTATCCACATGATCATTTTCCATTCATAATAATCAACAGATTACGGATTATCCTGAAATATCCCGTACAGGACTCTCTAGGAACTTTCCGTTTTACATAGGTTATCCTGAACGTATTATGGGTAATACTTTTTCAGGAATTTCCCATTTATTGGCATCATCAATTTGTTACCATCCTGGGTAACTAGGCGATATGCACCGTTTGAATAGACTGTTTCTATTACAAACGGCCCTTCCCATTTGGGTTCAAATTTTCCTTTCTTCTTAGAAGTAAGAATCATAGGTCTTCGCACGGCCAGAACTAGATCTCCTTCTTTGAAACTTCGTCTTCGGACTCTTTTATCAAAAGTCCGAGAAATTCTAGCTTGATAAAACTCGATTTGTTGTTGAGCTTCCAAGCGCTTCTCATCTAACATCTCCAATTCTTCGAGACGTTTCCGATGATGTTCTTCCGTCATCATTCCCGTTGTGAGAGCGATACGGAGGGAAGGAATCTGTATTTCCAATGGGAGAACGGCTTCACATCCATATGTTAAGGCATATGGTGTTGTTCCGGTTGGCGTACGGACGGTTGTGCGATAAGCCCATAGGGCTTCACCGAGTTTGTCGTCCCAATCTCGTTTATTGGTTTTCACCAATTTTGCCAAGATTTTGATGATAGTCTTGTTAAAAGCTTCGGCCAATCCGTTAGCCATAGGGTTATAAGCCGTTGATGAAACGTCTTTAATCCCGAATTTACCGCAGAACTTGATGAATGCGTTGCTGACGAATTGAGGACCATTATCGTGCACTATTCACCTTGGGACACCATACCGATATATAATATGGTGTTTGATAAACTTGATAACATCTGTCGTCTTTACTTCTCTAAGTGGAACTGCTTCCGCCCATTTTGAGAAATAATCGGTGATTGCCAGAATGAAACGGTCCCCTTTAACCGAAGGCGGAAAGATAGGACCTACTATATCCATTCCCCAAGTTTCAAATGGCCATGATGTTGCCGATGGGTGTAAATACTCGGGGGGTTGGTGCATATAGTTCGCATGTAACTGACATACCTCACATCGTCGTGCGTAGTCGACTGCGTCTTTTACCATAGTTGGCTAATAATACCCGATTCTTCTAAGTCTATCACAGAGCTTAGGACCGGGTTGATGCGCACCGCATATTCCATTATGCGCTTCTTTGAGTGCTTGTTCCGCTTCTTTGCCGGATAAGCAACGGAGTAGAAGACCGTCATACGATCGTCGATACAACATTTGTGCCGTGGCGTTGTCGTAAAATCTCGGTGCCCTTCGCCGAATCGATTCCCTTTCTCTTACATCTTTAGGCAATATACCATGTAGGACGTAGTCGATAATGGGAAAGCGCCAATCTCGAACTTCGGGTTCAACTGCTGTTGAGTATGCTTCTTTAACATCCGAGTCATAGATTGGAACGATAAGTTGGTGAGTCCTCACTGTAATCAATTGCTCTGTTTCGGGAGGTTGAGCCAATGATACTGACAATGCCGCCAATGCGTCTGCATACGCGTTTTGGAGACGTGGAACATACTCGATGAAAAATCCTTCAAATGAGTTTGCCATCTCGATGGCTACCTGGTGATATGGAATCAGGTCTTGACTTCTGACTTCATACTCTCCTCTTATTTGATTAACTACCAGTTGAGAATCTCCAAAAGCTTCAAGGTATTCGACCCCCAGCTCTTTGGCGAAGTTGAGTCCAATTATTAACGCATTGTACTCGGCCACATTATTAGAACATGGTCCGATCAACGAGTATGCTCTAGGCAAGACATGCTTTTCCGGGGAAACTAAAACGACCCCCACACCTGAGGAGATTTTAGAACGTCCGGGTGCACTTGCCACACTGGTTGCGCGTGAGGCTCCATCGAAGTACAACTGCCACACTTGTTGATGTGAGGTGGTATTAACTTCGTGGGTTTCATCTGGCAGATCATCGTACAATTCGACTACATCCTTTGTAGGGTTTCCCGCCAGAAGATCGCAAATAGCTTGTCCTTTAACTGACTTTTGTTGCTTGAAGTATAAATCATATTGCGATAAGAGTAGAGCCCATCTAGCTAAACGCCAATTCATGGATGCTGGCTGGGTCATGAATACACGGACCGGGTTTATGTTAGAAATGACATAAATCGTTTGTCCGACTAAATAATGTCGCATTTTCTGGATTGCAAATACCAGAGAAAGACATTCCTTTTCGATCATTGGATAACGGGATTCAGCTCCTACCAATGTGCGACTCAGGTAATATACTGCTTGTTCGTGACCGTTATCGTCGTCTTGTGCAAGTAGTGCACTTAACGAATGGCTCGTCGCTTTGACATAAATCAAAAACGGTCTGCCCGATTTTGGTGCAACGAGAATAGGTGGGTTCGCTAGATATGTTTTAATATCCTCGAACGCCTTCTGACATGTTTCATCCCAAATGAACGACACGCCTTTCTTTGCGAGTTTAGAAAACGGTTGACATTTTCCGGACAGGTTCGAGATAAACCGACGGATGTATGCTAATCTACCTTGTAATCCTCTGAGTTCCCTGAGATTTCTCGGAGGTTGCAACTCATTTATTGCCTTCACTTTATCAGGATCGATATGAATACCTTTTGTAGTAACGACGAATCTAAGAAATTTACCATTCGACATCCCAAGGAAGGATTTAGTCGGGTTCATCTTTAATTGATAAGTTCTCATAAGATCAAACATCGTCTTTAGATCATTAATATGGTCTGTTTTATCACGACTCTTAACGACCAGGTCATCGACATAGCATTCGACGTTCTTCCTAAGATGCTCTTGAAAGATTTTCGTCATTGCTCGTTGGTATGTGGCGCCAGCATTTTTTAAACCAAAAGGCATAACAGTATAACAAAAGACCCCCATGGGTGTTCTGAATGCTGTATGTTTTTCATCGTCTGGGTGCATCTTGATCTGATTATACCCTGAGAAACCGTCCATAAATGACATTCTTTCGAATCCGCATGTATTGTCGATAATGACGTCCGTAATTGGTAAGGGGAAGTCATCTTTAGGACAGGCGGCATTCAGATCTCTAAAATCAATACAGATTCTGATCTTTCCGTTCTTTTTAAGAACTGGAACAATGTTAGCTAGCCATTCAGGATGTTGTTCTTCTCTGACAAAACCTGAGTCGATCAATTTTTTGACCTCAGCTTCTATTGCCTCCATAATTTGCGGACGAAACCGTCTTTGCTGTTGCTTGACAGGTTTAGCATCCGATTTTATATTAAGGGTATGCATTGCTACATTCGGATCGAGTCCTGGCATATCTTCATAATTCCAAGCGAAAACGTCGATATACTCTCTGATGAGGGCGATTAGCTCTTCTTTCTCATCCGGCGGAAGATCACCGCTGATAAATATAGGTTTCGGATTGGCTTCGTCACCCATATTAATTTGGACTACTTTATCCTCAGTAGGAGGTTCTCTTTGTTCAAAGCGATCTCCGTATTGGATGTTCATGTAATGCATCCATGGGTCTTCCCAAATAGGCAATTGATCGTCCTCTTCAGTCGTGGAAGGATCAACTGTCGCCATATTCGACATTAGAGCTTTAAATCTTTCCCCAATGCTCGTGTCAGAATCCCACATCGAAGTATCGGATGAATGCCCGCTCACACTTCTTAATTGGTTAATAATCTGTTGGCCACACTCGTCATCAGATGACGACGCATAACCTAAACCTCTATTATGAGTGTAATAATTATCCGGTTTTCCTTTTGGTACATAGGTAGAACGGGGTGAAACCCTAATTCCTTGACCAAAATAAAGACCTTCACCGAGCGAGAGATCATAGCCTTGTCTCTCCATGTAATCATTTGCTTGTGAACTATACCGAGAGAAATGCTGTCCTGGCTTTTCTTCATCTGAGTTACTATCCAAGAAAAGATTAGGAGTTGGGGATGGATTCCCTTTCCCAAAGATTATTTCCTTCTCACCCCCTGTCTTTGTAGGTAGGATCACCGTTGTCCCGGCTGAATTTTGCAAATATTTCGTCATCATGCAAGATGAGCGAATCGGCATGTGTAGGTTAGGATCATCATACAACTCCTGCATTACATTATCGAGACAATACGAGTACTCTAAATCATTATTTATTATTTCATCGGCAAGTTGCCAGTTACAACTTTCTTCCGACGATTCATCACCGTCAAGATCGATTACAAGAGGTTCAATATCATTTAATACAAGACCTTCACTATAATCGAGCCCAGTTTCGGTATCAGCTTCTTCTCCGCTGTCCGTACCATGGGCCGATGGTTCAGTTTCGGACTCAGCACCATACAGAAGGGAGTCAGTAAAATAATTTTCTAACCCCTTGAATGGTTGTTTATCCGCGACCACCGTCTTGACCTCCTCATTAGTGTCGACATACTTCAAACACTGATGGAGGGTGGAAGGAACTATAAGATTACCGTGGATCCATGGACGCCCCAATAGTAAGTTATAGGAAGTCTTTGCATCGATCACATAGCAGGTGACTTCAGATCTCAAATCTCCAAGTTGACACTTCACCCGGATTTTTCCCAACGGTCTTGATCCACTAGTATTGAACCCGTAGATCACCGTTCCTGTAAATGCTAACTTGCTGGCGGGAATTCCGAGGTGGTACATCAACCAAAGTGGCATGATGCTTACAGTGGAACCCGGATCTACTTGGATCCGGTTGACCATGCTCGAACCGATATATCCAGTAAAATATAACGGTCTATCATGCTTCGAATTCCTGACTTGCATATCTTCTTTTGTGAAAGCGATGCAAGGGAATTTAGTGGCTGCCAGATTGCAATGCTGCACCGACGACTCTGGCTTTTCAGGAGTTGGTTTGATCTGAGTGAGGAATACCTCAGAATCAGCCAATGCTTCTTGTAAAGCTTCCCTAGTTTCTTTCGAAAGGCGAAGCAACTCGTATAGCGTGATCCTTGCTGGGATATTAGCTAATTGAGTCATGACGTCGAAGCGGAATGGAGTATTTGAACTTTCCGGTTTGTCTCGTCCAATAGGTTTGTTGAAACGAGACTGCTTCGGAAGTTGAACTTCTTTGGGTTGAGGTTCTTTTCCTTTTTGTTTAACCACTTTCTGAGTTTTCTCAATTGGTATGGGCGGGGTGGTAACCACCCCCAGTTCTGCAAGAGTTTTACCATTAGGATTAGAAGTTTCAGGATATTGGTAATGATATTCATTTCCACCCCTTGTTGCGAAAACTTCCTGCTCTTCATCAGAAAATGGTAGAGCTGCTATCTTTTCGTCGTCTTGCTCCGGAATTGCCGAGGCTCCGTAACAGGACTTCTCCTTTCCTTTACCCTTTGATTTCTTTTTTGACGTGGATGTCGTCCACTGTTCATCTTCAAGCAAATCCGGATGAACCCAAAGGATTTCGCCGTTAGGGGCCGTGTGTGATACTAGCCCTTTTTGGCGTTGTCCGTGAGGGTCATCGTTGATGGTTTGCATCTTTACTTCTGACACTGGCTCGACTTGGAACCAGGACAAAGGAACCGACCCGAAGCTAATGGAGACCGCGTTTGCGCCCACCTTCTTCTCTTTTGGCTTTGGTGTCACAATACCAACATCAATTAAGGTTTGTATTTTGTCCTTCAAGACATAACTCGCCTTAGTGGGATGATGGACCCTTCTGTGATATGCACAGTATTTTGGGTCGTTAATCTTATTCGCTTCTTCTTGGTTTGTGACCGGTGGAAGCTTAATCTTGTTATTCTCTAGTAGGTACTTGAAGATAACTGGAACTTCATCATCTTTGAAAGAATATTCCTTCGGGAATCTGGGCTCAGAGGGTTTAAACTGCTTCTGAGGCTGTTGACTCTGATTCGGTGCCAGCTGGAATGATGAATGCTGCGGTTGTGGTTGTGGCGGTTGTTGTGACGTTTGGTGTGCGTCAACAGCAGCTCCCGACCCTCTTCCTCTGCCTCGAGAATTGAAGTTCTGTTTCTGATTTTGACTGTTAGCTGGTGGCTGACCTCTCTCTAAATTCCTCCTCTTGAGAAACCGTTCGGCTTGCTCACCTCTAACCTTCAACTCCTTCCAAGTTTTAGAGGGTACAACCCTCATTATCTCCAGCACATCCAAAGACAAGTTGTTATGGCATGTCTGTAAGATAAACTCCTCTATGAGTGGATCTCGGCAGTTCACCGCCTTGTTCCGGAACCGTTTGACAAAGACGTCAACTGATTCCCCATTCTTCTGCTTCTCATCCAACAACGAGCCAATGGAGACCTCTGTATCGTCGTTAAAAAAGTTGGTGAGAAACAGTTCTTCCATATCTCCCCAGCTATTGATGCTTCCAGGTTTCAGGCGTCGGTACCAATCGAAGGCAGACCCACGTAGGGTTCCTACTAATGACCGAACCATCAGGGCTTCATTTCCTGATATTGCGCCGAGATGTGACTTGAAATAGATCAAGTGCTGAGTTGGTGAACCCCTGCCATCAAAAGGAGTAAAGTTAATCAAATTAAATTTTGGGGGATAAGGAATCAAATCCCACTCCCTCGGATACGGGTATGGAATGCCCGTTTTCTTCACTTCTTGAGCTGTCATCAAGGCGTTGACTTTGCTCTCGAGGTCCTGTATCTTCTTGTCTTCCTCTTCAGTCTTCTTCAGATGAACTTGAAGAGTTGATTTAGCTGGACCGCTTCCAGAATCGTCTCTATCTGGAGGGGGATCATCAAAGATAGTCTCATCTTCTTTGTCATCATCCTCAGCTATATGTACAGGTTTGACATACCGTTTACTGGACTCTGCCTTCTGGCTTGATTCCGGTTGGTGCTGTTGAGCCTGCAAGTCTCGTACCTGCTGCATTGTCAACTCCATTTCCGTTTTGATTTTGGCTCTGATTTCTTCGCGTTGTTTGGCCAACGCTTCTTGCAGTATCTGAGCCAACTGGTCTGGCGTGATCGCGAACGATTCCCTCGCTTGCCCAACGCTGGATGCAGTACCGTCCGAAGCAATAGCAGAGCAAGTATCTGATAATTCTTCTTCTGACGATAAGCCTTCATGCATCCTTTTGTAATCTCGGCGTCGGTTAGCCCTCCGTTGTAACCGCTCCATTCTTTGAGAAAGACCTCGCTCAACTCTTCCTTCTGAAGAGAAATCAGGGTCCGGATTGACTAACGGTTGTTTTCCTCTGCCGGTCATGTTAATGGTGACCTCAGGGAATTCATCTTGTTGCCTTGTAGGTTTCCTCTGGTTGAAACATCTCATCTTGGGTTTTGACGTTTCTGTCGAAAGTCTTTGGAATACGGAAACTCGTTTTGGGGTTTGTGAGCAACCGCATTCCGTCAACACCGCTTTGATGAGTCTCTCGCATGCGCAATGCGATTCATCTTCTCGGACAATCCTTTTTCTTGATTTACTGTTCTGATAGTACAGCTCATCACTACCGTGATTTGAGCAACCTATCTTTGGTTTGCGAACCTTGTTAACATACGCAGGACGATTATTCGTCGCTCGTGGGCGATCCAAGGTTAAATTTTTAAATACACCCCCTTGCGGGGGTGGAGTCTTCACGGGTCCTAGACGATCATGAACTGGTATTCTCTTGTCTTGGACCGGGTTAATTCTGACCGGTGGGTGTTTGCGACCCCCTGTGTAAGAAACCACCAAGGGTTTGTTTGCTGGACTTGGATTTTCTTTAACTGGGGCTTTGCCTCGATCATCAGCTAAAGGACCGAGGCGATCCGCCATTGTAACTTTGAATTTGGACAAATCTGGGCTAACCCAGGGTTTCACTGGTGATGAAGCAGACGCTGTTGCAGTAGAAGGACCAGGATTTGGTGTAGATGGAACCACAGATACAGTCTGGTGACGACGATGAACATCACGGCCACTTAAAGTGCCGCGGCAGTCAGAACTGTCGCGGTTGAGCAGATTGCCGCGGCAGCCTTGACTGCCGCGGTCGAAAACGTTGCCGCGGCAGTTTGTGCTGCCGCGGTTGCAGACTATATCGTTCTGTACTTTCTGGGTATTTTCAGTCTTGGGAACCCAAATTTTACAATTTTTTGGTGTTTTTTTCAGACATCATTTCCTTCTTGTTCTTTTGATCTTGTTGACGAAGTGCACGGGCACGAGCGGCTTTTACCTTACGCCGTTGAATCCGTTCTTTCAGGGTTGAACGAGCCCTTTTGACTAGGGTCCATTCTTCCTTTGTAAGTTTTGCAGAAACATGGTTATCTTGTCTTTGAGGCAACTGAACCACCTTTCGATTCCTGGACTTTAGGTCCGTATAGTAGTGGACCCCGTCAGTTTGTTGCATGGCCTTAGCCAGTTGTCGAGCACGTCGTTGGCGCTGTCTTTGACGAGCTCTCTTCGTCAACACCGGGGAACTATCCATCAATGACTCCTTAATGGGGGCGGAGTCTTTTGGAGCAGAAGTGTTGTAGACAGATTCTTCAGCAACAATTGGGCAAGAATCTTCATCTACGGCCTTCTTAGGCGTCGTGGACTTGTAAGCTTTCTTAGGAGAAGAAATCTTCCTGCACCTACGGGACGAGGAAGATTTTGCGGATGAGGATGACAAGTATTCCTCGAATTTGGCCTGATCGAATTCGTATTCGATCTCTTCAGTAACGATAATCTTTATCGGCTGCGACACGGCGGCCTCGGCAGCGAGGCCGCTGGCTCCCACTGTGGTCGCCAGTTTGTTTTCAGCAAAAGTTGATTCCATTGTAGATTCCATTAATCTTCTTTCGATTACAGAGAAATTACAATGAAAATAAGAAAAATTACAACTCTTGAAGAAAATAACACAGAGTTCGTTTATCGAAAACTGCTTTGTGGGACTTTGCTTGTGCCGGGAGTGCTTTGGCTCGTTGACCACCGATTCGAAGATCGTGAGGTTGTATTGAGATCCTTCCTTCGTTTATCGAAGTAGGGATTTGAAGTGAGTATCTTATCGATGTAAGATATTCACTCTTCCAAAGATCAAGTCTGAGCTAGATCTCTAGGAATCACCGAATGATGCTTGTCAAAGGGTGAAAATTCTCTCTTTCTTCCTCAAAATCTCCAAAAGCTCAAGTCTCTTTTGCTCAAATCTGCTCTCTGTCCTTTATTTCGTGTTTAGGAGGGTATTTATAGGGGTAGAAGTGCACCACAGCGAACATGGGGTGAAATAACTGCCCA
The DNA here is from genome assembly GCA_022839385.1 of Asparagus kiusianus. Taxonomy (NCBI): domain Eukaryota; kingdom Viridiplantae; phylum Streptophyta; class Magnoliopsida; order Asparagales; family Asparagaceae; genus Asparagus; species Asparagus kiusianus. Next base: position 89,518 of record BQKN01064700.1, read on the forward strand.
AGTGTTTACTCTTTGGCCGCTGCAGTCTACACTGCCGCGGCTATTGGCGCGACAGTATAGGCTGCCGCGGCCGAAGAGGTAGTTACCAGCACGTTCCATCGTGTTTGAAACCGCTCTCCCACGATCTTTAACCACTTGTTTACGTGGTTTAACAGCTTTTCCACGTCAGCACACGTTCTATTTCTGATATATCGCCACGTGGACTTCAGAAACCATCGTATAACTGCCTCGTAACCGTCACAACACTCTTATAAAACAGCCGCGGCACCTTAGGTTGTAGCGCCTAAGCCGCGACACTGTATACTGCCGCGCCTTGGCCGCGGCACCATGGGTCGCCGCGCCTTAGCCGCGGCACTCTATCCTGCCGCGTCTTAGCCGCGGCACTCTGTCTTGTCGCTCCAGCATATGTTGTTTGATGACGTGTAAATTGTTCTTCCATGTTGTTTTGATTGGTATTTGGATGTCTGTAAGTATTTTTTGATGCCTACAACCACCTCAATCACCTTCTTTGTCAGACTCTCAAGATAATTAAGAGAAATCTTAAGGAAATCTAGCACGTCTGTGGGACTCGAAGCAGTGATGGGAGACGGTACAGAAATTTCTAAAGATACTGAGCCAAGTAAAAGACCAGCAGGTGATTTTGGCGTAGTAGCTTGGGAGGGAACGTTGACATCCAGCTGAGATGGACTCGTTTGAAGAACTATAAGTTCCCCCGCTCCAGATGATCTTAGCACGTCTACAACTTCTGTAGAGGCTAAAGAAATTGTCAATAAGGTTGTCGGTGGGAGAGTTATCGTTGAGAGCTCCAAGCAAGGTGGTTCTGATGCCTGAGCTGGTGGTAGCATAGGCTGTTGTGTCGAAGGAGGGATGACAACGCTTGCCTCGTGTATCATAGGATCTATATGAGAAAATTGTTTAGATATACAATAAAGACTGGTTGTAAATCAAAACAAACGACACTTACCCGTGAGAGGCAAAGGGATGTAGGGCGACGCTTTGTCTGAAGAAGATGGTGGTCGAATATCCCACTCCCCGGGATCATCGCTGTCATCACCTAAATTGTCATTGTTCTCATTACTCCTGCTTTGGTCGCCATCACCATCTGTATCATTTGAACCATCGCTATGATCCGTAGGCTCCTCTTCGTCTACAGGGGGAAATGCCGGCGCATCCTCAGTGACGGTAGGTTTCGATATGACTCCAGTAGTAGGGCTGGGCTGTGTGTCTCCTACAGGGGGTAATAGCACAAAAGCGGAACGAGACTTGTCTGTTACCAAGTCTTGTTCGGCAGCCATCGTAGATTCTTGGACCGGAGGCCTATCTTCTTCAACGCGAGGGGTAGTAGAGGAAGTATCGTGAAGTGTGTCTTCAGGGGCAAACTCCATACCCCTACAAATGATTCATCCCCACGTTCTTCTTCATTCAATGAATGGGCAGAAGAGGCAGGGCCTCCTAAAGCGGGACCAACGCTAGGGAGACCAGGCTGAGGCGAGAGTCCTATAGCAGTTGACTCTCGCTCTTCCTCTTCGGCATGCCATGCTTTCTGAGCATCTGACATGAGCTTAGAAGCAGGGGGCTCGAGCGCTAACTTCCGACGAGCTCGTTTGTCATATTTAGCTTCTTCAGCCGGATCTAGTGCTCTTTTTCCAGTGGCGCTCTTACTCCGAGTCTGGACTCTTGAAGGTTCTACCTCGTGAGCATCCGGCATCCTGACCTCTTCCTGAACTCCCTCTGGTGATTGACGCTGTTCGTCCTCTGTAATCGCCATTTCATATGATAAATATTCGTTAGCACCCCGGGCATGGAACCTTTTAGCACTCCTCTTTGAAGCATACTATTTGCGGATGGCTCTCAAGCAAGAGGTATTCATGTTGTAAGCTGAAATTTGGGAGGCAGCTTGGTACCACGTGCAAAAACTTAAAGAAGTACGAAGGTTAGGCATCTTATGCGGTAGTCAGAATTTTGCTCCCGTACATCCTGCTACCGAGTAGTACCAAGCTCTTGCTCCTTCATACACGTTACCTGTGTACACAAGAGAGGGGTTTGGATTCCCGACGTATATCTGATCATAGCCAAATTGTCGAGAAAAGCGATAAGGCTGATATGGTTCGATAAAACACTTTCTCCCTTGCCGAAAAATAAGATAACCTGGGCGAATATTTATGAGCCAACAGAAGGCACCTCTACTGAGTATGGTGAAAGAGTTTCGTCCCGGAGTGTCTTGATGGAGTTCTCCATACGCACCGCCCTCGAAAACGGGAAATTTGCAAGCGATCTCGAAATTATGGTCCCGCCTAAATATTTCTCGGAATTTAACTTGATACCAACCGACCCATTGAGCAGTTTCTAATTGCTGAACAAGAGGAGCCGAGGTGTCACTCGACTCAGGAGTTGACATTATCGAAGGGCAGTGCAACACAAACCAGGATACCAAATAAATATATGGCATTGGCTCTCGAGGAGTCGGAGTTTGAATGATAGTCTTCCCATCTGAGTCCAATTTCTTGACGGTAACAAATTCAGAGGTGAGTTCCCGCAAACCACTCTGAAAGCAGCACACCATGGCTAAGAGAAGATTTAGGGGTCGTCCATGAGCTAAAAGTACAGTGGGGTATAACACCTCTACCGTAATAGCATCCACCGGCCTGGTGGGTACCACACATCGCTTCAACCAAAGAGTAAGAAAACCCGCGAACAGGGCTATGTTGGAGATTGGAACTTCTGCTTGATAATGGAAGCTTTCAAAGGTGGTAAAAGCGAGGAAGACATCCTCCTCTACCTCGCAAGTGTAGTGGGAGGTCGCGTCATTGATACGCTCGTTGATTTCTTCAAAAGTACTGGCGGCTAAACGAGTCACCTCAGTTTCCTTGTCCTACAGATTTCGAAAAAGATATTCTGCCCATTGTCCTTGTTTCACACCACTGGCCCTTTTCCCAGTGATTTGTGCACAGATCTGGAAATGGCACATCAATTCCCAATAAGTGCCATAGATGTCGGGGGCACCTTGCTTTAGGATCTCCAATTCCCTGTTTCCAAGGACGAACTCCTCATAAGGCAGCTCTCCAAAAGACAAGCCAGAAATTTCAAACATCTCATGAAGAGCGAAGCTTAATTCACCAGCAGGAGTGAAAAATGTACCGGTGTGAGGATTATAAAATTCAAGCATAGCAAAAAGTCCGCTGTAATTTGGGGAAATCCCATATCAAGTAGCCGTTATTGAAGTCCTCAGCTCTTAAATCCTCAAAGGTTCTTCCAGCTCCTCCAAGACAAAATTTATCATCCGGGCCCACCAGTCTGTTTCACTCGAATGTACCCACGTTAGAGTCCTAAAGTCTTGAGCAGGGAACTCTCCTTTGACAGAGATAAATTTTCTAATGAAGACCTCCGCCAGTTTAGCGGGTTCGCCGACGGGATGTTCCTTCTTGAATAAACCTGGTTTCAGGGCCACAAATTGATTAAAACAAGCTGGGTGAGTGCCTCGAGGAATAATATGCCCAGTGGCAACACCTCCCTGGTCCTGAACAAGTTCCCAATTCATTGACCGTGGGATAGAAGTGCACTGATAATAAGAAATCAGCCACATTCGCTCTAAGTTGGGGAGGAAAAGACGACGATTGTTGACAGCCCTCAGCCATTTGTAGTTTCCTGCCGACATCCGCTTAGGGTCCATTTTAACAGAATCCCCGAAGAGGAAGGATGGTTTCTTTAAAATCTCACGTTCGGCGGTTTTAAATTTAGCATCTGTGACTAAGGACCTGAGAGTCTCGGGGAAAGCTTGAGTAATGAGTTTCACCCGCTCCTTGTTGGTATCCTGGAAAGCTGGGTACTCAAAACGAAAACTGAAGATTGTATTTTTTTCGCACCTCCCGCATGACCGAAATAATGGTTGAAAGAAAGAGGCTCGTTGGAATAGCACACTGCAAATAGAAAAGTCAGTCAGTTAAACTCAGGAGTCTAACTCAAGAAGGCAAATTCTGGATCTATGTCCAAAATGATAAGTCAGGGCTTCAACCTGTGTCCGGAATCTTAAACGCAAGGTCCAAACCCGCGTCCAGAATTTTAAAAGCGAGCGCAAGGCCCAGACCCGCATCCAGGTCCCAAAACGTAGGGTCTTAACCTGCGTCTAAAATCCCAAAACGCAGGGTCTCAGCCTGCATTCAAAATTTGAAACGCAAGGTCTGAACCTGCGTTGAAATATCAAGAACGATGGAGCTAACCATGCGTTTTTAAGACCGAGAAACGTTAAGTATGATCTTTATGTTCTAATAGGGGAAGGCAGAACCCCCAATCAAAAATCGAAAGGAAGGAATCTGTTAAAATAGCTTTCAATCACCCAGACTTACCGTTAATTGAGGAAGTCGGAGACGTCGGGGCGGCGGCTTGAACATCTCCAGAGGTCTTAGCCGAAGGAGCACCCTGAGTTTGGACGATCTTGGATTTGGAGGCCATTCTCTTCTTGGGAGCCATTATAATAGTGACGAAGAAGATGTAGAATGGATTAACGAAAGATTTAAGGATGGATTTCTCTTTTGTTGAAGCGCTGGAGAAGATGAACAGGAACCCTATTAAGCAGTCGATAGGAAATCAAGGAAGAGAAAAGTCGAGTGACTTTTTGATTTGACCTAAGTGGTCTATTTATATACAGCTGTAGTGGTCAAATCAGCGCGGGATTTTAGGCGAAAATCCCACCCGAAACGTGATTTTTGCATTTTTAAATTAGAGGAGTTATCTTCTAAACGCATCACCGCACTCGGTTTGTTAAACGGATCATCCGATCACATAATTAACCCTTTCAAAGAGGTTAATATTCCAAGTGATGACGATATAGTGGATTCCTCCTAGGCTGTCCTCCTGACTAAGCTGGGGATGAAGTTCTTCTCATACAGGCTTGTGATTCTCTCTGTCTATGACAATAGATTTGTCTTAAGCCAGGAAGTGCTCAACCTCCCTGAAGATGACGAACTTGGTCAAACAAGCTAAAGTCCAAGTCATTATGGATGAACTAAAATGACGTCATCGAATTTGTCTAAGACCCTGAGATGCTCCAATCAGTCTGCGATGAGGTGTATTCAATCAACAAAATTTTGGGATCCAAAGTATTTTGAAAATTCATCCTAGTCAATCGCGAACTTTCAAAAACTTTGGAGGGGGTTCTGTAGGCTGTCTAAAAAATCACAATAGATAGCTAGTCCCCGTCAAGCCACAATTAAGATGGTTACAATCAGACGACTTTCTTATTACCAAAGGAAAGCTGTAATCAAAGGATGCCCCTATGGATCATGGAGAAATTACAAGCCAATGATTCCTTCAAACCGAGAGGTAGAATTCATCCCTACAGTCAAAACACAAATGGCTACGTTCCAAAAGTCACAGCAACGCAATCATTGCATCCTCAGCTATCAACACAGCCCCATATTAGAGATGATTGATCTTGATGGCTACGACAACAACATGACTAATATTATGTTAGCAACTATCAGAGGTGCTTATGAGTAGTGTAATGATTTTAGAAAAGTGGAAAGATCTAGAGACTACGTGAACAGTCTTATTAAAAGCTCGCCATATCGGGGCCTGCAGTTGATAGAGCGTTATTGGGATGCCTCAAGTGTCACAAATGGCCTGAATAGAGCCTTCCCAACTTATCAGTGGTGTCATCCATATATAAAGACAGAAAGGAGAAACGCAGCTTCTAAAAGCTACAGAAAACAGCTTCATCCGTTGTAAACGCAGCTTAAACCGCTGCAGAACGCATCTCCAACCGCTGCAGAACGCAGCTCCAACCGCTGCAGAACGCAGCTCCAACCGCTGCAGAACGCAGTTTCATATCGCTACGAAACACACTTCCAGATGCTGCGTTTAAATACAAAATCTATGCCAGAACGCAAGTCAAGGTTTTGACTCATTCAAACGTGATCGTAACAACTTCGAAACTGTTCTTCACCCACGATTTGGGGAGTTGTTTACGTGGGTTGTTACACCCGATTAATGGGGCAACTAAACCCCCATTTAGGCGCGGATTATGGGGGCAGTTACACCCCTAATCCCCCTAAAAATATCAACAAACTCAACAGAGTTAAGGATCGGATTTTGGGAGGTCAGAAGAGATTTTCTAGAATCAGATCGGGGAGAATTTACGAGGATTGGATCTTTACACAATCGGAAGGCAACTATCTTCAATAGAAGGTTTCCAGACATTTGATACTTGGCTTATTAACCGAATTACTTCGGTTCAAACAACTCTTTTCTTATTAGAATTTGTTACTCATTCTGAGCTACAATACTCGTCGAGAGTTCTTGAGCAGTTTAACCAGACAGGTCATTTGTTCCAGCGAATTGAGATTTTCGGATCGTCAACGGAGAGCAAGTTCGACGCGAGCATTCGAAGGAAACACTCCATCTCCACCGTGAAGAACCCAGATTTAAATAAAGGGAAGAATTCAGATCATTCTCTTCTCTTTTGTATTCAGGAAATCCAATTGTAATCGAGAGTTGAGGGATTTGTAAACATTCTTTTTCTAAATAGTTAGAGAGAATAAAATCAAACATAATCCTTTCATTATTTTCTTATTGCAAATTTTCCACCAAACACCGATTATGAGAGCAAGTTTGTGGGATTGCTCATATTTATGAGCATGTGGCAGACAGGGGAGTGTCAGGCTTAGATGTTTCTGATGGGACTTCGCCCATGTCGTCGTTATCATCTATCCAGATAATTTCATTTAGTGTGGGAGGTGGCCAATGCCGCTATAGCACAGGAGACAGAGACCGCCATACTCTAGAAGAGCAAGGAAGGGAACGCTATAGCAAGATAGGCTGGAGATAAGGGCAAAGACGAGATCATTTTCAGGACTCATAGGACCCTAACAGTAGGGCAATGGTTCACAGTAGTAGGGTCCCCAAAAGAAGGGACCATGATAGGATCAGAGGGCGCCACAACAACGCAGATTTTAGGGTGCTTGTTACAATCGCCGAAGTTTGCACAGAGCCGTAGAGTGTCGTAGTGCACCAGCAAGAGGCCAGCAGGGAAAGAATCAGTGTTAGCAGCAGCAGAACCAAGGATAAGACCGAGGCTAGGGCCAGCAATTGAGACTTGAGGCACCGCCAATAGTTCTGAGGATTGAAGGGCCAACAGGACAGGTCAGAGCCATTAAGGAGATTCCTCAGGGACAGATGGTCCTGTATACCGTAGAGCCCTCAACGCAGCAGTCCGCAGCTTCAGGCAGAGTATTTATAGTCATACCGCGTGATCATGGTGCAAGTGGGGCCGTTGTGGAAGGTACGTTGCTTGTGAACTCCTTCCTAGCCCATATTCTTTTCGATTCAAGAGCATCGCATTCTTTAATCTCTTATACATTCATGATTAAACTCCAGCTAGTTGCACAGCCTCTAGATATTCCTTTGTCAGTTTTCACCCCTCTAGGTGATGTGTCGTTACTAGAGAGCATCTGTAGGAGATGTCTCGTCAGCTTAGATGAGTCCGAATTTGTGATTGATTTGGTCATTTTGCATATGTCTAAGTTGGACGTGATTCTCGATATGGATTAGCTATCCTCCTACCATATTAGTATCGACTTTTTTGCAAAAACAGTCAGTTTGTGAGCATCCGATGGGAACTAATTAGTTATAGAGACCTCGTAGGGTAACCAGTTTGCAGAGTCATTTCTAGCATATGTCAAGGAGGTGTTGTTTCGAGATCAGGGTGCAGATTTGAGTGAGACCAGAGTCATCTCAGAGTATATCTTTTAGGACATACATGGATTACCTCCAGTAAGAGAGGTTAAGTTCTGCATCGAGTTGCAGCCGGGCACAACACCGATCTCTCGTGCACCTTATCGTATAGCACCTGCTGAGATGAGGGAGCTACAGATTCAGCTAGATGAGCTATTGTCTCAGGGTTTTATTCACCGGAGTCACTCTCCGTGAGGAGCACCGGTCCTCTTCGCGAAGAAGAAGGACGACAACATGCGTTTGTGTATTGATTATTGTGAGTTGAATAAGGTCACCATCCGAAACATATATCCACTACTGAGGATTGTTGACTTATTCGACCAGTTACAGGGAGCGTAGTGTTTCTCAAAGATCAATCTTTGTTCTGGTTATCATCAGTTGCGAGTTCGAGAGATAGATATTTCTAAGACCGCCTTTCTGACTTGATATAGGTCTTTCGAGTTTCTTGTCATGCTATTTAGGCTGATTAATGTACCCGCGGTATTCATGGATTTGATGAATCAGGTTTTTCCATCCATACTTGGACCAGTTCGTGATCGTGTTTATCAACGACATCCTTAGTTACTCGAGATCGGAGGTCGAGCATGAGCAACATCTTCGATTAGTGTTCGCGTGGAAAATCGTGTTATTCTTCATTGATGATTCTGTTACAACTTTGACAACAACTTTATGCGTTTACAAAGAGATCCGGTCTTTTTATAAGATCCGGCTTACAACAAAATCAAAACAAAGAAATAAAGATTACAACTTTCCTTGAACAAATCACGAGTTTCCTGTTTTGCGGTCCCTTGCTTTGTGGGGTTCTTCGCCTATGCCGGGGTTGAGTACCGTGGACCACCGCGCAATCTCGATCTGAACAGATCTACGTGGTATAACGGGTACTATCCCACCAAGGAGATAGTAGCCGAGAGGGATCGTTTCACCAAGGAAACGCTCGCTCTAATCTCGGGATCTAAGAACCAAGCTTAGATCCGGAGTAGTATCACGTAGATCTGGTTATCCAAGTCTTCAAGCCTTTACAATTCGAGTTGAGGTCGCAATCCGGCAGAGTTTCGGCTCTTCAGAAGTTTCAGAAAAAGTCCTCCCAAATGAACGAGTGCCAGGCCTATTTATAGGCACTCAAGACTGTGCCTTTGGCACAAAAACCGCCTAGCCACCTCTGGGTGGCTCGGCCATAGCCGAGCCACCCAGGGGTGGCTCGGCCATAGCCGAGCCACCTCAGGGTGGCTCGGCCTTGGCCGAGCCACCTTAGGGTGGTTCGGTTCGGGCCGAGTTCCCCCAGGTGCGCTGGTTTCGTCGTTTTCCGGTGTTTCCGGTTCTCCGTTGTTCGGGTTTGATTCGGTTTCTGGAATCGACTCACTGACTTGATTCCAAATATGGCAGTTAATCTGTTTCTGAGTTCGAGTCCGGGATTGGTCTTGATTCGATCGTTATATCACCGAGTTCGCTCTTGTTTAGATGACTCGGTGATTCCCCGAAACGTTGGTTCGATTCCACGTGCGTACGTGTTCCATTGTTCGTGTGCCTTGTCGCCTCGACCCTTCGTTGATTCGTTCAGGTCTTGATTCGATTCCCCGAATCTTCATTTGGCAGTAGCTCCGCTTCGGTGTTTGAGTTCAAGTCCGTTTTGTTGTTGGACGACTCGTTAACTTTCCGAACCGTTGGTTTGGTCGCGCACGCGAACGTATTCCGTTGCTTGCGTGCCTCGTCGCCTCGTCGCTCGAATGTCCGTTGTTTTGTCGAATCATCGTGCTGAGCTAAGCTAAGGGACCTATAGGCAATTTTATACGCCTACAGATACCCCCTCCAAAGTGTTTCAGTCTCGTTCTTTTATAGAAGAGTCTGGAATACTTTGGATGTGATCGTCCCAACCTTGAGTCGGTATAACGGGACCTTGGAATGGCTTCTGTTCTGGCTTCCTTCAATTCCACCAGGTCATTCAGTGCTTTGTAGAACGCCTGTGAGGATTTCGGTGCTGCATTTATTGTCTGACCGTCGTCGGAATTTGAACTTGAAGTCGATTCCTAGTTTTCCAATCATTAGCTTGTGTTGGTTGGTTCAACGTGCAACTTTCGTTCGATTGTCGGCGTCGAGTCTTCTTTTGAGACGCGTTGTCCGGCGTCGTGTTATTGAGTTATCCTTAAGAATATTCTCCAGGAACTTCTCAATAAAAATAGGGAATAGTTTATACTTGTATACCTTATTGGAGTATTTCCGTGCTCAAAATGAGCTGAACCGGCTTGAAAATGAGCCAAAAAAGGCAGTATTTGGGGCTCAAAAATCTTTCCAAACCTTCCGAATATGTGAGAGAGGGATTAAATAGGTGAGGAACTGAACCATAGATCGATCTGAAGTCATTTCGATGCTTAATCCAGCTCCAATTTGAGTTCTGGTTCGAATTTGGTTCAAACTGGTTCGAAATTGGTTCAAACTGGTCCAATCTGGTCCATTCAGACTCAATTTGGCTCATTCTGGCTCAGTCTGATCCACTCTGGCTTGGTCAGGTCCAGCCAGGTTCAATCTGGCTCAATCTGGCCCATTCGGGCTCATTCTGACTCAGTCTGGTCCAACTTGGGCTTGGTCTGGTCCAACCTGGTCTGGTCTGGTTCAACCAGATCTGGTTCAAGGCTATAAAAGAGGGATTTTTCTCTCTTTTTCCTTTCTTTTCTTCCTCCTCTCTAGGGCCGGCCCCCCCCCCCCTTGTCCTCTTTTTGATTTTTCTCTTCCCTCGAGCGTCTTTTCTCCTCGAAACTTTGATAATTGTCCTGGATCTAGGCTTCCTTTTGATCTTGGACTGAAAAATCCCTCAAAAATTCAATTTTTTAGAATTTCTTTCAGGCCCCTCGAGCGCGTGCTGAGAGTTTCCAAAAAGGTCTCATTTTTGTTGGATCTCTAGCCTTTCTTCAGGTAAGTCTCCCACAATTATGATCTTTTTCATGCTCAATTTAATTTATGCATTTGTAGGATCATATGTGAGGGTTGAGGGTGTGATTTGACGCCTCTATTTAATCTTTTAGAGGTGTAGATCTGATAAAAAAGTGATCTTTTTTCTAGATCTGACCTCTTTTAATTTATTTTGCAGCTCGTCATGCCGCGTTCTTCGAGAGGTCGTTCCCCTGCCATGTCAGCTGATGGTGCGCCGCCTTCCTACGCCGGTGAGCTATTTTTGGCAATATTTGGAAATTTACAAATTAGTCCTTTTTTCTTAAAAATTTGTAAATTGGTCCTTTTACCCCACGTTGTTCTCCTTGGCGAGGCAATCGGGAAGAGCCTTGATTCTCCTTGGTGAGGGTCAACGCTTTGGCATTTTTGGGAATTTTGCAAATTAACCCCTTTTTTCTGAGAATTTGCGAACTGGTCCCTGTTTTACCCCACGTTGTTCTCCTTGGCGAGGCAATCGGGAAGAGCCTTGATTCTCCTTGGTGAGGATCGACGCTTTAAAGATATGTTTTGCTTGGTCAAAACCATATCTCAAAATAAAGGGGGCGAATTGACGCTGCATTGCGCTTCATAAGGCAGGGATCCTCGATGCACCCTATCTTATGATTGCACAATGTGGCCAAATCGTCTCACCCTTTATAAGGCAATGACTCTATCTTAGCTATTTGTAAGATGAGTTCAATTTCCTTTTATAACCGAGACTAACCCGTGTTTAATTGTCTATTCTGCAGTAGGGTACCCTTCTGGATCGTTCTCAGCCCACGCAGTCTATGGGCGTCGTGGCGATCATTATTCGACCTCTGACAATCCTTCCCCTATTCCAGCTACTCCTCAGTTTGCTTCGGGCACGTCGACTGAGGTTGCCCAGGTGGTGAGGGAAGGTGGTCATCGAGCTATTCGCCAGCTGATCACAGATGCTCCTTTTGTGAAGGACGCCAGCTCTACCCAGCCTTTCCGGAAGAGCGATTTCCTATTTGGTGATTCTGTCGATGACCCAGAAGCCGTGTTCATTGACGCTGAGCAGTGGCTTCACAAGACCGGCGGTGCCTTCATATACTTGCCGGAAATTCCTCGACATCGCTCGTTGACTGAGCTCAGGTGTCAGGCCGTGACGCGCGAGATGTCGTGGCGTTTGACAGTGGATCATGAGAGCGTCCATTGCGGCTATATCACCCATCAGGCAGCTCCTGGTTCAAGCAGGAGTCACATCACCGGATTGCATCCCGGAGTGTTGGGACTGGATGCACCACCACGTAACGAGTTTCTCGCCACTGCTTCGACTTTGAGGAATCGCCTCGCTGCCCTAGGACGGGAGATGCCTGCGACTCGTCACAGGATTTATGGTTGGGTCCACTCTTCGGACAAGTCTTGGTGGAGTCGCATGACGACATACGTCTTGAGCCGCTGGGGCGAGGAGTTGCACGCTTGCGGTTTGTATACCGCCGTTCGTGCCACAATGTATGGCCTGCCTGTCAGTTTGAGACATTTCTGTGCTTTGTTCGAGTTATATAATCCAGACTCGAACACTTTTCTGACCCGTCAGGGGGAGTTGGGCTTGGCTCTTCATGAGATGCATAGGATTTCTGGCTTGACCATGGGGCAGATGTTATACCAGGAGTATTTCCCTTCCAGTCATGAGTTGAGTCAGCTGAAGGATCGCATGCCCGACCGTTACGAGACTCTATGGGATCTCACTTGCCATTACCATATCGCTTTGGCGCAGTCTGAGCCTTTAGCCAAGAGGGCGAAGGCCTCTGTGAGTCTGAAGCAGTTCGCGAACTATTTGTTCAAGAACTTGGAGAGCAGCTCTGGCGAGGATATTTGTGAGTTGGCCCCACTCATTCCTTCAGAGGTGAACCATCTACTGAAGAAGATTGATGCTCATTCCTATACCACCAGCAGTCCTGAGGGTGGCTTTCCTGCGAAGACCAAGTTCAGATCTTTCTTATGGCATGCGACCACACCGATTCAGCCGATGACTCTTCTTGCCGGCTTTCTTGCTATCTGGTTGAAGAAGTGTGTGGTTCCATACCAGTCTGGGGACGCCTTGCCCTTGGAGGTACTTTTCCCAGCAGTTCAGCTCGCATACAAGAAGGAACTCTCACTTCTTCCGGTGATGGTGGCTAACATTCATCGAGGACTTCGACAGCTTTCCAGTGCGTTCACACGGAAGGAGACCGATTTGCCAGGTCAGATTCCCACGCTTAAGGTAGAGCTTCCGTACGCTTATTTGATGGCCTGGTTCGTCCTTCACCGTCCGGACATGATGTCGGTGCCGAACGCCACAGATCACTCTGTTCCCCTGCTGCAGTTGCTTGAAAATGGTAGGTGGGAAGGCCGTGGGTTTTCTGATGTCCGACAGCAGCTGTAGGTCCACAAGTGTTGGGCATTCTCCACTTGTTTTCCGCAGTTCTCCGGCCGATATGGCGAGTGCTTGACAGACGATGAGAGGCCGAGAGAGGATCGGACCCACTTAGACATTGGCTGCTTTAATTGGCTGGTGAACATCAGGCCCGGCTATCTGACTTTCCGGGTGAGGAATGAGTGCTTCATAGAGCCATATCTACCCTGTCGATTTGCTCGCCAGTTTGGCTACGATCAACTTTACATCGGGAATCCTCGTCAGCAGCTTCGGACCCACAGTGGTTTGGTGGACGGTCTTCGTGCATGGTTGTGGACCGTGACTGGCTGTACCGGCGCTAAGTTCAGCCTTCCGAGTATTGATCGGCAGTTGAATCTCACCTTCTTGAGCTGCAAGTGGTTATTAGCAGCCAACAAGACTATCCCTGTGAAGCCGATTGCGGAGCTAGAGGCTGAGGAAGCTTCTCGGGTTGACTCGCGCAGGATTCGGGAGAAAGCTCGATCACAGAGGACACAGAATAAGACTCGCCGAATTGATGAAGATGGCCATAGGTCATTCCATTCCACAGACGAGGCTTCCGGCGGAGATCCCGAAGATTGTGATGACTCTTCTGAGCGAGGTTTGCTATTTATCTTTTCCTTCTATTTTCTAGAAGTATTGAAACTGACTATAGTTCAATGTTTCAGGGACTACAGCTGATCATGATGAAGAGTTCTATCCTCCTCCTCGGGCGAGACCTTCGATCCCCACTGCTAGGCGGAAGAGGTTAGTCCGTAAGCTGCCTGCAGCTTCCCGAGCTTCCGATATGGACCTAGCTGGTGATGATCCTGCCAGTGATGGAGGTAACATTTATCCTGAGAACTATTCCTCTGGTTACTCAGCGCATTGACTTATACTTCTCTATCTCTATATAGGAGCGCGTGAGGAGCATGAGATGAGTCCTGATCCAATCCCCGTATCTCCCGATGAGTCTGATCTGCTACCCCCTGTAGAGAGGCCTACAGGGGTCGCTGACATTGGAGAGGAGGGCAATGTAGGACCCGATTCCGTGAATCAAGGTACATCTAACACTGACAACGTATTTCCTTAGATGATACACCAATGAATTTGTGTACCCTCTAACTGTCCTCTACCTCTTGCTTCTTCAGATAATTTGCAGGAGGCGAATCCTGGAAATGAAGAGGCCGATGCACCCGTGAGAGGTAACTCATTTCCATTAGTTGTAGTCTCTTCACTTCTTTTTGGCACTTATATGCTTTTCTGTCAGAGTTCTCCATTGATGACTTCGACGAGGGAAGCTTGTTTGCGGACATGCCTATGATGCGCTACATATACAGCTCTCCTCAGATCGATGACCAATTACCTGGGGATATGTTTTCTGAGCCCGCCTTCGCTGAAAACCCTGAGGATGGTTCCTTCGAAGGTATGTGCTTCTTTCTGAGTTGATTATAGGACTAGCCAATCTTGACTAATGCAACTATAATGTAACGCCTCTGCAAATTCCGTTTTGAATCTAGCAGGAGCTTTCGTTGAGACAGACCCTGTTGGGCCGGCTGTGAGACCAACTATACCAGTTGATGCACCTACAGCCGTCACACCTCCACTACCCCCAGCGGCTCAAGAGGAAGAAGGTATAAGTTAACTCATTGAAGAGTGTTATTCCTTTTTCTTATCAAGACTTTTGACGGACTTCTCCCTCTTTTTTGTATAGGGCGTTCTTCTCGTCTTCATGTCTTAGTGAAGGAGTTGTTATCCGACGACGATCCCGACAAGATCGTTATCTGTCTAGAAGTTCGCTCCTTCTTCTCCTTTGTGAAGGCTATGATTGGCAAGCTCTTCCACAGCGGACTTTCCCTTCACCAGTTCGAACCTTTCCTTAATTCCAGGATCAATTTGATAAGGGAGGCAGGATACCTAGATTTGGCGAAGGCCATAGTTGACGATCTCGACTGCTTAGAGCGTGAGCTTCAGATGTTTCGTGAGCTTCGGGATACCGGTGCTTCTTCCTTCATTGCTGCTGAGCTGGATACTCGTTTACAGTCATTACGCGAGACTCAGCTTCTTGCTGATCTTGAGGTTCAGGTGCAGCGAGACCGAGTAGCTCGAGTTGAGACCGGCCTTGCTACCAGGTTATCTTCACTTGCCGAGCTCGATTCTTCTCTCACTTCCTGTGCGGCCGAGATAGACCAGCTCAGAAGGGCACTCCGTGAAAAGGAGGAGACTTTTGATGTTCTTCAGATGACGAAGACACAGGACCAGCAGACCTGCACGGCTTTGTCTGATGAGTTGAAGTCCTTGAAGCAGAAGTTATCCGAGACAGAAGAGACTGCTGTGAAGACTTCGGCCGCCACTGAGGAGTCCATTAGGGCTGAGCTTAGCCAAGCTTATGATGATAAGCTGTCTGAGTTCAGTCAGCAGATTTTTAGCCACGGGCTTGATGTTTGATTTTGTTTACTGAGTGATTTGACTTTTGACTCTTTTAGTGAATTCCCTTTTTATTTTTATTATGATTCGTCATTCCATTTGAAATGATTGACCACAATACTCATAGGATTTTTGGCAAACCCTCAGCCATCAACGGATTTGGTTAGCCTTTACCGACTACCGTTTGAGTCGGGCTAGCACGCGATTTGTTTAAATCCGCTCGCATGTAACGTTATGCTCAGAGATTGAATTCTCTGAGACTTTGTGCTATGATGTCGAATACATAGACTTCGCCATTGTTACGGGAATAGGCTACCCGGCGACACGTGTTAGGTGTTGACTCTAGGATTTTTGGCTAATCCCCAGCCTTCAACGGGTTTGATTAGCCTTTACCGACTACCGTTTGAGTCGGGCTAGCGTGCGGATTGTTTAGATCCGTTCCGCACGTGACGTTAAGCTAAAAGAGTCAACTCTTTTAGTGCTACGACATTGAATACGTAGACTTCGTCTTTCTCCTGTGAAAAGACTAAACAGCAACGTGTATGAGACGTTGACTTAGGATTCTTAGCAAATCCTCAGCCTTCAACGGATTTGATGTGCTCTTACCGACTACCGTTTGAGTCGGGCTTACATGCGGATTGTTTTAATCCGTTCCGCATGTGACGTTGCGCTAAAGGAATGAACTCCCTTAGACTTTGTGCTACAACTTTGAATATGTAGGCTTTGCCATTATTATGGGAATAGGCTACCCAGCAACGTGTATTAGACGTTGGCATATCCCTACTTAGGCTTCGGGATAAAAGACCCCAGAGTCAGACTCTGGTATCTTTTTCTACGGATAAAGACCAAACCGGCGACGCGTGTTAGGTGTCGACGTATCCTTTCTTAGGATTCAGGATAAAATTCCCCATGCGTATGAGGCATGGATTTCGGTGTTATTAATAACAACCTGCCACAATGTTGAATATGCGGACGGGTGTTCTTTTTAACGGTGAAGAACTAACCTGCCGCGCGTGTTAGGCGCAGACTTATCCTTACTTAGGTTTCAGGATAAAATACCCTAGAATCGAACTCTGGTGTCTTTTTCAATCGGAAAAAGACTAAACCGGCAGCGCGTGTTAGGCGCAGACTTATCCCTGCTTAGGTTTCGGGATAAAATACCTAGGATGAATCCTAAATTGGTAAACTTTGGAAAAGGAGTTGGTGTGGGGAAGGAAGAATTTTATATTCTATTCCCCGAACAAGGAAGGAAGAATTTTATATTCTATTCCTTGATTCTGGAAAGGAAGAATTTTATATTCTATTTCCAGTGCAAGAAGGAAACTAGAAGTGGGATCTCCACTCCGAGAATCTGGAAGATCCTGATAAACTTTCCTTTTATAGGATTGGTTATCAGATCGAAAGATGAGTTCTTCGTTTATCGAAGAGAAATTTCAACTTCAGTTACAACCATAAAAAGGTTGAACCCAAGAGAAAAGAAATAGAGTTCTTTCGTTCATCGAAAGGGGACTCCGAACTGAGAGTGAACCTTTTTGGTGGACTCACTGTCAATTGAAATTGATCAGCGAGGGATTTTGGTGGTAAAAATAAAATTGGGTTATCCTCTAGAATATTAAGTGTAATATTGTTCAAGGAACTTCCCGATAAATGAGTTGTCCTGAACGTACTAGGGATAGTACTTTTTCAAAAACTTCCCATTTATTGGCATTAATTGCCTGTTACCCTCTAAAGAAATTAAGCGGTAAGCACCGTTCGAATAGACCGTGTCTATTACAAATGGTCCTTCCCACTTAGGTTCGAATTTACCTTTCTTCTTAGAGGTGAGGATTATTGGTCGACGAGCAGCGAGGACCAGATCTCCTTCCTTGAAGCTTCTCTGGCGAACCCTTTTGTCAAAAGCTCTGGATATCCTGGCTTGATAGAACTCGATGTGTTGTTGAGCTTCCAAGCGCCTTTCGTCCAGCCTTTCGAGTTCTTCGAGACGCTTCTGATGCTGCTCTTCGGTCGTCATCTCCGTTGCGAGAGCGATCCGAAGGGAGGGGATTTGAATCTCCAATGGTAGCACAGCTTCGCATCCGTAGACCAACGAATATGGAGTAGCTCCCGTAGGTGTGCGTAAGGTAGTGCGATAAGCCTAGAGTGCTTCTCCGAGTTTATCGTCCCAATCCCGTTTGTTGGTTTTCACAAGTTTTGATATGATCTTGATGATCGTCTTGTTGAAAGCCTCAGCTAATCCGTTAGCGGCAGGGTAATAAGGTGTTGACGAAACATCTTGGATTTTGAACTTGTCACAGAACCGGATGAAGGCGTTGCTTATGAATTGCGGACCGTTGTCATGAATGATCCGCCTCGGCACGCCATGTCGGTATATGACGTGATGCTTGATGAAGTTGATGACATTATTCGTCTTCACTTCTTTAAGCGGAATGGCTTCAGCCCACTTTGAAAAGTAGTCGGTGATAGCGAGAATAAATCGATCACCTTTGACTGAAGGAGGAAAGATAGGACCGACAATATCCATACCCCATGTCTCGAATGGCCAAGACGTGGTTGATGTGTGCAATCGCTCCGGTGGTTGGTGCATATAATTCGCATGCACCTGGCAAGCGTGACATTCTCGGGCGTACTCGATCACGTCGCGAACCATTGTTGGCCAGAAATATCCCATTCTTCTGATTCGATCATACAGCTTGGGACCAGGCTGATGTGCGCCGCATTCTCCTTCGTGTGCTTCCTTAAGAACTTCTTTTGCTTCTTCGTTCGAAAGGCATCGGAGAAGTAAGTCGTCGTACCCCCGGCGATATAACGTACGGGTTTCGATATTGTAGAAGAATCGTGGTGCTCTTCGGCGAATAGATTCTTTTTCTTTTACGTCCTCCGGCAGAATACCATATTGGACGTAATCAATGATGGGAAAGCGCCAATCTCGGGACTCAGATCCAATTTGGGTTGAGTTCACCTCTTTGGCGTTTACATTTTTATCTTCCTCCTCTTCGATATCCATATCGTATATGGGTACGCAGAGTTGGTGTGATCTTACTGTGACCAGCAGTTCAGTTTCGGGCGGTTGCGCGAGTGATACTGCTAGTGCTGCCAGTGCATCTGCATAAGCGTTCTGAAGACGCGGGATGTATTCAATGTAAAATTCTTCAAAAGAATCTGCCATTCTGACGGCCTCTTGGTGATATGGAATCAGATCTGGGTTCCTGACTTCATATTCCCCACGAACTTGGTTGACAATCAGTTGAGAATCTCCAAAGGCTTCGAGATATTCGACCCCCAGCTCTTTGGCGAAACTGAGTCCTATGAGGAGTGTGTTATACTCAGCTACGTTGTTAGAGCATGGACTCGTCAACGAATAAGCTCGAGGCATCACGTGCTTCCCTGGGGAAACTAAGACAACTCCGACTCCGGAAGTGACCTTAGGACATCCAGGGGTTACTGCCTTATTGACTGCTCTCGAAGCACCATCAAAGTATAACTGCCATACTTGCTGGTGTGACGTGGTATTAACCTCGTGGGTTTCATCTGGTAAATCATCGTATACTTCAACCGTATCTGTGGTCGGGCTTGCTGCCAAAAGATCACAGATCGCTTGTCCTTTGACCGATTTCTGTTGTTTGAAGTGCAGATCATACTGGGACAAGAGAAGGGCCCACTTTGCTAACCGCCAATTCATTGAACCTGGTTGAGTCATGAATACCCGTACCGGATTAATGTTAGCGATGACGTAAATCGTCTGGCCAACCAAGTAATGTCGCATCTTCTGTACTGCGAATACCAACGCGAGACATTCTTTCTCGATCATCGGATATCGAGACTCGGCACCTATCAAGGTCCGACTTAGGTAATAGACTGCCTGTTCGTGACCATTATCATCGTCTTGTGCTAATAAAGCACTTACCGAATGGTTCATCGCCTTGATGTATATCAAGAACGGTTTACCTGATTTTGGTGCAACAAGAACAGGTGGATTCATCAGATATGCCTTGATATCTTCGAATGCCTTCTGGCAAGCATCGTCCCAAATAAACGATACGCCTTTCTTGTTTAGCTTCGAAAATGGTTGGCACTTCCCAGAAAGATTTGAAATGAATCTCCGGATATACGCCAAACGCCCTTGCAATCCTCTGAGTTCCCTTAGATTCTTCGGGGGTTGCAATTCATTTATCGCCTTTACCTTGTCTGGGTCGATGTGTATACCCTTAGTGGTGACGACGAATCCAAGGAATTTTCCGCTGGACATTCCGAGGAAGGATTTTGTGGGATTCATCTTCAACTGATGACTCCGCATGAGATCAAACATTGTTCTCAAGTCCTTGATGTGATCTTCTTTGTTGCGGCTTTTTACCACCAAATCATCAACGTAGCATTCAACCGTTTTCCTGAGATGTTTCTGGAAAATCTTAGTCATCGCTCGTTGGTATGTAGCACCTGCGTTCTTCAGACCGAAAGGCATCACCGTATAGCAGAAGATACCGAGGGGCGTTCTGAATGCTGTATGCTTCTCGTCATCTGGGTGCATCTTGATTTGATTGTACCCCGAAAAGCCGTCCATGAAAGACATTCTCTCGAATCCGCACGTATTGTCGATGATGACGTCCGTGATTGGGAGAGGAAAATCGTCTTTTGGGCATGCTTCATTTAGGTTCCTGAAGTCGATGCAAATCCTGATTTTGCCATTCTTCTTCATGACTGGGACGATGTTGGCTAACCAGTCTGGATGCTGCTCCTCTCGGATAAACCCTGAATTGATCAATTTCTTGACCTCTGCCTCGATGGCCTCCATAATCTGTGGACGAAACCGTCTTTGCTGTTGCTTGACAGGTTTGGCATCCGGCTTAATGTCGAGACGGTGCATTGCCACATTGGGGTCGAGCCCTGGCATGTCTTCATAGTTCCAAGCGAAGACGTCGATGTATTCCCTGATAAGAGCAATTAACTCCTCTTTCTCCTCTGGGGGAAGACTACCGCTGATAAATATGGGTTTTGGATTGTCTTCATCGCCCATATTAATTTGGACTACTTCGTCTTCGGTGGGTGGCTCTCTCTGTTCGAACCTATCACCATACTGCATGTTTAGGTGATGAACCCATGGGTCCTCCCACGTTGGCATTTGATCGTCATCCTCCAGCGTAGATGGATCAGCTGTAGTCATGTTCGACATTAAGGCCTTGAACATTTCTCCCAGACTTGTGTCGGAATCTTCAGCTGAAGAATCCGGCAAGTACCGATCCTTGGCTTTGTTAGCAATTTGATCTATGATTTGCCAGCCACATTCGTCATCTGACGAAACGTAGCCTAAGCCCCTCTTGTGACGATAATAGCTCTCCGGTTTACCCTTTGGTACATATGCCGCTTTAACTGGGGCCCGGGAACCTCGATCGAAGTATAGATCTTCTCCGAGTGTGAAATCATATCCTTGTCTTTCCATGAGCTTGCGCGCTTCTGGACTGTACTTAGATAAATGTAGACCGGATTTGTCACCATCTTCATCCTCTCTTAGGAAATGATCTGGCACCGGAAGATTTTCTCCTTTACCGAAGATCACTTCTTTTTGTCCCCCTATTTTGGCGGAATAACCTGAGTTGTTCCGAAAGAATGTTGGAGACGCTTCTTCGTTACATAGGATGATCTGAGCGGCATACATAATTCGGGATTATCGTATAATCCCTTTATCACATTATCAAGAGACAAGGAATACTCTAAATCACGATTTATTTCAATATCGGCAAGTTGCCAGTTACAACCGCCATCTGACGACTGTTCGTCGTCGAGATTGATTACAAAGGGTACAATGTCATTAAAAACAAAACCGCCATTGTAATCGAATCCGGCCTCGGAATCAGCTTCTTCTCCGCTGTCCGTGCCTTGGACTGATGGTTCCGTATCAGATTCGTTACCATAAAGGAGAGAATCTGTGAAGTAGTTCTCGTACCCTTTGAATGGCTGCTTATCCGCGACCACCGTCCTAACTCTTCCATCAGTGTCGACATATTTTAAACACTGATGTAGAGTAGAGGGAACTATAACATTACTATGGATCCAAGGCCGACCCAATAGTAAGTTATAGGATGTCTCAGCATCAACACGTAACACGTGACCTCCGTCTTTAAATCGCCCATTTGGCACTTTATCCGAATTTTACCCAAAGGTCTTGACCCGCTGGTGTTGAATCCGTATATGACTGTGCCTGTAGACGCCAACTTGCTGACTGGAATGCCAAGGCTGTGCATCAGTCGAAGTGGCATAATACTCACAGCGGAACCCGGATCCACTTGGATTCGGTTGACCTCGCTGGAGCCAATGTACCCTACGAAGTATAAGGGCCGATCATGATTTGAATTCTTCGTCTGCATGTCCTCTTTGGTGAAGGTGATGCAAGGAAGATTCTTTGCCGCCACGTTACACTGTTGGGCTAACAATTCTAACTCCTCAGGTGCTGGTTTGATCCTGGTGAGGAATGCCTCTGAATCGGCCAAGGCCTCTTGTAAGGCTTCTCTAGTCTCCTTGGATAACCGCAACAGCTCGTACAGCGTTATCCGTGCTGGAATATTGGCCAGCTGAGCCATGATGTCGAAGGCGCGAGGGTTTTTTGAACTCTCCGGTTTGTCTTTTCCAATCGGACGACTGAAACGAGACTGCTTCGGATTCTGTACCTCCTCGGGCCTCTTTTCTTTCTGTTTATCTGCCGGCTGTCGCCGAACATCTTCAGCCGGTTTGGGAATTGGGATCACCCCCATCTCTGTGAGAGTCTTGGCTGGTCCCTGTTTTGTCACCCCTAGCTTAGCTGCTTGTTCATTATGTGACGGATAGTTGAAATGGTATTGGTTCCCGCTTCTAGTGGTGAAGACTTCTTGTTCATCTTCAGAAAGTGGGAAAGCTGGGATTCCTTCGTCATCTTTTCCTGGGATGGCGGAAACTCCGTAGCAGGACTTTCCTTTCCCTTTAGATTTCTTCGTGGATGACGCTCCGGCCCATTGCTCATCTTCAATCAGGTCGGGGTGAACCCAAAGGATTTCGCCGTTCGGGGCCGTGTGTGGCACTAGTCCCTTTTGGCGCTGTCCGTGCGGGTCGTCATTTACCGTCTTCATTCCGACTTTGGTGACACGCTTCGGCTCAAACCAAGCTGTGGGTACTGACCCAAAACTGATCGACACCGCATTTGCTCCCACATTCTTGGCCGGTTTCGGAGTTATAACTCCTACATCGATCAACGCCTGGATCTTATCCTTGAGGTGGTAGCAGGACTTCGTAGGGTGGTGGACCGTTCTGTGATACGCGCAGTATCTCGGGTCCGTCACTTTAGTGGCCCCTTCATGATCCACAATCGCCGGCAGCTGGATCTTGTTGTTCTCCAACAGATATTTGAAGATGCCGGGAACTTCGTCATCTTTGAAGGAGTAGACTTTGGGAAACCCCGGCTCCGAAGACTTTTGCTTCTGAGACCGCTGCTGCCAATGTGGCTGCGATTGCTGTGGAGCTCGTTGCTGCTGCTGCTGCTGTTGCTGTTGCTGAGGTTGCAATTGAAAGGTTTGGTTAGCATCAACAGCATTAACCTGAGCTTTACCTTTTCCTTTCTGGTTGAAGTTCTGCTTCGGAGGATTTGTAGCCGGTTGGCCTCTCTCCGCCTTCTTTCTCCTAAGGAATCGCTCAGCTTGCTCGCCTCGGACCTTCAAGTCCTTCCACGTCTTGGATGGTGCTGTACCCATTGCTTCCAAAACGTCCAGCGAGAGGTTGTTGTGGCAGGTCTGAAGAATGAACTCCTCGCTGATCGGGTCCCGGTAATTCATCGCCTTATTCCGGAACCTTTTGACGAAAACTTCGACCAATTCTCCGTCCTTCTGCTTCTCATCGAGCAATGTCCCGATAGAGATTTCAGTGTCGTCGTCGAAGAAATTCGCGAGGAACTTCGTCTCCATGTCGTCCCAGCTGTTTATGCTTCCTGGCTTGAGGCGACGATACCAATCGAAGGCAGCTCCGCGAAGAGTGCCGACGAATGACCGCACCATCAGAGGCTCATTGCCAGAGATGACTCCCAAGTGCGATTTGAAATAAATCAAATGCTGAGTTGGTGAACCCATCCCATTAAACGGCGTGAAGTTAATTAGACTAAACTTCGCCGGATATGGGATCGATTCCCACTCTCTTGGGTAAGGACAGGGAATGCCCGTCTTTTTAGTTTCTTGAGCAGAAATCAATGTGTTGATTTTGCTCTCGAGGTTCTTAATTTTTAGGCTTTCACCTGTATCTTCGCTAGCATTATCGTTACCACCCCCTGGATTAATGGGAGGGTTATTGACGTTGCGAGCTTCATTTGTGTCTTCATCTTCCAGGTTGTTCTGGTTGGGACGACTTGGTTCGCCTTGTTGGTTCCTTAATGCTTGGATCTGTTGGTCATGCATCTCTCTCATGTTCTGCATGGCCATCTGCATCTCGAACCGAAAGGTTTCCTGTTGTTTGGCAATGGCATCTTCAAGCATCTTTGCCACTTGCTCCGCGCTTATCATGAACGACTCGCGGGGCTGTCCTTCACTGGACACGGTATTGTCAGACGCGACGGCTGAGCCGGTGTCTGATTCTTCATCTTCTGAAGGTACTCTTGTCCGGACCCTACCGTACGTTCCTCGCTTGATGGCCCCAGACTGTAAACGAGTCCTGGGTCTGGATGCTTCTGGGATCGTCTCGGGGTTATCCTGAGCCGATGTTCCTCTGTTGGTCATGTTGACAGTGACCCTTGAATGTTCACCGTCTTCGACCATCGTTCTTTTTCTTCGGAAACGCCTGTGCCTTGGCTTTGGCTTTGGCGCTTCAATGCTGAGTCTCTCGAACACAGAAACTCTTTCGGGGACTGTCTTTACACAGTTGCACTCCGACAGTACCGCCCGAATGAGCTTCGAGCAAGGACATTGTGTTTCGAGCCTTCGAGGGCTCCTCTTTCTGGTTTTACTCGTACCCTCGGCACGATAGTACAGCTCGTCCGTTTGAGTGGCGAAGCAACCTATCGTGTGTTGGCACGATCTCTCAGGTATAACGTTGTCGTCATCAGATGACAACGTTTCCTTCTGAGGAACAATTGTCTTCTTCGGACCATCCAGAGTCACACGCCTCGAAACACGCCTTTGTGGGCGTGAATCTTCAGCGGGCTCTTGCACTTCTATGCGCAAAGTGGTGCGCTTGGGTGCCGCGGTTTTCTCGAAGTGTTGAGGGTTGCGGCGACCCCCAGCATGTTGCATTGTTTGGGGTTTCTTCATTGGCCCCAAGCGTTCTTGAATTGAAGTTTTACCTCGTTCCTTCGGAAGTGGACCGAGGCGCTCCAAAACTGATCTTTTCTTCTGGGATGGTCCTGCGGGATCTCCCAGGGTAGCTGCGGCAATCACCGGCTGTTTGGATTGACTTGCCGGAGTTCGAACTTTCGGAGGCTGCGAGTTTTGCTCCTTAGCCTGAACCGCTTCAGACTTTGGCCTCCAAACCTTGCGAGTAGGTGGCGGCTTTTTGACCACCTCCTTCTGCAGTTTCCGACGGGCTTCTTCTGCTTTAGCCCGTGCTTGCGCGGATAACGCGCGGCGCTTGCGGATGCGCTCCTCCAGCGTTGAGCGATTCCGTTTGACACGGACCCACTCCATTGTCGATGGTTTGGAGGAACCACCCTGCATTTGCTGTTGAGGCTGTTTGCCTCATTTGTTCTTCAGATCCGCATGATAGCGGACCCCGTCAACGGACTCCATGGCCTTGGCGAATTGCTTCGCGAGGCGTTGACGCTGCCTCTGGCGGGCTCTCTTGGAGAGAGTCACCACGCCTTCAATGGCGGATTTGACCTTCTTTGAGGTCGGTAGGGCCTCACCTAACGCAGCTTCGGCGTCGATTGGGGTGAGGTCGTCGTTGGTGGCTTCAGCTTCATCACACCAACGGACTTTTCTCCTGGAGGAGAACTTCTGGAACTTCTTGGACTTGGGGGAGGAGGTAGATCCGGATGAGGACACGTACTCCTCGTACTTCTGCTGGTCGAATTCGTACTCGACCTCCTCCACGACCGGGATCGAGATCCGCGGCTGCGACACTCCAGCTTCGGCAGCGAAGCTGGTGGGTCCCACTGTGGTCGCCAGATTGTTCGCGTGGAAAATCGTGTTATTCTTCATTGATGATTCTGTTACAACTTTGACAACAACTTTATGCGTTTACAAAGAGATCCGGTCTTTTTATAAGATCCGGCTTACAACAAAATCAAAACAAAGAAATAAAGATTACAACTTTCCTTGAACAAATCACGAGTTTCCTGTTTTGCGGTCCCTTGCTTTGTGGGGTTCTTCGCCTATGCCGGGGTTGAGTACCGTGGACCACCGCGCAATCTCGATCTGAACAGATCTACGTGGTATAACGGGTACTATCCCACCAAGGAGATAGTAGCCGAGAGGGATCGTTTCACCAAGGAAACGCTCGCTCTAATCTCGGGATCTAAGAACCAAGCTTAGATCCGGAGTAGTATCACGTAGATCTGGTTATCCAAGTCTTCAAGCCTTTACAATCCGAGTTGAGGTCGCAATCCGGCAGAGTTTCGGCTCTTCAGAAGTTTCAGAAAAAGTCCTCCCAAATGAACGAGTGCCAGGCCTATTTATAGGCACTCAAGACTGTGCCTTTGGCACAAAAACCGCCTAGCCACCTCTGGGTGGCTCGGCCATAGCCGAGCCACCCAGGGGTGGCTCGGCCATAGCCGAGCCACCTCAGGGTGGCTCGGCCTTGGCCGAGCCACCTTAGGGTGGTTCGGTTCGGGCCGAGTTCCCCCAGGTGCGCTGGTTTCGTCGTTTTCCGGTGTTTCCGGTTCTCCGTTGTTCGGGTTTGATTCGGTTTCTGGAATCGACTCACTGACTTGATTCCAAATATGGCAGTTAATCTGTTTCTGAGTTCGAGTCCGGGATTGGTCTTGATTCGATCGTTATATCACCGAGTTCGCTCTTGTTTAGATGACTCGGTGATTCCCCGAAACGTTGGTTCGATTCCACGTGCGTACGTGTTCCATTGTTCGTGTGCCTTGTCGCCTCGACCCTTCGTTGATTCGTTCAGGTCTTGATTCGATTCCCCGAATCTTCATTTGGCAGTAGCTCCGCTTCGGTGTTTGAGTTCAAGTCCGTTTTGTTGTTGGACGACTCGTTAACTTTCCGAACCGTTGGTTTGGTCGCGCACGCGAACGTATTCCGTTGCTTGCGTGCCTCGTCGCCTCGTCGCTCGAATGTCCGTTGTTTTGTCGAATCATCGTGCTGAGCTAAGCTAAGGGACCTATAGGCAATTTTATACGCCTACAATTAGCATTGCAAACTTTGAGGGTGCACCAGCTGTACGCTAAGTTTAGAAAATGTGATTTTTGGCTATCAGAAGTTAGATTTTTAGACCATGTCATTAGCAAGGAGGGCATTGCGAAGTTAGATTTTAGGCCATGTCATTAGCAAGGAGGGCATTGCGGTTGATCCAGCCAAAGTGAAGGCAGTTCTTGATTAGGAGCTGCCGAAGAACATAACAAGATTCATAGTTTTTTGGGTCTGGCCGGCTATTATAAGAAGTTTATTTAAGAGTTTTTGAAGATTGCTACCCCGTTGACATGCCTTACGAAGAAGGGTGTACAGTTTGTTTGGGGACCGAAATGCCAGAAGGCTTTTGAGACTTTAAAGACTAAGTTGACTACAACTCCAATGTTGATCATCACGAGCAATGATAAGACCTTTGTGGCCTACACAGATGCATCTTTGTTGAGACTAGGAGGCATTTTGATGCAAACTCAAAGAGAGGTGGCTAACATTTCGCGGCAGCTGAGGACTCATGAGCAGAATTATCCCACCCATGACTTAGAGCAGTAGTGGTCTTCGCACTGAAGACATGAAGATATTATCTTTATAAAGTCCAGTTTAAGTTATTCACCGACCATCAGAGTCTGAAGCATATTTTCTCCCAGAAAGAACTCAACCAGAGAAAGTAGCAATGGGTCAAGTTCATTAAAGATTATGAATTTGCACTTCAGTATCATCCCGAGAAGGTGAATGTTGTAATAGACACGTTGAGTAGGAAGCATCATCATAGGCATGCGGCTTTGAGGTGCTCATTGTATTGAGATCTACACACATTTAGTCATTTTGACTTTTGGCCAGAGATTAGCGGGAGCAACGCATTTTTGGGAGCTTTAGTCGTACAGCCGTCGTGGACTGATAAAGAGGTCAGTGCGCAGTTATAGGACTCTTGGATTTAAACCCAAAAGGAAGATATTTCTAAAGAGCCTAAGGCAGATTAGACCATCGGAGAAAATGGAGGCTTTCGGATGAAAGTTCGGTTAGTGGTGCCGGATATTCCACAGTTAAGAAGGAATTATTTGATGAGGCACATCATACAGGTACATAGTGCATCCAGGCACAACTAAAATGTACAAAGACCTAAAGAGGTACTTTTGGTGGAGCGACATGCGTAGGGAGATCACGGAGCATGTATCTAAGTGCTTTACCTGTCAGCAAGTGAAGGTAGAACATCAGAGACCCATAGGAACCCTACAGCCTTTACCCATTCCTGAGTAAAAGTGGGTAGATATTTCAATGGATTTTATTGTGGGCTTGCCGAGATCTAACAGAGGGAATGACTCGATTTGGGTGACTGTGGATCAGTTGACGAAGTTGGTGCATTTCTTACTGATCAAGACGACTTACACGGTTGTGACTTATGCGAGGATTTTCATCCGGGAGATTGTACGATTACATGGAGTTCCAGAGACAATTGTGTCGGATCAAGGCTCGGTTTTCACCTCACATTTTTGGAAGAGCTTTCAGAATACTTTTTTTGTAGCCAGCTATCATATAGGAGTGTTTTCCACCCGCAAACAGATGGCCAAACAGAGAGGGTCAGCCAAGTGTTGGAGGATATGTTGCGGGCATGTGTTATTAATTTCCAAGGTAGTTGAGAGGATCACATTCCATTGATTGAGTTTTCCTATAATAACAGTTATCAATCGACTATAGGCATGACACCTTATGAAGCATTGTACGAGAGGCCTTGTAGATCACCTATTCGGTGGGCAGAGCCGGAGGACAAGTTACTACTTGGGCCGGAGCTCGTGAGGTAGACTACAGAGAAAGTAGCATTGATTCGGGGGAGTATTCTTGCTGCCCAAAGTCGGCAAAAGAGCTACGTAAATCAGAGGCGACAACCAATGGAGTTCCAGGTTGGGGACTATGTTTTATTAAAAGTATCGCTGATGAAGGGTGTTCAGCGATTTGGTAGATGGGAAAGCTTGCCCCGAGGTAAGTTGGAACATTTAGGATCGTTGAGCGTGTTGGAACCATTTCGTATCAACTAGATCTTCCAGCATCAATATCGGGTAACGATGTTTTCCATGTTTCGATGCTCAAGAAGCTTTTACGTGACGAGGAGCAGCAGAGAGTGATTGACGCATCAGACTTAGAGATTCAGATTTATTTGACCACTATTACGATTCTAGTTCGTATTCTTGCTAGAGAGGACAAGAAGCTTAGAAATAAAAGTGATTCCTTTACTGAAAGTTCAGTGGAACCGGAAAGGAGTTGAGGAGGTTTCTTGGGAGCGTGAGGAGGATATGTGTCACGACTACCCACACCTATTTGAGTAGGTAAAATGTTAGTTCTGATTTGTTTGTGTTCATGCTACATGTATAGCCGCATTTATACTTAACACTAGAATGGGGATATTAACACTTAGCTCCTAATCATTCGGAACATATGATATTTACATGGGGGTTCCCTGTTTGGATTTTCACCCGACGTACTAGTTTCATTTAATTAGAGGTTAAGAAGGAGTAGTTTCATTCTAGATTGTTGTGTGTAAATATCACTTGTGTTTCGTATCTGGCGATTAATGGCGCGAGATGTGTACATGAGGGTTTCCTTATCTGGATTATTCCCTCGAAATGCTTTTATCATATTATTTATCTCTAAGATACGATTGTGGAACTTCGAGGATGAAATTCTTTTAAGGGTGGGGGGTGAATGTATGTAAAACCTTGTATTTTTGTTATGAAGGTATGTGAATTATTGGTGATAAATAATTCTATTGTGATAAATGACTTGAGGTCATGGATATACTTGATAACAAGTTGTTAGAGATGATAGAGTGTATTTATATAGAGTTTTGTTGCATTGATTTTGGCAAATAAGCAAAACATGCACGAATCTGGAAAATGTCTTCTCAGTCGACTTATGAGTCAACTTATGAGTCGACTAATAAGTCGACTGACGGGCTGATTTTCAAATTCTTTTCAGTTGCGGGTTTGGGTGAGTTTCGTTCGGGTTTTAACCGTATTATATATATTTTCTTTTACCCGAAACTAACCCCAAACCTATCAGATCTCAGAGAAACCCTACCCCCCCTCTCTCCCCTTAAACCCTAGTTCGTTTTTGGTAAAATTTTGAGGGATTTCGAGGAGTTCTTCAATAGCTTTGGGCATTGCAGCGAAGGGGGATGTGTTCTCTCTCGTTTCTGGAGATCCAACAGCACCTGAGGTGAGTAACATCTCGCCCAACTCTGCATCCTTTTTATTTACACGTTTTTACTAAGTTTTATTTCAGATATTTGAGCCTAAAACGTATTTTGTGCATAAAGATAGATTCTTTATAAAATGGTTTGCAATAATTTAATGTTTTAGTTTATAAAAAACTCACCAACGTTTTGTAAATTAAGATCCAGATCTGGAATTTGATTTTTAACATGGGTTTCATTGTGATTTATTTATTTAAATACGTTTTAAACATGTATAAATATGTTTAGGATTTTGGTGGATGTAATTGCATGTTAATCTTTCATTTTAATGTGGTACATATATGCTAGAATCGTATTTTTAATGCTGGAAATGATAAAGAGTATCATTAGGTTGAAATTTTACAAATAAACATCATATGCACGAAATCTGGAAATTCGTCTGCTCAGTCGACCTATCAGTCGACTTATGAGTCGACTGATAAGTCGACCAATGAGTCGACTGACAGGAAATTTACATCTTTTTTTCTTCTTTTCTGTCTGTCTGGTCGACCAATGAGTCGACCGATGATCCCAGTCGACTCATGAGTCGACTGATGAGGAAAATTCTAGTTTTCCTTGGTTTGGATATGTTTGGGTTGATTTGGTTCAACCGAAACTTTTTGTACATGTATATTCTTGTTATGTAAATTAATGCGAACGAGAAGTGGTCTCGATTCCTAGTATACCGTATTAGTGTAAGTTTATTTATCATTCAGTCCATGTGTTTGGAAATTCTATTATTCACTCCATGTGTTGGACATTTATCATTCAGTCCATGTTTGGCAATTCTATTATTCAGTCCATGTGTTGGACATTTATCATTCAGTCCATGTGTTGGGCAAATGATATTATTCAGTCCATGTGTTGGACATTTATCATTCAGTCCATGTGTTGAGCAAATGGTATTATGCAGTCCATGTGTTGGACATTCATTACTTTTATTCCATGTGTTGGACACCTGTTTAAACCTTGAGTATGGCTTTCTATATGAGTTTGGGACATAGCACCATATAGGTTGGACATGACACTTATGTAGGTGATGACAGGACTCTTATTTATGTTATTACATGACACTTAAGTAGGTCATGACATGACGCTACATTTGATAGCTGAGATGGGTTTGTTTTTCCTTATATTATTGTTCTGGTGTAGATTTTGGGTTTGGTATTTAGGAATTTACAATTTGAGATACAAGATATATACATGAGGGTTTCCTTGTTTGGATTATTTCGCTCGACGTACCTATGCTCGTATTGTAATTTCCTAAATAAGATCAGTGATTTTATGTATATATGTATTAACTGTATTTTCTATATACAACGAGCCCTCTCCCTTGGGGTTTGTTGTGATGTTGCTCGCTAGTGCTTTGACGCTCGTTGTCCCTCCCTATTTCAGGTAACGAGCCAGGTGCTCGGAGAGTCGTAGGTTGATAACGATACACATTAATGATTCAGCTGTCTATTACAGTTATATTTTACGTTTAAACTCCACTGTAGACTTTTGTTTAGACATTTGAAGGATTTATTCTAGAAGTTATAAAGGCTGTGTGCCTTATTTCCTTTACTCAGACATTTTGTATTTGAGATTTGTTGAGAACTCTAGTTTATGTATTTCAGTCATTGACCTTGTATTTCTGTATGTTGGATGATGAAATATCAACTTGATCTCTATCATTTCATCAGTTATCTCTTGTATTTTCTTTTACTTGTTTTTGTACCTACACCTGTTATTGACTCTACTAGAGAGATAGTAATTGTGATGGTGAAACGTGTTCTTGCACGGTGTGGTGCATGGCAGGTTTGACATTCTTGGTTTTACCTTGGACTGCAACCTTGTGTGAACCCAAGGGCGTCACAGTTGGTATCAGAGCTCTAGTTCTAGTATCCTTAGGATCAACCTTTGTCGAGTCGTGGAGCTAGGTTGGAGTTTCTTAGGATTCATGTATAGAGCCCGCTAAGGATTTCCTAGTATGAGTGAGGACGATATATGCGTATATCTAAAAAAAAATTTTAGAATATTTTTTTATGACAACTATTTTATGTTGGTTGAAGGTATTTGCGTGAATACTATGTGTTATGAATTCGTATTGTGATACGTTATATATATA